>JBBMOE010000013.1:9644409-9952532 GCA_037975065.1 Chaetodon trifasciatus
GTAAAACATAAAAGAGAGTATAAACATTTAAATAGTACTATAGATCATTTATGCTAATACACATGTTCCTTGCAAAATTCATGCTTTGTGGAATATAGGAGAGTAAATTTGTAAAGGTATAGCCCTGATATAATAAGATCATATATTCACACAGGAAATTGCTTGGTAAATCACAGTTCTGTTCAAATTATTTCATAGCTGAAGTTGAGTGGGATGAAATTCCTGCCTGGTACCAAAAGTCCTAACACAGATTACCACAGTGCAAAAACTATTTATAGAAACTACCAATCTCAACATGGATTTAAGTCATTTCGATGCCCTATTTCTGCACTCTACACGCTTCCTGGTTTTGTGCATTTGGAGTTAGCACACTTTGTTTCCTGTTCTATATATTTGTACTGTGGTTCAAGATACTATGCTGGCTAAAACACATAATACTAACCTCCTCTGGGAGTTAAATTGCCTGTTCTTCTCAGACAACTACAGAGAGAGATATATACAAGACCCCATGTGACGTCTGTTTCCCCATCAAAGTAGGGAAAGTGAAGAAATCTCACTGATGTTCTGTTCTGGTCTGTTTCTACATTATACTCTAACCATTGCTGTGTGGTCACATTACCTAGAGATTGCAGTGAAATAGCCCCTTTTTCTGTCAGAACACTCAGCACATTGCTTTTAGGTATATTCAGGAAACCAAACACACAGCTGTGAGACGTTTCTTTACATATAGCATGAATTCTTCTCCCTCTCACATACTGCTTTCAACCACATCCTGTTCTGACTTCTGTAGTGCAACAGCGGAATGCACAAATAGAGCAACTCTTTAAGGTTCGCCCTCAATGATTTTTACCACTGATATAACACAACATAATGAACATATCCTCAGACTAAGCAGACTGAAGCCCATCAGTAAACCTTGCTATACAATACCACTCTCTATGCCAGGGGTACCCGAGCCTTTTCCCGCGATGAGCCAAAGCAACTTACACAGCCAAAGAAACTTAATGGTGGGCCACTGGCCAAAAGCAAACCTATTGTATTGTATTGTTAAGATGCAAAATGGCTCCAAGATCCCAGGTTCCTGCAACGGTTCCCACATTCCACTGGCTTCCTACATTAAGTGTCACTCTGCCCACCGTGCTCACAACATAATCAGTGATTTCTATTTAAATTGTTAAAATTCATCTATTTTTTCCCCCTAGAAACATCTGGCAGGGCAACCTTGGCCCATGGGCCCCACTTTGGGCAGCCCTGTTATGCGCCCACACCACACATCCATAGTGCAGCATCAGCACACATAATGAATGACTCCCATATATAAAGCATTTAAACAACAGAGTATCTCTGTCACTCTCTGGCTCTCTCTGCTTAAATAGATCATTACCCTCCTTTGTCTGTAACAGTCTGTGGTGTGGTTAAGCATCCCAGAACGCTCAGCGCTGCAAAGAAGACAGGAAGCCTGCCTGTGAGTGCATGTGAATTACACTTATGTGTGGGAGTGGACTGCAGTGAAAGAAAAGCATGCATTCAAGTGTGTATTTCTGCAGTTGCACCAT
Organism: Chaetodon trifasciatus; assembly: GCA_037975065.1. NCBI lineage: Eukaryota > Metazoa > Chordata > Actinopteri > Chaetodontiformes > Chaetodontidae > Chaetodon > Chaetodon trifasciatus. Next base: position 9,645,966 of record JBBMOE010000013.1, read on the forward strand.
GGATCAGAGCTTACGTTACCCTCCACACACACACACACACACACACACACACACACACACACACACACACACACACACACACCGGACTGGTTTGTGCCAGGATCTGAGGAGTGGACTTCCTTCCTGAATTGTTCAGGCACACGAACACTCCTCCCACTCCTCCTCCTGTTTGACTCCTTAATACTTCAACTGAATTTGAAGGGCAACAGCTGCTGCTGCTGCTGCACTGCTCTTCATGGCCTGAAAATTTCAAGCAGGTTGTACCGCTGCCCACACCCCAATTAGTAATGATATCACTGCAGGCTCATCTTCATCTGCTGTTGAAGACAAAACACACACTGTTCCATCACAGATTGGACTGCAGCATGCTTGAAAGTTTAAACCCATAGCAAGCAGTGCAGCAACAGCTTTGTGTGATTCAGTATGGATTAAACTATGATCTAAGTTGGCAGTTGGCAGTTTTTATGCACTACCACTACTTTCCTGAGGGGGCAGCAGGCAGGAGAGGTCCTTCTGGGTCATGCAGGCCATTACTGAGGAAGCGTATGATTTGTCAATCCCAGTTTTAAATGGCTGGTTTATACTCTGCTGGAGTGGAAATACAGTAGCTGACCAGCCAATGACCTTTTCTTTTTGATTAGCAGTGCATGTTTGTATATTCAGTATGTGCGCATCCTGTATAATTGTCACAGACTGTGAGGTACGTGCCATGTTCCTGTGTGTGCAACTGACCTGTGCACTAGCCATTGTACGCTAGGAAAAGCAATAGGAAGACCAGGGAGGGTGATTAAAGTGAAACTATTGCCCCCACGGCTGTTCCTGCCTGCGTGATGGGACAATGGGAGGGGAAGCCCTTCTCCTCTCCTGTTTCACACCCACCCTCCTTCCTCCCTGCCCTTCTTTTTGACAACTCTGAACCCATTTATACTAGCAGAGAAGGATTTTTGGCAAAGGAGTGAGCATTTATATTGTAAAATGTGTTTAATATATTTTACTTAACTTTTGTCTGAAAGCCAAACGATGATTAACACAAGGTTGCCAGCTAGGAAACACTATCACACATATGAGCTATATTTCAGGTATGGCTTACTGACAAGACCAGACCTTTTGAAAGCAGTTTTAGAGACAATGAATTTGATTATTGAAAGCATGTTAGGTGCCATCTGGGTGGAGTTACCACAGTGTCAGCTCCATTTGAGCTGTCTTGATGTGGTTGCAACCAGGTAAATACAGGCAACGAGTTTTGCCCGTGTCGGGTACAGACAGGATTTCTGTCACTTGTATCCACCAGACATCTGTGTTTTGGCTCTGTTATACATCTAAGTTTCCCTCTCTGATCTCTGTTCTCAGGATCCTGATAGCCCCTCAGGGCCCAGAAACAGGCCCTCCTTTGTTTTGAGCCTGAATGCCACCTGTTTAGGACATGTTGCCTCTGACAGCTTTCTTACATTCAGACATGCAGCACTGCCTTTGTGAATTAATTAAACGTGTCTTCATATCTGCCCAAATTACACCAATTTTAACTTCTGCATTTAAGAGTTGCTAATACAACACAGGTTACTGAACATACTGGTAAATCTAGAAGCCTTTCACTGGCACGAGTTCTCTGTCTATGTACAACGGCTGCCTCCCTGCCCCCCACACATACACCTCAAACGCCACCCTTTCTCACACCTTCAGTAATGGTAATGATTGTCCAACCCATTACAGAGTGTTAATGAAACCAGCGGGGGGATCCCAGATTATCCCCTCCACACACACACACACACACACACACACACACACACACACACACACACAATAGTTTCAGTTGAAGCTTCAAGCATAACAGATGCATTAAGTACCTTTTTAGCAACAAGAGTTCAAATGTGGCAGCCATAAAAGGAAGTGGTTATGGGTCAGTGACGCTGGTCACCATGTTCAGAGATCCATGACTAGTTTGTGATAAACTTGTTTGCACAAGTGCTTCATAATAATGCACTTCCTCTAAATATACTTCACACACTTAGCTACGTTACTAGAGGTTTGTGTAATGAGAGTTTTGGAAACATGTTTACAACATCATTACAACATCATTTCTTCATTTAACTGCAGCAATGATGCAGCTGAAATCTCATTTCGCAAGCATAAATGGGCCTCTTGTACTTTAGAAACAGCAAAAGTGACTTAATTATTATCAACTAGTTTGCCTGCTTTTCTCTCTTTTTGGGTCCTTTCTGCTTTTCATAGTGTGATTATATTGTTTAACTGTTTCTATTAGAGTTTTCAAGTTTTAACCACCGACACATTAGGAGGCTGTTTTTGTTGCTGTGACTGGAAGCAGAGTCAAGGCTCCATCAGTGACGGTCAATGCTGTGTCCTTGGGCTGTTCAGAGAATCATCACTGTGGGAGAAACATCTTTACTAGAAGTGTGAAGGTCACTGGTGTTTGGGGGTTTTTTTACATGTCATACTCGCTGCATATCAATCATCAGAAACCAAAATTTCATCTACAAATGCCCGACAGACTTTTGTGATACCCACAAAAATCACAGAAAAACGAGAGAGCGCCGTCCTCCTCCATTGTCTTTTTATTACTCATGCACATGCATGTGCCCACACATCTGCTGCACGTCAACATGCTCGCTGCTGACTGTGAGTCCCAGATCAAGCCAGTTTCTATCCACAAGATCAACACAGGAAACCATTTTTGTTCATCGCTGCACCCTAATAATGACTTATTCATCCGGGACAGGGGATCAATGTACGAGACAAGCTCTGTCACAACAGGAGAAGAAAGCAGTTTAGACAGAGAAACAGTGAGCGCTCACATCCTGTTGGGTTTATTGACCATTTTTGACTGTGGCATTGTCCTGCTCGGGGAGCTAAATGCTTATCTAGACGGAGAGGAAAAGAGGCACTGATTATTGCCCTGTTTATCTTGAGTCATGTTTTGTGGAGGAGAAAGCCATTACTGGCAGTGGCACAAACAGCTGTTTTCATCATAGGCTGAAAGGAAGGAAACTTCCAAACAAAGACAACATAACAGAGCTGAAAGGAGGGCACCATGGAGTCCTAAAGTTAGGCCTTGTAGGTCTTTTATTGGAGCCTGTTGAGTTTTATGGTCCTGCATAAAGAATATAAAAGAACATGGGCTACAAAATGTGCTTTGGATTAGTTTTAATATTGTCTTAAAACATTTCAAATAGAAATGTGTTTGTCTGCGGTGGATCAGCCTAAAGGTTCAGTAAACAGCTCTGGTTTCCTTTGACGAACTTATCATGTGAGCTTATCTAAAAAGACCGAATCCTAAAGCCGAAAACTGATAACCTCTGCAAGGTCTCATTGGCGTTTGAAGTAAAGCAGCCTGCGCCCCGGAGGCAACAGCTGCTTCTATCGTCTCCTCCAAGCGTCAGTTACCTAAACTCCCAGCAATGCCAAGTCCTTGGAAGAAAAACTCCCTGCATTTTGATTATATAGCTCCCACGGAATTTCTGTGAAAATGCATCACCAACTGGGTTCAGTCAGGAGGCAAATTACTGAACGCTCAGGTCACCAAAATTCGTGGCGCACAGGCGCGCACAGCGCAGGAATGTTTTCCAAGTTGGGCACATTTCTGCACATTTCAAGACTCGTCGGTCCAAAAACGTCCACTGTTCATATTGCGGTCAAGTTATAAAGTTAGTTTAAGGTGGTTTTACACTCCGCTGCATCCCCTGGGAGGGGTTTCAAAACAGTTTCACGCCAGATGTTTAGTGTCAAAACAACAGCAGTGACAAGGCTAGTCTGAGAGGCTTTAAACCGCGTTCACTCCTCAAGTGTTTACACAGAGCATGCGTGTGCGCCGTAAAAGCAAAGTGAAATCAAACAATTGCTGCAGCTGTTTCTGGAAAGCAGCAGACACACACAGTCTCTACATGGACGCTTTATGTCCAAACAGACGCACATGTTGTGAGATATTATTTAAAAAGAACAAAAGCTTTAGGCTGCCTGTGTTTGGAGACATGACACAAGATGACGGTCTGTAAAACAGTCTGAAGTTCAAGGCTGTACCAGACCTGTCAGATAAACCTCCACCCAGACATTCACTTCCCACTGATGAGCTGAACGCTTTAAACGTCCAAACTGCAGGATTTTAACTGTGAAAGCACACACTATTGATCCCCATCAATGACCTCAGTCAACTGGTTTGTCACTAAAAGAAAGCTGTCAACAAGTTCACACACGCCCGACCAGCTGGATGAATCAGTGAAACAGCAGCTCTGAAGAGGAGGGATGGCAGAGTGCTTTTTCTCTCTTACCTCCAGCCATGTACAAGAGAACAGAGCAAAGCCAAAGCATGAGCTTCTTTCCCCAAAGTGATGTCCGACAGGGAAATCCCCACTCCATGGCCGTCTGAATGTTGACTGCAGCACAGTGTTTGACTCAGACTGTCAACTAATTCTAAAAGTAGCTTTTGGTAAACTTTTTTCCCCCTTCACTCCTTTAAACTTTACAAAGTCTCCCCACTTTCTACCAAAACACAGAGATGGTTGACAGATCCTCGCTACTTTGTCTCCAAGTTGATTTGATCTGAACTTTGGAGCGCAAAAGCAACATGATACAGAGGCGAAACGCTCCTCCCCCTGCTGTCTCTGTCTCTCTCTCTCTCTCTCTCTCTCTCTCTCTCTCTCTCTCTGTGTGTGTGTGTGTGTGTGTGTGTGTGTGTGTGCGTGTGTGTGTGTGTGTGTGTGTGTGTGCCCCACCCCATGAGTGGACCACTGATGAAGTATCAGTCCCCAAAACATGTAGGTATTAGTACAAAAGAATAAAAAAAGTCTGCATATATTCTTATAAACCAGACACAAAGTGTTAAAGGGATACTCTAGTTACTGTACCCCCATAACGACATTGCATGCAAGGATTTTTAAAAAGGATGTTCAAAACTGATCAAACAAAGCTATGAGATGTTCTGCCCAGTCAGCTAAATGCCCTTATCTTGCAAACACCAAGCACAGAGTTTGTAATGACGGCTTCTATTTATTATTACAGCATATAGATGACATTATGAAAGCGGTTTAACAGGCTGTGTAGCTCTAACCATGACCAAGTAAACTGATGTTCATGTCCAAAATCTGTGAAAGCTTTTTTTTTTCCTTTTTTTTTTGTGACACACCCACACACACACACAGACACACACACACACACACACACACACACACACACCTCATACAGCAGAAATGATAATGTGAATTGTAACGGCCTCTTTAATGGCTTCAGCCTGAGGGTGCCGATCGGTTGGTCCATGTTTTCATGGAGGGGAGCAGAGAGGTCAGACTGGTGGAGCAGGAACTGAACTCCTCTCGACCTTTATTCCAAACAGTGATACTTTTGCTTCTGTGTCAGGTGAAGTGGGTTCTTTTAGGATGCACTGCTGTCTCTCTTCCTCTTCACCCACATGAGAGATTTAGTTTTTTCCCAGAGTGAAATTTGGCTACCTTGCTGTGTCTTGTTTCCACATCACTTACTATATCCTTTTGGTTCACACGAGATATTTTTCTTTCTGTCTGTAACAAAATACGCTCCTACTGTCTCCTCCCATGTTAAAAGAATCCTGAATATCAGATGTCACATACTGTAAGCCCATCATCAGCGAAGACAGCAAAACCTATATGTTTTCTGTCTTGCAGAAGCCTTATTAGCCACACTGTAGTGAGGATCACTGTGTGATGATACATCTTTCAACATTATAATGATGGAAGGACAGTAAGATCAAACTGAGACTCACTGGCAGGCCCAGCTGACACATATGCAGGAAGTAAAGCACACGTTGTCAGCAAAGTTTTCCCATATCTCTCTCTTTCTCACGCAGTCCTCAACCACCATCTACGTTCACATAGTGGATGAGAATGATAACGCCCCAGAGTTTCCTGAGGAGGAGTATGTCACAGTGTTGAGCGAGGGGCCAGACACAGTGGGTGCCACCATCGCCACAGTAACAGCAATCGATCCAGATGAGGGTCTGAACGGCACCCTGCGATATGCCATCGCTCACGGCAACCTGATCCAGACCTTTCATATAAACAGCATCACGGTGAGAGCTGTTCTACTGCAGTGTTTCAAGCAACTGCAAAAAAAGAGAAGTATACATGAACTTTCTGTGTGTGATGTGCATGTGTGTGCATTTAGGGGAGGATTACGGCCGTGAAGGAGCTGGACTTCGAGATCAGCAACGGGCACTATGCACTGGTAGTCACAGCCACGGACCAGTGCCCAAATCCTGCACTTCGCCTGACATCTAGCACAACAGTAATTATGCAAATGAGACACACTCCTTTACCCTGTTTTTTTAAAACAGAAATAATATCTAACATTTTAGAGCTGAAACAATAGGTTGATTGACAGAAAAGCACTTGTCAGTTTTACTAGTCGATTACACATAAACATCAGCTCTGTCGTAATTTCTACGTCCTAATGTCACTGCGTCAGATGCAGAGTAAAACCGTGTGATGTGTGTTTGTAGAAAGACCCTTGAAAGTCAGTTCAAATTGAATGTTGAACAAGTTCAGAAATTTATCTATGCTATGATACAGCGGTAGAGATAGCCATACATGTTAAAGCTGCATGTGGAAAATGACATTACTGTGAATGCGGCTGGTTCTTGGTGTTCATCCTCTTTCTGCCACACATACTGTGCATGTCAGACGTGTTAAAAACTCCCTTCCTCCTCAGGTGCTGGTAAATGTCCTAGATGTGAACGATGTGACACCCACTTTCCCAAGAGCCTATGAGGGACCCTTTGAGGTGACTGAGGGTCAGCCTGGACCCCGGGTTTGGACTCTCCGAGCTAGTGATGAAGACTCTGGGCTCAACGGCAAAGTGGAGTACAGCATCACTGGAGGAGATCACCAGAGTTAGTTCCAGATTGTTCTGTCGAGAGGGTGGTGTATTGCTAAATCCTTACCATGTGTCTCTGAGCCTCTTTCTCTGTCCCTCATCAGATGAGTTCATGGTTTCTCCAGTGGAGGGCGAGCTTCGGGTGAGGAAGGATGTAGAGCTGGACAGAGAGACAACAGCCTTCTATAACATCACCGTCACAGCCCGAGACCTGGGAACCCCGTCTCACAACAGCTCGGTAAGCCTTTATTGCACAAACACACGCAAGCAGACAGACCATATCCTCTTGAACAATCAAGTTCTTGCAAGTTTCACATCTGTGCTGTAATTTGGCTTGCATGGACAGTAAAGCCCAATACAACATTAAACACTGATTCTTATGAAATATTCTTCTGGTGTTGCCCACAGACAGGCACTGTTCCAACTCTCCAATGGCTACAGCAGGACTGCAGGGCTGCCTTTAAAATTTCAATGTCTGTAGCCTCTGTTAATTATAGCTGCTGTAGTGTTTGTTTAGCTGTGTACAGCAATGCCACAAATCACAAAACTACTTGCAACGGCGATGGATAGCTATGATGTTATTGAATGATAATGTAAAAATTTTTATGGAGGGACCAGGTGAAAAAAAAATAGCAAAAGCGTTACTGCAGGTACTGGGAGGAGACTGGGGAGAAAAAGACCTGTGGATCATTCCTGCCTTACGAGATCGAAACAAAGCATTTAGCAAAGTCTACATCCAACATTTCGTAACAACTACTGATTGAATATCTTTGATGGAATTCTAAGCAGTTATGTGACACAGATGTGATGTCTTTTCAACATTCATTGTAGACAGATAATCTAAATAGGACCTACTGTGAACAGGCATGAGTTGGAAGTTACATTTTTATCTTTTCTTCAGGTGGTGGTGGGGGTCCATGTCCGAGACATCAACGACAATGACCCAGTCATCCTGAACTTGCCTTACAACACCAGTGTGAGCGAAAGTGCGTCCATACACACTTCCGTGGCCAGAGTAAGAGCGCGAGATGCAGACAGTGGACGCAATGCGCTGCTCACTTACAACATCACTGCTGGCAACCAGGATGGAGCCTTCTACATCAATGACACGGTGAGATAAAGGGATGGTGTGGAGGAACTAAACAACACCTGAACCCCTGATGTGCAGGTGTTGGATCAAGCATTAGGCTGTCAGTGTACCCTGACTTGGGACATGTTCATCGACAGTCTTAATGCTTGTGCAATCTTGTTCCAGATACATTAACACATTGGCAGATGCTGGCAGCATACACATTTGTGGATTCAATATATTTACCAAGTATACAAATACTGCATTGGTACCAGGCTTCACACCAGTAATATGTGAATAAGAATTAAGAATGAGTCTCTAAACAAACACACGTTTTTTCCTCTTCCTGTCTGTATCTGTCAGACAGGTGTGGTGCAGGTGAACAGGCCACTGGACAGAGAGCGAGTGGCTGAGTACAGGCTCACCATCACCGTCAAAGACAACCCTGAGAACCACCGCATCGCTCGCAGGGTAGGTAACCTCACTCTCCTGCTTGCATAGCACTGCAAGCGTTCACACGTGTTTCCACACTGGCAGTTTCACAGAGGGACCACTGAAACAATCAAATCACTGCCATTGAGGTAAAATCTTCTCAAATCCGACAATCAGGAATATTTTGGTACCAGTTTTGCACACCGGCAGCCCTAAATAATAAGATTAAACAGTTTGGAACTCAGGGACTGTACAGTCTTTCCCAAATGTGAATCAGTAACATGCAGCACAGATGTCATTGCTTTATGTTGAGAAATACGCAGCATTCATAACATATTTCTCTACCAGAAGTCCATTTCAGGAAATTGCAAAATGACAGTGATAAGACACCTTTCTTTATGCAGGGCTTTTGTGGCCGATAATATCTCCTGCTTTTAAGCACTATTGTAGTTTTTGTTTTGGTTTTACTGGCATACATCTTGTATCTCACTTACAATAAGAATCTCATGCACACTATTTGCTGAAAGCAAGCATGTGAGCACATTTCTATGTGCAACTGTAAGGTTTTTCATATAAAAATAAGAACGTGGCATGGTTAAAGTGTTGCCTCTGTGGGAAAGGTGAGAAACTGTACTAACACAGAAAAAACTCAGCCATCAGCGCTGTGAAAGCTGCCTGTCGCTTTGCTCACAGCTCAATAACTGCAAAACCTGTATCTCTATATCTCTATATACATCTCTATAACAGTGAAGCACTTCATAGTTGTTTACTTCTTTGAGCGCTGATTGACTTATATTTCTCTTCCTCTTACTTTTATTCTCATTTTTACTCTATACATCATAATCCTCATGTCATTGTTTCCATCATTGTTGTTGTTGTCATTGTTTCAATCCCATCTTCTGTCTCACACCACCAGGATTCAGACCTCTTGGTGATCACCATTCTGGATGAGAATGACAACAGGCCCATATTCAGCAGGACCAGCTACAGGGCTGAGATCACAGAGAACTCTGCAGCAGGTAGCACTCAAGCTGGTGTGTCTATCTTTCTCTTTTCCCTTGAGTGGGGGCAGCCTGTAACTGCAGCACAGGGCATCCTTGCAGAACACTTTAACACTGTCTCACCCACTTCCTGCCTTTGTGTACTTGTATTTAGTGATTGTCTTTCCAATTTGAAAGTTATAAGTGAGATAGAAGGTCTGACAACTTTGCATTTTCAAATGGATTTGGTCACAGCGCGGACCAATCTGTAAAAAAAATGACTCACAAGAGCAGTCAGTTCGATTATTTGAATGCAGAGTATGAGTCCTAGTTTATCATGGTTATCAGAGAGGTGGCAGTAACATTTTACTTGTGTCTCTTGGCCTTCATTGCTGACAAAAAGCCAAACCTTGCATTTGGCAAGAGCACTCTCAAATCAACTGTATTTGTAGCAGCTTCATCAGCAGGGGGCTTGCTGGCTAAGTATAAAAAAATGTAACTTGACTGTGATCATTTCACTTCTCCACCTGCCCCTCTCTTTATCTCTGTCCATCCTTCAGGCAGTACTGTAACAGTGTTAAATGGGCCAGTTCTGGCTGAGGACAAAGACATTGGACCCAATGCTGTGGTGAAATACCGCCTGCTGGGAGCCAGGGTGGACCTCTTTACCGTGGATGCTGATACTGGTAAAATCGAAAATCCCCAGCAAGTCGACAGAGAGAGTAATGGCAAAACCTGCGATGCAGATGTTAATGTGTCTGTTTGTCCCACCAGGTGTGATGCATGTGCGTCAGGGGGCCAAGTTAGACCGTGAGGCGTTTCAGGAGCCTCGGGTAGAGCTGTTTCTGGTTGGGGAGGACATAGGAGGTTTAAACAGCAGTGTCCCTCTCACAGTTACCATCCTGGATGAGAATGACAACCCTCCCGTCTTCAGTCCATCCAGTTTCAGTGTTCGACTCCCGGAGAACAGCCCCACTGGTCTGTGGATTGGCTTGTGCATTATGATCTCTGTATATGAGTGGGCTGTGAGGAAATTGACTTGCATATAATCTACATTCACCGGGTTTAAGTTGTCACTGACAGGATAGTTTATTGACTTAACAATTTCCTTCCTGTGATTATCACACTTTCATTGCATTCCCCTGTGTGACGGTTAGGCTTGGAGATGGCAGTGACTGACCACAAGAATATAAATGTGTGTTTGTGTCCTCGTCATTACTTTGTCTCTTCCAGGTGTGGTGGTGACTCAGCTGTCTGCCACTGATGCTGATTCTGGCGCTAACGGCTGGCTGGTGTATCGTCTAGAAAGTGGCGCTCAGGACCGCTTTGTGGTCGACCCGCTCTCTGGGGCCGTCCTGGTGGGCAACACTACCCTCGACAGAGAAGAGCGAGGATCCTACCACCTGGTCGTCATGGCAACTGATCGTGGCACGCCCCCAATGTCGGGCACAGCCACCCTGACAGTCATCCTGGATGATGTAAATGACTCTCGACCCCGTTTTATAGAACCCCTAACCATGATCAACGTCAATGAGTCCACACCGCCTGGTGTGGTGGTGGCCACACTGACTGCTGAGGACCCTGATCTGCATCCCCGCCTGGAGTATTACATCATCTCAGTGGAGGCAAAAGATGATGGGAACAACCCAGTGGATGGTCTGCAGGAGTCTTTTGGCATTGATTTACACACTGGTGAGACATGGATGTCAGTCCAATTCACAATCTTGATCTACAAAGTTGAATTTTGACCGATGATACTAGATTGCCAGTAAACAGAATAAACTGTCACACATTTGAGAAAATGTGTTTCTGTGAATTTTCAGGTGCAGTGTTTGTACGCAACCCGCTCAACAGGGAGCTGGTAGCTACATTTGAGATCATTGTGTCTGTCCATGACAATGCCAGTGATGTTATTGACAAGTCAGGCAGCGTTCCCAACGGTAAGTCCATTTTCTGACATGAAGCTTCATCTTCATTCAATTTTCTACACATCTAATTTTCACTCTGTATGTCTCTTATCATTATGACCTTCTCCTCTGTAGCAAGGCTAACCATAAACGTGTTGGATGTAAACGACAACGCCCCTCGTTTCCGGCCCTTTGGAGTGTCAAATTTCACCGAGAAGATCTTAGAAGGAGCTCAGCCGGGCACAATACTGCTATCAGTAACAGCTGTAGACCCGGATAAAGGTCCCAACGGCCAGGTCATCTACCAGCTGCTCCACCTGCCCCGAGGGGGATATGTTAGACTGGAGGACCCTTCCACTGGTATGACCACCAGCACACCCCAACAAGCTGATGTGGGCTACAGATTAAAACAGTAAAAGCAGTGCACAAATGTTCAAATTCACCAACACTATAGAGGCCTAACTGTAAAATTCTCTTTCATTTAAGGTGTTTCCAAAGTTTCCAATGTTTCACAAGTGATGTATTACTTATAATGTCATGTCTTGCTTGTTTTCTTCTGAATTTATGAAAATGGTATTGCTCGAATGGATCTGAAACTATCACTGTGTTACAAAATTTTCAGGCAAGATTGTAGCCAACCAGACGGTGGATTTCGAGCAAGTACAATGGCTGAATTTCACGATTCGGGCCCAGGACCATGGCACTCCTCCCAGGATAGCCGAGCTGCCAGTTTTTCTGCGTATAGTGGATGTGAATGACAACAACCCTGTCTTCCTACAACCCTCATACCAGGTACTGAATGGAATATTAAGAAACAAATTGCACCCACCAAAGCAGAATTGAAGAGCGCTGTTAAAAAAGGGTATAACTGTTTTTAAGTGGCTACGTCTGTGCCTTGAGATATCCTCTACTGAAAGAAGCATTCAAGACTGCATTTTGGCTTGTCACTACAGGAAAATCACAGGTGTAACTAATAACATTGATGACCACATGAATGAAATCATAAACAAAGCACATAGTTTTTGTGGTTTCACTTATGTTGCTAGTCAATTTCTGGACAAGTATTCTACTTAAAATTGTTTTTTCATGTAAAATACTGAGTTGAGTCACATCTTGGTGTTAAACAGCACAACAAGAGATCTCAGTAAAATATATGAAATATATAATACTGATTGTCATATTTTTTGGTTTATCAATCCAGCCAAAGTGTCTTTATCTGTGTTGGTAGGAGCCTGTGTTTGAGAATGTGAACCTGGGCACCACCATAGTGCGTGTCAGTGCTACAGACGCTGACTCTGGCCTCTTTGCAGTCATTGAGTACAGCCTGGTAGACGGGGAAGGCAAGTTTGCCATCAAACCATCCACTGTGAGTGAACCTACACACTAGCATATCAGCACGATCAGCCTTCACAGAGTACTCCCCGTCAGAGCTGTGTGTCATCCCGCCTGGGAAGTAAAGTTCAAACAATGACCTAAATGAATGACCTCAAGACAATCTACATATTTGACCTCCATGCTCCATTTCTGTCACACACTCATATAAATGTCTTGATGCTTCCACCACTCCCAGTCAGCGCATGTACTTCCTTCCTAATCCTCCACTCTCCTCTGCGTCAGGGAGAGATCTACATCCTCTCACCTCTGGACAGAGAGACAAAGGATCACTACACTTTAACCGCTGTTGCGCGTGACAACCCTGGTGGCAGCTCCAACAACAGACGAGAGAACTCTGTCCAGGTAGAGGTCACTGACCACAGCGATGCAAGGGTCTCTTGTGAATGAGGGTTTCAATATGTATCTAATAATATATAATAATATAAGCACCAAATACCATTTACAGTAACCCATTTATAAAACACTTTTGCAAATTAAAAGTCTGGGTGTGATACATAGAACATGACATGTTAGGTCTATGAAAACCTTCATCCACATTGTTGATGATACTGGATTTCTGAGGGCCATGCTGCTATCGATATTTGAGAGTTGAAAAAGGTATACTAGCTTTTTTAACAGAGCACAATATAAACAAACATCTCTTGAATTAACCTTAAATTTCAAGAATCCTTAAATTTGGTTGTCTTTGGTTATTGTAACCAGGAAAAGTAAAGTCTTTTAGTGGCTGACATGTACTCTGCTTGTAATATGTGATAAGTTAAAATATGCAGATGATAGTGGTCATGTTGATGTATTGGTCACGCTCTGCACGACCCTTTCTAGATTATGACCTTGTGTCAGTATGTTCTGTGTTGGAAAGCATCTTCATGTTTCATCTGCCTGCTGGTGCATGTCAGGTCCTGGTGACAGTTCTCGATGTCAATGACTATCGGCCGCGCTTTACCGAGCGAGTGTTCAACACCAGCGTGTTTGAGAATGAGCCCAGTGGAACATCTGTGATCACAGTGAAGGCCACTGACCTGGATGAAGGAGAAAATGGAGCGGTACTCTACAGTATGCTGGGGCCCCATTCAGGTACTGTATGAATATATTCATAAAAGTCTCAGTAGGGCTGCATTACTGAATATTCTGATTGAACTGGTCTACATGTAACTCTTTGCTTTTGACACAATTGAATCTTAAAAACTTCCTTAAGTTGTGCAGTAAATATGCCCCTTGTGGTTCTTATTTATTACCTATTTAGTTAGTGAAAGATTTAGAAAGAGAAAGTTACTAAAAGGCATGCACAGTATGTTTCAGCATTCATATTTATTCTTATGTCCCTGATCTCTCTCTGGGTTTTAGAAGCGTTCTCCCTGGATCCAAACACAGGGCTGGTGCGTTCTCGCCGTCTGCTTCAGTCTTCTGAACGGTTCAATCTGACTGTGGTGGCTACAGACCAGGGGCGTCCTCCTCTGTGGGGCACTGCAGACCTGATCATCACGGTCATAGATGTCAATGACAACAGACCAGTGTTTGTCAGGCCCGCCAATGGAACCATCATTCATATCTCAGAGGTAGCTGCGTTCACTTGTCTCTGTGCATGTCATTGTGTACGTCTGTGTGCTTTTCTTCATTTTTCAAATTGTATTGTCAATGATTCACTTTTTGTTTTGGATGCTGTTGCTTTTTTTTTTTTTTTTTACTCCAAATCACAATCTTCATAACATCTACCTCACATGTGAGAATCATTGGAACAAATCTGACAACAATGAGTGCCATGGGGCAATAAAAATGAGCTAGTGGCCCACTGTGACTATTTGAATGAAACAGGTTTGTAAAAGGACATTGACAATGAAATTGTATTTAAGGTGGATCAGTCACATCTGGCTGACATCCAGTCAGCTTCATAAGGTCTGTATCAGGGCCAATATGAATACAGCATATTGGATCCAAGGTGCTTTAATAAAAAGGCTTACCAATTGATTGACATGGAGTTACACTAATTACCACAAAGCACAACAGAGAAACAAAAACACAAAAAGTTCTAATGTTGAAGTTACACGTGTTTAGTTCAGAACCAAACAGCAACTAACTAGTGAAGATATTGGAGCATTTACTATAGGTCACGAGTTGGTGGAGAACAAAACAGAACTAAAAGTAGAATGAATATTGGACTTATGTTCATCAGATGAGACACAAATACACTACAGTGGGATGATAACAGGACTCCATGTTGACTGGATTTGCGAAATAGCAACTGCTTTCCAACAAGTTCATGGTATGCCTGCAGGTAGCCAAAAAATCAGTTATCGCAGGTTTAGTTATATGAATTCTATGCTTTTCCTGTTCTGACACCTATAATCAAATGTTGGATTAAGATCCAGTTTCAGAAGTTCATACAAGCACACACTGACCCTCTTTGCCCTCCACTTAGGAGCAGCCCCCAGGCCTGCCAGTTTATGAGGTGCACGCAACAGACTCCGACGAGGGGGTGAACGGAGAGGTCCGCTATGCCTTCCTGCAGACTGGAGCGGGTAACAGAGACTGGGAAAACTTCCACATCGATGCCATGTCTGGAGTCATCACAACCACTGTGAAGCTGGACCGAGAAAAGCAGGCCCTCCACAGCGTGAGTCAACTGTGTGTGCTGTATGTGCAGTTGATGTACTTTAGTGTGTAGGTATGTGGGTCTCTAACTGAGTGTAAACGACTTTCTCAGCTTATCATTGTGGCCCGTGACATGGGCCAGCCAGTGCCTTATGAGACCACACAGCCTCTTCAGGTGGCGCTGTTGGACATTGATGACAATGAACCTGTCTTCCTCAAACCGCCTGTGAGTATGAAACTCCTTGAATACTTCCTAATTTGATTATTTGTTCATAAGAACTGCTATTAAAGTGTGTGTGTGTGTGTGTGTGTGTGTGTGTGTGTGTGTGTGTGTGTGTGTGTGTGTGTGTGTGTGCGCGCGCGTGTGCGTGTGCACCTCAGCGTGGCAGCTTGCCTTACCAGAAGCTGACAGTGCCTGAGCACTCCCGTCCAGGTACTGTGGTGGGGAACGTAACCAGGGCTGTGGACGCAGATGAGGGCACCAATGCCATCGTCTACTACTTTATTGCAGGTGATAATGGTGTCCCAAAGATACAGCAGCATGTTTGATATTGCAGTGCATGTTGAAAATGTAATACAAAGATTGTCTTCACCCATTAAATTTATGTTAACCCATCCAAAGTCTGGAGATCAAGCGGAGAGGCTAATTTATATCCATGCAGTTTGTCTGGAAGCTCTTGTGTCCTTTGTGTGGTCAGATGAAAGTCGTTTTACTTCAAAAGCCTAGGAATGATGAGGACAATTCTATAGATCCATCTGTCTTTTTCTTCTATTTAAAGCTAAGTCCTTTAGCTCTTGAGATGACTGAACACACATCCTTTCTATCTCTTCCTGCAGGGGGAAACAGTGATGGAAACTTTGGCTTGAGTCTGGATGGAGAGCTGAAGTTGCACAGGGATCTGGACCGGGAGGAGACCCCGGTTTACTCCATCATTGTCAAGGCTTCCAGCAACAGGAGCTGGACTCCTCCCCGGGGTCAGAGGGCGGCACGGGCCAAAGCCCTGGACCCTGCCCGAGACCCCAGCCTGCTGGAAGTCCGCATTGAACTGGAAGATATCAATGACCAGAAACCACGCTTCACTAAGGCGGAGTACACTGCAGGTAATCTGCGTTCTTTCACCAACATGTATGCTGGTCTGTGTAAAACCACCATAACCTTCCTTTTGCTTCCTTGTTTCAGGAGTTGCAGCAAATGCCAAAGTGGGCTCAGAGCTGATCAAGGTGGTGGCTATAGATAACGACATTGGCAACAACAGCTTGGTTCAATACCATATTGTTACAATCCGCTACTTCCAGTCACAGAGCAATGGCAGTGAGGATATGGGCAGCATCTTCACCATTGGTGAGCTTCCTTATGTCCAACATTCAGGCTGGTTTGAAATATTCATACACAGTTTATAGACATGGCCTGTTTAGTTCTACATCCTGCCCAGATCTACCTGTTACATGTATGGGCTTGGATACATTTTCACTTCTTATAACAAGGTTTTAAAATAGGCTTGGACAATAAAAACTGTATTTTAGGAACATGAAAGATACACAAGGCAAATCTTTGTTATAGTTCAAAAGTCTCACTACCTTCTGACTTGTTTTGGACAATAATGGAGCTCTGTGTCAGAGGAACAAGATAAATCAGGCTGTGGATGCACAGGCAATACTTATTGGTAGGATGTATTCATTGTTGGTTTTGTGTTTCTCATAACAGAATATCACCAGACTTATCCTTTAATTTCCTGATCAGCATCATGAAATGTTTATGAATCAGAATTTAATGCAACAAAATTGACTTTCAGCATGACTTGAATCTCACACTTCCTGTAGACATGTATTATCTTCCTGCAGTCACTTCGATCTTCTTGTGCATACAGTTCCAGTTCTCCCAGTCAGGCAGGGTTCCTTATACCAGTTCCTTTCAGATCTCTCCACAAGGTTTAATTTGGACTTATATCTGGCCGGAGTTATGTACAGTATGATACATCACACAGGATGCAGTCCCATATGTCTTATTAAACTTGGAGAGTTTGTTTTGTCACTGAGTCATTAGTTTTCATAATTAGAAACAATATTCTATCCCATAATTTCTGCAGGGTTGACAGATGGCATTATCCGAACGTACGACCTCTTCACGGCCTACAATCCAGGCTACTTTCAGCTAGAGATCCTGGCGTGCGACTTTGCTGGACACAGTACAACCACCAATGTGAATATTTATATTCTCCGAGATGATCAGAGGGTGAAGATAGTCTTCAATGAGATCCCCGATTTGGTCCGTGAAAACCAGGAAGATTTCATCAACCTGCTGTCCAACATTACTGGAGCCATTGTCAACTTAGATGACATACAGGTTAGGCTTTTTGTCTGTGATATTTTTGTGTAACTTTTGTATTTTTGTTTGATAGTGCTGTCTAAATATACGACCACCTTGTCTCCTGTTTTATAGTTCCATGTGGATAAGAAGGGCAGGGTGAATTACGCTCAGACAGACATGCTCATCCACGTTGTCAACAATCAGACCAACACCATCCTAGATGTTGAAAGGTGCACCTTCCTTAATGAAATAAATCTTTCACTCCAAATCACCATTGTAACAGTCATGCACATAGTGTACGAGTAGTAAAGCCTGTCAGTCCTTTCACAGTGGCTTATAGAAACCTTTCATAGTAAGCTCATACACTGTGCTCTGACATGAGTTAACCTGTGTGCTGGTGTTTCATGTTTTGCAGGGTGATTCAGATGATCGACGAGAACAAGGAGCAGCTGAGAAACCTTTTCAGGAAATACAATGTAATGGACGTTCAGCCTGCTGTCAGTGACAAACTGCCGGACGACATCACCACGCTACAGGTTTGCCAGGCCAGGAAACCCACAGGCTGTTGTAGTTGTTTTGTGTTTCGGTTTATTTAAACTTCTTTTTCTCTTTCACAGCTGGTCATCATTATCCTGGCTGTGCTGCTGTGCTTGGCAGGAATTTTGTTTGTCACAATGAACTGGCACTATCGCCGAGTGTAAGAATCCTTCAGCAGCGATTTTGTATTGATGTAGATTCATTTTGAATTTTGAGTGTAGTCATTTGAAATATGCTCAGTCATGGACCGTGTTTTTGTGCAGTCAGTCTGAGCAGCGATATCAACATGTTTACCTACTTGTGACTTGTGCCTTTTGCTGTGTTGCAGACACCAGAGGAAGCTGAAAGCGATCGTTGCAGGATCAACAGGTGAGAAGCAGCTTTGTTGAGGGGACGTCCCGCTGGCTGTTGAACATCAGGATGTGGTTTTTATTACCTGTTAATATACAACATGTCAGTTTACTGCAATGAGGCTGCTTTCTTTTTAATTATCTGTCCTCTACCGTCCAGGGAACCAGGGTCTAATGGATATCCTGGACATGCCTAACACTAACAAGTACTCATTTGAGGGGTAAGATAATAGCTTCATTTTCACACCTTTTTGTCACACATTGCTTACAGGAACTATATACTGAATATTGTTTTGCATTGCATAAGTATAGTTTTCTGTAAAACCTCAGTTGGGTTTTAGTAGTTATGAGTTATTAGTTCTGAAAATCAAAGACACACTTCACGAACTGATGTTATATGTTAAAGGAATAGTTCAACGTTTTGGACTGTCACTATGTGGTTGCCAGGCAACCAGTAGAGACTCCAGGAAGTCACAGTGAAGAAATATTTTCAGTATGTAACTCTCCATTTAACCACAATGTGTCCTTTGGCTTAGCTTTATAATTACCATACAAGCACAAGAGTGGTATCAATCTTCTCTTCAAGTCTTAGCAAGAATGCAAATAAGCACAATTCCCAAAACGTCGCACTATTCCACTTCATCATTCAAAGATTTTACTCATTTTTATCAGATAATCTTGGTGATCTACTGTTTTAACTTTAGAGCCCATGACACTAATTTCATAAAACAACCAAAATCGCCAGCCAAAACCAAATTTTAGTTACTTATGTTGATCCTCACATCTTTGCATTTTTTGGATGGTGTGTATAATGCTGTTTGCCTCTGCAGGGCTAATCCAGTGTGGCTGGATCCATTCTGTCGCAACCTGGAGCTGGCCACTCAGGCTGACCATGAGGACGACCTGCCTGAGAACCTGAGTGAAATAACTGACCTGTGGAACAGCCCTGCACGCACCCATGTCAGTACCAGCACTCATCTGACTTTGCTTATGTTTCATTACAATATGATATTTTGCTCCAAGCTTCAATGCTGAGAGGTAGATAGTAAAGCTGTCTCAGGATTACTCAAGTTTGATCTGTTACTAAGGTATTGCACTCAAAGACAACACCATTTCACTGTGTGTTTGTGTGTGTGCCGTCCCCACAGGGCACATTTGGTCGCGAGCCTCAAGCGAAGCCTGAGGACGATCGTTACTTGAGAGCAGCTATTCAGGAGTACGACAACATAGCTAAACTGGGCCAGATCATGAGGGAGGGGCCTATCAAGGTGAGACACCTGATGTATGATTATCCAGGGAGACACACACACACACACACGAACAAGCCCAATCTCAAAAGCTTCTGTTTTGCTGGTCATGTATTCTCTCCTTCCATCCTTCCCAAAATGTATTGGGGGATGAGGTCAGAGGACGGGACCTAAGACCTCCTCCAGTATGTCCTGAGAAGAAAACAAAGAGAGAGGCCCCAAGGACGGGAAGACAGGCTGTTGAGACCCAGCAGTTTTGATAAAGGGCTAGACTTTCCCGCTGTGGATTCTCATTTATGATTACAGTGACTGTGGATGGTGTTACAGACACTGTTTGATCCTAACTGCCATCCTGTCAGGGTTCCTTGCTCAAGGTGGTCCTGGACGACTACCTGAGGCTGAAAAAGCTCTTTGCGGCTCGACTCGTCACCGTATCCACCAGCCAGGGGGATCACTCATCAGTCACTGAGGTGGGCTTGGGAAAATCTGGTGCTCTGCGCCTGCTGCTGTGCTCTTCCTGTCTGACACCGCTGGAGAGTGACCCTGCATTCCTTTACTTTCCCATTCTGCCGTTCTGTCTGCTGCCCTGACATGGCACCCACTCACTACTTCTGCTGTCTCTGCTGCCTTGAACCAAACTTTGGGTGAAATAGAGCTTGTACTTGCTCGTCAGCATTCAGCCGAGGATGGAGTTTACCACACAGAAATTGCCAGAAAGTTGAGACATTCACTGGTAATAGAACATTGAGTGCAATTTCTACACTTCCCTAAACTTCAGAATTGCTCTGATGTGGAAAGCCCCCATCCATAGTCCTCCCAAAAAACTCTTTGATCTACTCTGGTCTACTTTTACTCAAGGGATCTACTCATTTCTCTCATGTAACTTTTTCTTCCACTGGTTCCAGTTGTCTGTTAAAGCCTGCAAAGCTGCTATATTGTTGTCAACCTCATGTGTTGTATAAACATGTTATCTCATCTTCTCATTCTTCCCTGCCTCTCCTCTCCTGCCCTCCTTCAACAGCTGATCCAGAGTGATCTGGACGATGATGAGGACGAGCGTCTGGGCATGGGTGGAGGTCGCGGCACTCTGCGGTTCAAGCACAAGCTTCCTGTGGAGTTGAAGGGTCCTGAAGGTGTGCACGTGGTCCACGGCAGCACAGGTACCCTCCTAACCTCTGACCTCAACAGCCTGCCAGAGGACGACCAGCGGGCCCTGGCACGTTCTCTGGAGGCCCTGAACGCTGACGGGGGGCTTTACTCTGAGCGCAACGCCCGCACAGAGTCGGCCAAGTCCACTCCAATGCACCGTCACAAGGACGGGGACACCCTCTCGGAGAGTCCCTTGGAGATTACAGAGTTATGACTAGCCGAGGCCTCGCTGGTCTGAGCGCAACCATGACTCGTGTGTGTCCTTGTGCCTCCACACTGCCACCCTGACAAGGTTGGGGAGGACTGGAGGAGGAGTGTGTGTAGTCTAGGGAACCCATCTGCCAACGTCAGTGCATCAGTGAGACAGCCTGCAAGAGGACTTCCTCACCACTGGGTTGGTTTGAGTGGATCTCATGTTGAAGGTCTCACATTAGAGGCTTCAGGAAAAGGTTTATTCAAATGGCCTTTAGGAGATGGAAAATCATAAGCAGGGCACTTGTCTTCAGCAAGACAAAACCAACCGGTGTCATCGACTTTCATCCAAAGAGCTGAGTGGAAGGAGAGACTAAGCCTCCCTGTGGGAGAAGCTTGTTGAACTCTGACCTTATAATCGTCAAAAAGGTGCCTCATTCTCACTAATCCTTTTGAAGTCATACCTGGACTGCATACACTCACACGAACACAAATACACACACTAAAGAAAACAAAGCAACACAAACTCAGACCAGCGGATGGCCATCAATGGGACATTGAGAAAATGA
Source organism: Chaetodon trifasciatus (assembly GCA_037975065.1). Lineage (NCBI taxonomy): Eukaryota > Metazoa > Chordata > Actinopteri > Chaetodontiformes > Chaetodontidae > Chaetodon > Chaetodon trifasciatus. Next base: position 9,667,545 of record JBBMOE010000013.1, read on the forward strand.
CGCAATTCCTTATCATGTTCTGATGTTTTTTCTTTTTGCAAGGCAATGCAATCAGTGTAGAAGGAGTGAGGGTGGAAAAGTAAGACTTTTCTTTCCGATATTAGGTTAATTTTGTTGGAAAATTAGAGATGGACATTTAATGCCGACGGGAGCACTTCAAATATCTTCCCCAGTGATGCTTATATAGCAACGTCTTCATTTGACACCAAGAGCAAGAGAGGCCCTCGCCATTGCACAAATAGTACTACAGTAGTTTGATAAAGAGCTTTTATGGATCAATGACAAAAAGACAAAACCCTCCCAGTCTGCAGGGTGACCATGAACATTCAGACCCTGATCCAGCTCTTGATCTTAGGCCTGGACTTAGTCATGTACAAGGAAAGTCCTCACTAATAACCGAAAGACCTGTCAAATGATGAATGAAGATGGAAGACAGATGAACAAGACTGGAGCCACATGCAGGAAAAAAAAACTTTGCATCTTTTATGAGAACTTTGATATAAAAGGCAGTCACAGAGCACCTTGATAAGACCTAATAGATGGAATTAAAAAAAAGATTATCCAGTTTTTATAAATGTTAAGATGGCATTGTGCCCACAGACTTTACACTGCCACCCAAGGGACTAAAAGAGTTATGCTCAAAATGAGCCATGTTTGCTTTATTTTTTTATTTTATAGAAAATGTGATGGAATTAAAAGATATTTTTGAAGAAAAATGCTGGCTTACCAAAATAGGTAGGGGATCATTTTGGATGTTTGGAGTATGTGTATATTGTGCTATGGTGACACGTCGTTCTGTTTTCCTTTATATGATGACTGGCACTGTTTCTGATGAGTGGTGTGTTTTTAAGGTTATTTTTTTATATTTCCCATTTTGTAAGTTTTTATTTGTCATTATTGTCACCAGTCTATGAGATCTGTGTTGGGAAATGTTGGATGATCTGTGATAATAAAAGAAATATGCAACGGCTTTTGACCTCAGTCAGTGGGATGATGGGAGAGCAGCGAAGAACAACAACATGGCAACCAATGCAGCAGAATGAACTTTAGCAGGATATTAAAAAGTCTGGAGGATGCTAAGAAATGTCTGGCAATGTAAGAAACCTTAATGACTCCTGATACTAAGTATTTGTGACTATTACTAGGTTGCCTTTGGTTGTACTCACATGTACAATTTGAACAGACAAAAGCATAACTGGCCATTCAAGAGAAAGAAATCTCTAATAATAATGTCAGTATTGTCCCCCTGCATGTCTATACGTGTCATTTCCTTTTACTATGTGCTACATAATTCAGTTTTTCTGGACAGTTTGGTAAACACTGCCATCTAGTGGTTGTTTAGAGAAAACTACAAAAAGTTTAAGCACACCACTCCATCTGTTTATTATCATAACCAGGTTACATAGAAAAGCTTTCATCATCGAAAAATTTTGAGACTGAGGGGGCAGAGGACTCAGACTCCTCGACTTGCGGCGCTCCCGGATGCTGCAGTGGTGCCGGTGGCTGGCATCTTCTTGAGTGTCTTGTTCAACTGTAGGGAGACAGAGGGCATTTTTGTTCAGTCTTTGACGCACAAGATATAACTGGAAGGCTTATGTTTAAAACAAAGGTGTTCGGGAGAAGGCTAGTAGTGGAACCAATCACTGAAGAGCTGTGTGTTTGAGGAGATTTTTTCTATAGTTCTGAGTCATTGGCAAAATACTTTCTTCTGTTGCCTTAAAATAAATAGCAACCCCAAAATTCTGGACCTTTCCCCATTCTTTGCCAGAGGCATGATGAATCACTACTCACCTCCTCAAACTTGTGGATCTGTCTGATGAAAAAGTCTCCGTAGCGACGAGCAACTTTTGTGTCCGCAATGTGGATCATGTCCTGTGGGAGTGTTTCAGAAAAAAGCTCATCAAGCATACAGAGCTACCCAAAACAACGTGCAACAGTGAGCCATATCATCCCCTAACATTACTCTCTCATCATCCTCAACACACCTTGTCAATGTAAAAGTCAACCTCAGAAGCAGACTGGAACTCTCCGTCCAGAGCTGAGATGCCGCTGGTCCAGACCAGGTTCTTCATCTTGTGTTTGAAGACGAGCAGCTGAATACGGAACTCCTGCTCGGTCATGTCCAGGAAGCCTGCCAGCTTGGCTACTGGCATGGTGGTGTACAGCTTCAGGAAGCTGCAAGGACACACTGTGACTTAGATGACATGTATGACACCTAACCACAACTGAGTCAGCAGGTTTCTAGAAAGTGTTTCTCAAGGACCAGATGGATGAAAAAAAAAAAAAGTTTGCAGAAACACTGCATCCAGAATATCTTTGTCTGAGTACCCCTCCAAAGGGTCCCTGTGGAGTTTCAGACCTCTAGTAGCAGTATGGAGCTGTTAACAACGGTTGGTTGGTTAGTTTTTATTATTATTATTATTGTATTACTGGTCATCTCAGTTCTAACCATGGTGTCACAGTATTCCTCGAATCAACAGGCTGTGGTAATACAGCAAGATATGCTGCACTGCCACACACGCTCATATGCTGTACCTGCGAATGGTGGAGAGCTGGGCCTGCTGCTGCACCTCCTCAGCAAAGACCTTCAGCTGCTGCTGAAAAGGCTCTTTGTGGTAGTTGGGATGAACGTTGTCGTAGTTTGGCACCACAGGTGACAGAAACTTGGGACAGGCAAAGCTGAACAGCTCCTCAAATACCTGCAGGTCTCTGAGATGGAGAAGGGAACATTTGTATCATTTAAGACAGTATTGCTGCTGGGTGCCACAGTTACAGACAGTAACAGTGACAATAACAGTGCACTACAGGCATACATACCAGTACTAAATTCCTAACAACTTAATGGAGCTATAGCTGGCAGTGCTCAGACTCACAGGCAAGAAGATGCATGTGCTTTATTGTACATTTCAGAATAATAACAGTAAAACATCAAAGATCTTTTAAGTGATAATGGAACACACATAAATAAAATAAAGGCAACAAAGAATGACAATAAAATGAAACAAAGACTGAACATCAAAGACAGTGGTTCCAACATAATGTGGTGAGTTTCTTTCTTACCCTTTCTGCATTCGCAGCATCTTGTCTCCGTACTTCTCCCTCAGCTGGGTGTGAATGCTCTCATCGATGCGCATTGGGTACATGGTGAGAGCGATGGCCAGCAGACCATGCATCTGCTCGTTTTGTTTGTTAATCTGAAAAACAACAGATACAGGTGTGATATATGCCTTAATGAACATGACTGATATTTATTATGTATGCATCACTTATATCTGAATTTTTTTTAGAAAACTTTCAAAACAAAAACCTCACATACTAATTGGTAGAATCCAAAATGGGGAATCCATAGTTTATAAAGAAATAAAAGACCCGTCCTAAGTTGTCTAAGAAGCACTGCTTGTACTGACCATCTCATATTTATATGTCGACCTCTGGAACATGTTTCTCGTCCTCTGGATGTACAGCAGGATGTTGGCAAAGACTCGAATGGCATCCTGGTAGCGCCTCATCATCAAGTAGGCAAAACCCACATAGTAATAAGTGGTGATCTGGCATTCCGGCACACGTGAGTACATGCTCTGAAAGACAGGAAACAACACAGATATGAGGGTGTGGACTAGACAGAAGAAAAGGCAAGAAGGTGCAGCCTGTGAATGCAGAGAAATAAACAGCATTCTCAGCAGTATCATCATTAGTAGTACTTAAGTATGTCACTCTGTCGATCAGGTGCTCTAATTAAAACCTTACCTTCTTGTTGAGCTCGATGTTCTCCAGGACTTTGATGGCCTGGTAATAGTCACCAAGCAGTGAGTGAAGCCTCAGGAGCCCCACCAAGCTGAAGTAACCCAACATCTTGTACAGGGAGTGGCGCCCATATTCCCCGGCCACACTCTCTGGGTCTCCTGCAACACACCAACAAATAATAACATGTTAGCTGCCTCTATAACACCTAAACTGAATGCACTTAAGTTACTTTTTCACCAGAAAAGAAAAAAAAAATCACTAAAAGTACAGTTGTACAGGACTATAAAAGTACTGTATTTGTGTAACTTTAATGAGATGAAAGGCCATTCATTTATGTCACGCAAGGTCTTAAAAAGATTAAGGTTCCCAAGATTTTCCCACCCAAAAACAAATGTTTCCAAAACATTCTTCTGTACCTCCGCTGGTGTAGACCTCAAGCTGGCGGTTAATGTTGCTTTTGTCCACCAGGGAGTGGAGAACGTTTAGGACGCTGTGGACATTCCAGATCTTCGGGTTGTTCCTCAGGAATTCGATCTCCTCCTCTGACTTTTTGGCCGTCTTACAGCGGTACTGACTGAAGGACTGAAACTGGAGAGGAAAGAGCATTTAAACATACTTGCTACAGGGCATTAAGTAGGAGTGAGATAGCTGAGGTTAGCCACATGGGCCTTATTAGTTAACACTAAAAAATAAACTGTAGAGGAGTATGTGGAAATCATGTTAAATGTACCATCAATCTGGTACTCCTTGTTGGTTAATACAAACCTAGAAATTACTGACGACTACTAAATGACCTGGTCTTCATTTTATCACCTGTTCTTACTCATGTTTGTCTCTTTCTCTCTTGTGAACAAAGGACACGTTTAAAAAGAATATAATGCACTGTACCTGGTAGATGAACTCATCGATGATGTCCCAGAGCCACTGGTTTGGCAGCTCCAGGGGGGCGGGGCCATCAGCATCTGTTTACAACAACAAACATTCCCAAATAACTCATTTTTCAATAGTTGTAATTTCAAAGTAATTAGTGTAAGTGAGAGAAAAAAAGACGGTTCTGGTAACTCACTGAGAATGTAGTTGAAGAGGTTGCAGTAATTGTAGTACGACTCAAACCTCTGGTCCAGAGTTGGTCCTCCCTGATTATCAACAAAACATTTTTTACAACAAAGTGCCAGAGAGGTTTTCACACATTTTGCAGGTTCCTCAGTAACTGAGAGCGAGACTGATAAGTGCCGATTTTGAGCTTTTACTCACGCTGACTTTCGCATAGATGTGTCGGTAGTACAGCTCCTTATAGAGGATGAGAAAGACAGCGTCTGCAGGAGATAACAGGTGAACAGTGGCATGAAACATTCCCACTGCTGAACTACACAGGGATAAACTCATTTATCAATAGATAGTAAAAGCCGCTGGTCTATCAGTAAATACAACTGTAAACACCAACAAAACATAATTAATAACCATATAAATATCTTGTCTTTTGAGCTGCTTTTCCAATTACACCTACAAGTATTAGCAACTATCAGCAGCTACTGTACACCTAAATTTGTATTTTATTGATCACATTCCAGAAACCAATTGGAGAACAAAAGAATTTCCTCAATGAAAAACAAATGATGACGTCTGTGAAAAGGCAAAAACAGAACAGATGATGGATGATACACTCACCATTGCCTACGAGTGACGCGATGGCCTCAGCCTCTGGCCAGGGAGAGGTCTTGAAGAAACGGTCAGTCAACTTATTCCAGCTGAACAGGAACAAAATAGGGTACAAGGTAAGGTCCTCATTGCACACACACATACAGATCTAATGTCCCTGTTATAGGAAGCAACATCATCACCATGGAGAGGTTTACACACAGTCAAGTTTACCTGTTTTCATAAACGTCCTGGATCTCATAGATCTTCTGCTCAATGCTCTCGCTGGACACGCGGTTGGACTGCAGCTCATAAACTTTCTGGTCAATCAGGTCAGAGATGGTTTTGTGGAAATACTGCAGGAAGTTCTTGATCACCTCTGGGATGACGTGGTAGGTCTGCTGCTCATACTGCCTCTCATAGGCCAGGTCTGCTTTGGGGTCACCTGCAAAGAGATGGGAGAATGAGAAGGAGACACTAACGCACTGTAATACCACAACATGAAGTACTTCAAATGTGTAAAGTTATTCATGTACTGACTTTACACCTGATGGACTGTATATAACAGTACACCGGGGGAGTTTATACATGACAGATAATTTTATATATTAAGATAAATAGATTTGTGTATACTAACCAGTGTGCAGGTCGCAGTCGTTTGGGTACGTGTAAGGATCGTACTGTGAGGAAACAGAGCAGTCAGACATTTGTAACTGATGCAACGTTAACGTCTGTGAAACAGACAGCTTCTTTTGGCTGAATGGTTATCCGCTAGTTCCCTACAAAACCACATAAAGTAACATAGACATCACAAAGGCAGTGATGTTATGGTTACAATCTCATCGGAAAGAAGGCTACAAGGATCATTAATACCATGCTAGCTCATCGCGAGCTACTGTTGTGCCGGTGTAGCTGTACAGCTATCTGGCTAATCGGTTAAAGCTACCAAGCGAGTCAATGTTATTATCATGAAAGCGTTCAAATGTCTGGAAGAAAAGAATGCGTGCTTACATCTTCCTCGTCGTGGTATGACATGGTGCTAGTAATAAGTCCAAGCGCATAAGATGCTGGAGTGAAAAATTAGAAGGTGTGCTCGGCTAGCTAACGCCGCTAAACCACGCAGCTGGCGCTGGAGAGACCGGAAGGAAGAAGCTGAGACATCCGAGTGAAACTCAGTGGCGTTGAAGCATTATGGGAAACTGAGTGTCTGTAATTAGCATGTTTTTTTTTTAGCATGGACGCTCATAAGTAGAGGACAACTGGTCCCTAAACTTTCATGGCCCGGTCCTAGAGTCGAATGTTTCTATTTATGTTTTTATTTACTTTATTTGTGTGTTTGTTTAGCAACCGGTAACAATATTTTATGTTGAGAGAACAGTATCGAGAACATTTCTAAAATTACCTTCAATGAATGTTTCCTGTTCACTCGTGCAAATGAAAAATCCAAGTACAATTTTCTCCAAACTGCCACAAAATACACGATGTAACGCTGCAGAAGTCCAGAGCAAAGGTAGGCATTTTTATATTTTCGATTTCACTGATTTGTTTTCTTGTGTGCACCTGTTTTTCTTGTCTTCCATGTCTGTAAGATACTAAGCATGTTGTTTTGCTCTCTAAATCCGACTTTGACAGCAGATATTTTGAGTTGTTTTATATAATAACATCAACGATGGTCTCCTTACAGCAATTAATACTCTTCATCAGTGTTTGACAGCTCAAAATGTCTCAAGTTTTGGGAACCACTGTTGGATGACAAACAACCACACAAACAGAAATAATATTGTATTTATAGAGCAACATGCTTGTTTAGTTATTTTCCTTGGATTAAAAGCTTGTGCTTTATTTGCAGCCTTTGAATTACAAATTATTAAAACAAACGTGTGATAAAATTCTTAGCCCTACAATTGGGGAAAAAAAGTGAAAAATGAAAAAAAAAATGCAGTGCATGATGCAGTGCAGCAGTAAATGCACAAAAAAAGTGAAAATGGGTGATTCGATGACACGCCTGCATGGTGAGTGGGCAGTGATGACTTGTAACTACTAGTAAATACCGTTAGGTGGCGTTATAGTCGCAAGGTGCCTTTTTCTCCATTAATTAAAAAAAGGCTCAGATTTGACGAAAGTTATCACAAGAGGAATAGCAGGAATAAACGCCAGACTGATAATTTCCCTGCAAATCTGGCTTCAGTATTCATTACGTTATTTTAACACCAATGACGCGCACTGCTTTGCGCGCAGTGTGTGATTTAAATCAATCAAAAGGGCAGTTTGCTTAATTATTTAACTTTTTGAACCTGGAAATACCAGGTTGTATCATTCCTGTGTTGTGTTAACTTGAAGGATTTTGTGTAACTTTCTCAGAGGATGTTAGTATAACCTAAGTGAGAATCGAGAAAATCTAAACTGTATATTAAAGTTGTGTGTGTGTGTGTGTGTGTGTGTGTGTGTGTGTGTGTGTGTGTGTGTGTGTGTATTTGTTCAGCGCACACTGCCTGTCTTCTTTTTGGTGACCCTCTCAGCAGACAGTAGCCTGTCTGATCCCCTCCTCTCTTTGCCAACATCATTACAAGGTCCTCAGGGGAAAAATATTTTTTTGTTGTGGTTTTGGCGGAGAAGGAGAAGAAGAAAGGGTGAAAGAAAAGAATACCTGACGTGCCTCAGCTACCAGCAGCAGACGGAGTGCCTCTAAACCTACACCTACCTACACCTTCCTACGTACCGACCGCCTAGGGAACTGCCTGCATCCGATAAGGGATCTAGTCGACAAAATCAAGTGTGGAGGGAGGGGGTGTGGAGCAAAGAAGTCGAATTGGAGAGAGGGAGAAAGGGAGAAGAGACACCGAGGGAGGGGAAAAGGTCAGGGACACGGGGGGGTTTATCGCACTGCCAGAAATAAGGAGAGTGTCTACACAAACGGTTTGGCAGACGAAACCAAGGAGACGAAGTGAAATAAACCAGCGACCCCGTCTCCACCACCAGCATTTTTTGCGCAAGGACCTCTGTGGAGTTCTAAACATTTTCGACTTCTTCCAGAGGCAGCTTTTGTGCTTCGGTTAAGTCCGGGCAACACCGAGGAGAGAATTTTGGACCGTGCGTAATTTGGAGAGTTTATTGCCACGCTGCGTCAGGATGCGCGTCTGTCCGCTGCTGGTCTTCCTCGGTCTGCTGTGCGCTGGACGCGCTCAGAAGTTCTCCGCACTCACGGTAGGAAGAGCCACACAATTGCCAGAATACGTCTCTTTCGTTCCCATGGATAAAACATGTTTTTAAGTCAAGGATATGATTATACACTCCGTGCGTAATATTTGGAAAGACCAAGCTGGCAAATTCATTTTTCATGGCAGAAATGTAGCTCTGAAACAGGTCTTTTTTACAAAGTCATTAAGCTCACAAGACTTAGATTCATCATTGTTTGTCTTTCTTGTGAGTTTTACCTCTAATTATCAGCAACATGTGGAAATAATTAGCATGAAGATACATTTCAAATCCTTTTAAAGGACGTTATGGCTGATGCTGACACTAGGATTTTTAGATAATCTCTCTCCAAAAGAAGATTTTGACTATTTTAATGTGTTTCACATCTGGCAGATTCAGACTGAATATGCAGTAAGATGGGATTCAAAACTCAATAGATCATCAACTTGAGAGGTTTACATTGGATTAAAAGGTCTCTGTGTTCATCATCAATTGTATAAACTCCATGTCACTGTGTTTTAGGGTCTCTGCACAGTGTGTCTGAGATGCCAGAGCTTCTGGCTTGCCTGTGAAGAGCTGAATGGTGTACGGCGTTTTTTTGCCTTTAGTGCCTTCACCTGCGTGCCAGTTTCTCGGCGTGTTTGCCTCTCTGTCCTGTTCGCTCTTGTTGTGCCAGCGGCTCTGCAGAGGCTACTCTGCCAGTGTCAGCAGGTCTGCTGCTCCAGAGCACATGGCATTGTTTACAGCCGGAGCAGAGCAGTGCATCCTGTCTATTTTATCTTAAGCTGTATGAGAAAGTGCTTCTGAGATGAGGGGAATTTCATGGCCACGATCAAGTGCAGGTACAGTGCTGAAGGAGGAATAATAGAGAGCGGAATGTGTACTGTCAGAGGATTCACCTCCTGATTTACAGGTTTATGTGACAGCCGCCTCCCTCAGCACCGTTATTTATGGTCCGCGTGAAGATGCCTTAATATCCAATTGGAAACAAATGGCCATGAGTCGTTAACCTGCAGGTGAAGGGTCGGAGATCCTTTCTCCCTGACGGCATTATGGAGTTGTGGAATGTGGGAGGAAGTGTGGCACTGAGCAGATGCTCCCCTGAATTATGATACACACATTTACACACACAGAGTATGAGTGAAAATAACATGTGTTTATTTATTGATGTTTCATGGGTAGTCATATGAACCCAGCAGCTGATGTAAAGGTGACAAAGGTGAAATGTAGCTGTGTAGTGTTTCTGGATGTGACACAGCATCCAATATACTCAGGATATGACTGTAAGAATGAGAAACATATCTATTTCATTTTGTGCTTCAGTGGTAACTGTGCCTGTGTCAGACCTTTCCGCTGTGGTTCATTAGACCTTCTTTATTGGAATAGCGCATGGAGCACTGGACTTGTACTTTTGCAGGACTTTGAGAGTGATTAATGGCTTATTGTTTGAATGACACAAGAGAGGTTACTGTTGGTTTCAAGAAAATGTCTCCGTGTGATATTTTGTGCATGTTTGAGGTCAGACAGGCAGTAAAATATATGGGATATTTGCCCAGGTTATTCACCAGGCAGACTTTTTCCATGGTTTATGGAAGTATGAAATAGTGTGTGAAAAGATGAGGGAGCATAGAACATTGGCTCCCTCTTTTGCAAACCTGGAGAAAGCCATTTTAGCATGAAATATAGCATCCATTGCCCCCTGTGCTTTCATAAAATTGTGCACCTGCCCAGAGAGATTTTTTCTTACCACTATCACAGGCTTTTCACACCACCTCTCTTTCTTTTAAACATCTTTCACAGCAATTAAACGCCTTTTCCTTTGATTGAGTTAGTAGCCTGGTTAAAGGCTGTCACTTTCTTCCCTTTCTACCATGCTGGAAACTAATGATCCCCTTTGCATCCTAGCGTCCACGCAGGAAACTCCCGCCAAGGCCATTTAACACGTTTGCCACGGCTCTCAGCTGGGGCCCCCATTGACCCTGCAGGGCTGTGGTGTGAGGGGCCTCTTAGGGTGCTGGAAATGGGGGCCTCCCAGTCCAGAAGGCCCTTATCAGCCTACAATGTGCTCTCTGCTGGAGTCTCGCCTCCTCCATACTCCATTCAATCCCACAATGCCGCAGAGCCAGGGGGAGGTAATAGGATTTGATTTTTATGCTGGTTGGTCTTGGAAAAAAAAAATTTCCCTTACACTCCTCCTGTCTCGCCCTCTCTCGCCTGTCTCTTGTTCCTTTGCCAACCTCTCATATTATTTGAGCAGATGCAAAAGCATCTTCCAAGACCGATCGCGGAAGGAAAAAAAGGAATCATGAAAGGAAAGAGCAAAATAAAGACAAACAGAGATAGTGAGAGCCAGCTGTCTGGAAGTAGACAAGAAAAGGATTTGAGCAATAAATGGATTTGAGTCACAATATGTGTTCTGTCTTGTATGAGCCTCCTTTTATGATAAATCGGGGTGGAAGCTTGTGCATGTGAGGCGGAGGCCATCCATCACTCTCCACCGTTTTGCTGCGCATGGCAATGGTGCAGGCTCGGAGTGACTGGAATGAGACATCAGGGGAGTGTCAGGGCTCTGCCTCAGCCTCGCCCATCCATCACCACAGGCCAAACACACAGAGATCTGCAGTAGACAGCTAACTACCATTAGGAGTACACAGGAGGAAGAGGTCCTCAACACACCATTAGTCTCTGACGCTTCTTCCTCTTACTGGCTTTCACGTCTTATTTGTTCTCCTCCTTCAGTGTGGCCAACTGTGGCTTTGAAATAAACACTTGGATGTCTGATAGTGAATCTGGGTGGCTGATTTCATGGGCGGCTGATTTCATTGCGAACTGTGTTTTTCCATGCTGCGTTCTTGGAGCTTTATCGTAACCTTGCAGGCACTTGGCACTCTGCTGTGTGCTGTACAGTGGACATCTAGCAGGATGCTGGGCTGTTGAATAACTCTGTTTGGGTTGTCAGTCCGCTGGCCTGCAGGGGCCGGTGCTGATAATGCTGGTGTAGTGTTAGCGCTGGGGTGGCCAGCATGAGCTGTGGCGAGGCTGGCGGTCCACCACCAAGCACGGCTGGATGCACTCAGACACCATCAGAGCTACAGAGTTACTGGCTTTGGAAGGTTGTGGTGTTTGCAAAAAACATCCTCAGACCAGCCTGTCACGCCAGCTGGACTTTATGTGAAGGGGTGACCTGTGAGAGAGAGTGGAGGGTGAGAGGAGGTCACCACCAGAGAGGGATGTCCTAACTGGTGTGGGAGGACGTGGAGAGAGGGAGGGTACCGACGGGAGACTGTCAGTTACATTCAATGATGCAAATCCAAGAAACTCAGAGACACTAACAAAGAGGGGCACGCCAATGGTAGACCCCCGGTACCTACAGAGAAATGGGCAAAAAAATGAGCAGCTAGAAAAAGAACAAGAGTATCCCACTCAAGTACAGCTGATCTCCTATGCCATCTATCATAGTAGATATTATATTGTAGCTATTCCTATCAAAGTATAACAGCAGTTTTAATGACCGCTTATTACCCATTACAGACCTATACATGTGGACGTGAAAGGGATTTTTCCTTCAGAGATTGTTCAATTTGAAGATTTTAGTGGCCCAAAGACCTAAAAATATCTGGTATCTGGGGTGCTCTGGAGGCCCTGGGGACCAACCATGAACTGCTGATGTCCGGCCGGGGACCTTTTTTGCATGAAAATCCTTTCTCTCCACCATTTCCTGTCATCTCTCTACTGCAAATGATGGCATCAAATGGCCAAAAATCAAGTTTTTTCATTATCTTGTGACCCCTCAGACTTATCTTCGAACCTATTCAGGGGATCCAAATGCCCAAGATGAATATGCAGTCCACCTCTGTAGACTACACTGTAAGAGCTGCCTTGGACAATTGAATGAAAATACTTTGTCAATTCCTCTGAATCCCTGGAAATAGACAAACATTCACTCATATTCTGTTATTCCCAAAGGAGGGCGTGGTATTGCTCTCCATATTTCTGTCTAGATAGATAAAGGATGGGTGTTGAGAGTATGGGACAGTGACAGGATCTTCAACAGCATTGGAAGAAAGGGCTTGTGAAAAAAATTTGGTTTTTGAAAAATTTCATTCAGAGCAAAAGACTCGACTTCCCTCCCTCGCGGCTCCTCTTCCGATGTGTTTGAACGGGCCTCTCATCTCTGATCCCCCCCAGGAAGATTTATGAGCGGGGTTGACAGAGTGGGCTGTATCTCCCCCCCGGCCCACGGCAAGGCTGCCTCCCCTGCCAACCCTCTTCCAGGTGCATGCAGCCCTGCAGCCCTGCTCATCTGAAGGCAGAGGGCTGCCACCAAAGATCATCTCTCACTTCATTTGTAAGACGTCAGACACAACAAATTTTTTTATAAGCAATCATCCCACCCTTTTCTTCTCTGTCTGTATGTCACCATACTCCTTCTTTTAATAACTCATAACAGATTTTTATGGCTTACCTTTAAGTGGGGGCTTTGATGTGTGTGATAAGAGTGTGTGTCTGTGTGTATGAGTGAAAGAGAGAAAGTGTCTGTCTGTCTGTGTCTGCTGTGAATAGTTGACAGACCGGGCATTCAGACAGAAAACTGAACAAAACTGTCACAAAACAAAAGAGCAGACCTGAACGAACCATTACAGTGGCATAGGCGCAAATATTTTTATTATAAGAGAAGACAAAAAGAGCTCAGAGAGGTGTTTATCTTGGGATATGATTGAAAACAGCACCTGCATAGGCATGGAGTTTGTTTTTTTCCATTCAAACCAGCTCATTATTCCACCAAACTGAATGAATCACGCAACCTTTCTGAACACCTCACACTGTAGCAGCGCAAAGCTCCCTGACATTTAGTTTATTCAGCCTCTCTATCATTCACTGTCTTTTCATTCATTGTAGCAGTCACAGCTTGTTGCCAACCCCCTCACCGCCGCCGCCGCCCCATTGTGTGGCCTGGCGAGGGGGTTTCATAGCACGATGGCAGATACAATGGTGGCATTGACACAGGTGATCCGATGCGTTCAGCCAGGAGTCTCCGTCCTTGTTTCCCTTTTCATGGCTGAGTAAAACATCCTCAGGAGTGATTCCAGGTGAATACCCGTGCAGGTGTTGGCACAGACAAAGAAAAGAGGAAGCGTCAGTCAAGTCCTCTCCAGCCCCTGAGACAAAGACAAAGCATGGCTGTACCCTGACAGGCTTGTAGTGACACTGCCTCATCGTTGTCTGTGTCGTAATGTGTATCAGTGCTAAGGATGTTGCATTTGTACAAAAGTTTTGAAACAGAATGAACAATTTGGGTGGCTTTGGCAATGGACACCTGTTCTGCAACTGACTTTTTGGTGTAGTAGCCTGTTTTTTGCCCCCTTCACAAGCTCCAACCCTAGTCCTCATAAATCCCTCCACAGAGTCACACCTGTTGTTGTGGAGATTAAAATGTTTTGGTTCAGACATAACCCCAAAAAATGGATCATTTAAGCAAATGTTTTCTCTGCTTATCTCCTGCTTTCTCACTTGTGCAGTTCCTGCGGGTGGATCAGGATAAGGAGTGCAACATGGAATGCAGCGGAACTCCTCGCAAGCCCCTGTGCGCCTCCGACGGCAGAACCTTCACATCTCGCTGCGAGTTCCTCCGAGCTAAATGCCGCGACCCCCAGCTGGAGGTCATCCGAGGGCCGTGCAAAGGTCAGGTCGTGAGTCACGCTTCAGCGCCGCCTGACGCTCTCAAACGCGCGGAGGGGGTCACAGTAGAAACTTGTGGGTTAAATTCATTTCAGCATAATTGATTCTTTGAGTGCTGGGAGAACGAGTCGGGTTGACACAGTGAGAATGGCCGTGGGGGTTGTTGCTGCCTGGCTGGTTTCATAAGGCACGCCATTTGTTCTGATGAAATGTACATTAATTTGTCATAATGCTCAAGTATTTCATTTTCAGTGGAATATATTTTTATTCAGTGAAGGGTTTCTTGCTTTGTTACAGCAGAAATACACAACATCATTATGGAACGAGCAACTTCCTCATTGGTTCGAAATGAGTGCAGCTTTCTGGAATCAAATTATCATGCAGAGACGAGGGTATTAGAATGAAATGTCTTGACAAGAATTAATGGTCTCATTTTCATCATACTAGATGTAAAGCTGTACGTATGTGACCAATGGAAGACTGGTGATGAAAAGCAAAAGGGGAAGGAGAGCCAGTGAGGTCAGGCGGCTCACAGACTCTCTCATTGTTAGCCGTTGTTGGAAGGAAGCACCCATACACCCCAAAGCTGCAGCCCCGAACCCTCTCACCCCCGCCCCACTCACTAACTCTATACTGCTAGTTCATCGCTCTGCAGACTGGGGACAATGCCCCATTCTTGCACATTACAATATTAGATCACTAATGCAAGGAGTGTGAGCGAAAGGGTTTGCTCAAAAAGAAGTCTCATATGATGGAAAAGCATTCCACGATTTTATGCCCGTGCTGGGTCTCTATGGCAACGTCTCTAAGCGGACATCTGGATGTGGCGGACAGCGCCGGGACACAGAATAGAGGATTCCAGCTAGGAAGCTGAAAGGGACGAGAGTCCATGAAAGTCGTATTGTATGCGTCAATAACATCGGGTCTATAAGAGTTCGGACCCCCCTCTGCTTCTGGACGGCCGGGGTGAAAGACACAGCAGCAGCAGCCGAGTCAGCAGCCGAAATAAACCAGAGGGCCTAAAAGCACAGAGATGGGATTGTGTTTAAGGATGGTGAGACTGGCACCACATTTGTTTTCTATCACTGCACTCAGATGATTCAAGTGTCCTGTCATTTTTTCCAGTCAGCTTTTTGGTTGGAGCCCCCTGGAGAAGGACGATGGTTTTGGGTTTTTCCACTGGAGCTAACTTTAGAGCTCCTCAACTTGCTGTTTTCCTCCATCCGGAACATCCAGCGTCTTGCCCCCTCTCCTCGCCAGTGACAGTGACACGCACACACACACACACACACACACACACCAGACAGAGAGAAACCAGTGCACATTCCCTGCATGTGTCTAATGGGCAATCTACTGTAAGCCATGCCAGCAAAACACAGCCTCCTGCCCAAACTGGTGATCGTTTTTAAACCTTGCATGAGTCATTGTTTTAATGTGATTCGAACCTGCCAGCCAGACAGGCACTGCATGGTCGCTAATGTGTCACACCAAGTTACCATCAAACCCATCGCTACCCAAAATTTCCTGAGAGTTTGCACAGCTGCTGCTGTTGGCCAGGTGAGATGAAGCAGCTGGGGAATGACAGGATGAGCCATGGCTCTGACACAGAGATGTGAAAAGACTCGAGGTGCACATAGGTGAAGAGTTGCTGACCACATTTATATCGAGAAATAGTTGGAGGACAACTCAGGCTGAACGGAGACGGCCAAGGTTTCGGGGGAGAGTGAGGCAGATTCAGAAACATTAAGGAAGGGTCAGGTTTTCCCTGTGCATCAGCCCTTTTCTTGGGTGACTGGAATGTTCTACAGAAGCAGCACGAGCTGCCTCGCTCAGTAATGGCTTTACCACCAGGCACTGTGCAGGCTTGCCTGACTTGTTCCTAATAAGATCGGGGGTGTTGGTTCTATTCCCAGCCGCACGAGTATCTGCCGCTTCCGAAATGTCTTGGATTGTTTCCCCTGCGTCTCTCCTCTCCCTGCATTTTTCTTTCATTCTTTATCAACTGTGAGATTCAACATCTTCTGCTGACTTTTAAGTATGTTGGTTTCATAGTTGTGGAGCATAAGAAAATAGCTGAGCTGTGGTCTGAATCACTGGTCTCTGTGATGTGTCGTGATTCTGGTGATTTGTGGTGCTCCTCAGATACATCCAGATGTGTAGCAGAGAAGAAGTACACAGAGCAGCAGGCCAAGAAGCTCTTCCCACAGGTCTTTGTGCCTGTGTGCAACCCTGACGGCACATATAGTGAGGTAACAAAAAGCACAACATGAATAATACTTGTTTTGAATTTGAGGCACTAGAGGGAGGCCAGTTTTTGCATGAACTGCTCTTTTCTCATGTATGAATTTAGTTGCTAATGAGATTTTAACACTGCCTTCACATTTCATTCTCACTGATGCCACTCCTAGTTTACATTCAGCTCATTCACTTTCATTGCCATTGTGATTACAGGTTCAGTGCCACAGCTACACTGGATACTGTTGGTGTGTCACCCCCAATGGCCGACCCATCAGTGGCTCAGCAGTGGCCAATAAAAAACCTCGATGCCAAGGTTGGTAAAACCCCAGCAACCTGTCTTAATGGCCAACTTTCAATAGGACTAAGTTATGCATACTGTATTTATAGTGCACGAGTGCAGGCATCTCATGTTGTGATAAGCCAGATGTGTGCCATTTAGAATGGCTGATTTGTTCTAGAATGCGGTTTCTGTAATTTTATGAAGCAATGATGATAGATTGAATTCAACGCAGCAAAGCATGACATTCCATGTTTGTGGGGGGTGTAATCCTCAGTCCTGTGGGAAAGTGGTCAGCGACTGGACTGATGGCCACATGGTTTGAGAGCCATCCGAGGGCTGAGCGTTGCTCAAGGCATGGGGCTGCGGTGTAAATAAGCCAAATACAAAATCCCTGCTGCAGAGTTGAGCAACAAAGTTAAACTGTAAGGAATGTAAGGAGGATGGCGTCTGCCAAACAATCAAATAACCAATGCCACATGTCCTCCCTGTGCGTCTCTGTGGGCTGCCTCGGAAGTGTGCGTCTCAATAGTGAGAAAGCTCCAGAAGTAGCAGTAGCAGCAGCAGTAGTTGTATTGTAACTGCCAGCTGTGCTTTGATCACAGCTCCATCAACATGCATTGAGTAAGTGATGAAGTGAGACACTTCAAATGAATTAATAGCACTTGAAAATATAAAAGGCAGAAAACAGTTTCCACTGTGGTTCACTCTTTTATTGAGACTGGTGGCTGTTTGTTCCTGTGCCACAAAATGAGTCCAAATTCTTGAAGTATGCCAAAGATTTTTTCATTATTGAGGATTGCACGAAAAAGTTCTGTGGTAATGAATTTGAATTCATTTGGACCTGTTGCTTTTCAGGTTCCAAACAAGAGAGAGCTACCACAAGAGAGCCAGGTAAAGCAGGTGAGACCTTAATTCAAGAAAAATTGACTCTTTACGTGCATGTGTACTGTCACGTTTGTCCACGTGCATGTGTGTACCTATCTAAGCATGCATGTACATGTGTGTGTATTCATTTGTATCTCTGTTTGCCTGCATCTGTGTCGGAGATGTGCAGGGTGGGTCTCCTGTTAAGGCTTGCCTTTCTAATATTTTGTCAATTTGGAGAGTGCGAGCAGCCTGAAGGCTGATATAAAAGCAGCCTGTTACTGAGTAACAAGTCAAAAGAGAGGGGCTGTGGTGAGCTTTAATGCACACCGCCAGCAGCTGCAGCGCTTATAACCGCCTGCTGTCTTTACCAAGCAGCCAAACGGCCAAGGAGCAGCCAGAGTGGAGGAAAACGGACTTATCATAAGCTCTTCTTCTCTAACTTCTCTTCCTCAGTCTTGGTTCTTTTTCAGCAAACAGTGTCATAAGATACCAGGAAATGTTCACACGTTATCCTCCACCCTACTTTCACTCTGTCTCTCATCAGCATCTACCCTCTTCCAGATATAGAACCACTAAGTTTCCCTCCGGCTCCACTCCAGATACTGTATATCCTGCTCTCATCTTCTAACAGATGATTTGTTTAACTGATGTGATTTGAAGGTTCACAAAGAAAAAGTGAAATTTGGGTCAACTCCAATCGATTCCTTATGTGTGTCTGTGTGTACATCTGAGTGTGTGTGTTTGCATGCATGAGATGTGTGTATGAGTGTGTGGGAGAGAGAAAGTGCGTATGCATCCACTTGTGTTTGTCACATGGGTTATTCCTGTCAGTGTGACATTTATGTCTGCGCCTCTCTCTCTGTAAACAGTCTTGGGTATAGTGTCTGTCTGAGCCCGGCCAACTCATTACACATAGATCAAGTGGGAATGAAAAATTTGAGAGAGGAGGAGGGATGGTGGGAGAGGGAAAGGAGGTGGTGGTGGTGGTGGGGGGGGGGGGGTTGTGGTTCAATCTGAACTGGTTGGATAAACAGGGTGGTGAAAAGCAGAATAAACTGTAGATTTGTGGTGTGCCAGCACTGAAAATAGCAGTGATTGCATCAATATTTTGATTCAGCAGAAGCCCATCAGCGCCTAAGCATTCCACAGCAGCCATTGCTGCACTTTTATTGTCAGAGTACTGGTAATGTTTAACACCAAATGCTTTACCATAAACCCATTTCTGATGCTTGACTTGACAAATTCATTCACATGTTGGAATCATATGCAGCTGACGACTGACAAACAGCAGTTAAACTAATGCTGTATGACCACAAATAGCGCGGGGGTTTCCTGGCAGATGCTAAAAGAGGTGTTACAGTCATGTAAAAGGCCACAAAGTAAAGATAGGTCATTAGTGGTTTATCGTAAATCCGAATCATAAATACACTTTTTGAAATGGCATTTCCATCCGTTAAGTGAGCTAAGTAATAACATGTCTGCCTCAGTCAGTCACACTGACTGTATGTATTTTTATCCACCATGCATGCTCGAGGAGATGAATGGCTGGCATAACCAACTCGCATTAAATGTGAAATCCTGATTTTGCAATGGAGAATTCATCGTGAAAGAAAAGAAGTTTCCCTGTTTGTGGAGCCGACCATTAGAGATGCCCTGGCTCATGCATTAACAAAGCTTTACTTTGAGCAGAATGAGTGACCCACGCTGAGGTTAACCACACCTACGGCCGTGGTTTCACCCTAAGCGGCTCAAAACCTCCATCCCCGTCTCCCTCCTACCACACATCAAACAAACAAACAGAGACCAAACAAACACTGAGCTGATTCTCACACTGTTAATTGGTTTGTCTCAGACTTATTGGCTGCTGCATTGTTCACCTCTTGTGTCTCTCCCACCTTCACACAGCTCTCATAACTCAAATGCAGGCAATGGAAGGATGGGGAGGAACATCAGGGACAACTGGTCCTCATCCTCTCCACATTCATTTTAACTGACCTCAATCTGTCCTCCATAGCATAATGATCCCCCTTGTTGCATGAAGTGAAACCCTGGGAATATATGACCACTATACTCCTGATTTTCCTTTTCTCTTCTCTTACTGTAAATCACCTCTTTCAGTTTTCAACACACAAACACACACACACACTTCTCTCTTTCTAATTCTCACCTCTATTCCTGCCTCCATCCTTCTTGGCCGGGCAATGTGCAAACCTCACATAGTTAATTATTCTCTAATCTAGCTTACTCTCGTAATTGTAGTCTCCTTGCAAATATTCTCCATTCTAAATGCAGATGAGACTGGCCTAGTGGTGGATCCACAGCCTGCTGCCGACGAAGAAGGTGAGTTTTTATCCATCAGACTGTGAGTAAAAAATGGTTGATGCTGCGCCTGTGTTTACTGAGACACCACTGAGTGACTCAAAAGCATAGCTTCAAAACATCCTTAAAAGGGAAAAGGAGCCTGCATACGAGGCAGCGACAGCAGCGTGCTTCAAAAAGGTCATTGGGGAAAATGTGATACACCCCCTATTCCAGCAAAGTTTGGATGCTGTGTGAAACATAAATAAATCAGAATGTGATAATTTGCTAATGCTTTTTGACATGCTCATTTCATTGATTTTTGTAAATATCTGCTTATTCTGAATTTGATGTCAGCATCACGTTTCAAACAAGTTGGCACAGGAGCAAGTAAAGATTGGGAAAGATGTGGAATGCTACAGAAACACCTGTTTGGAACATTCCACAGGTAAACAGGTTCATTGGTAACAGGTGAGAGATTGGGTATGAAAGGGGCATCCTCAAACACAAGGGAAGATGGTGCGAGGTTCACCACTTTGTGAACACATGATTGTATAAAGGATATTACTACATGGACTCAGGAACACTTCAGTAAAACTGTCTGTAAACACTGTCTGTTTACAAATGATTGCACCCTGTTTTTATTTATGTTTTACACAGCGGCCCAACTTTTTCTGGAATAAGAGTTGTAGAAAAACATCTTTAAACTGATAAATTGTAAATGTAAAGGAAAAGCTAAAAAGCTGATTTAACACCACAAGTAACAAATACAGGATCCTGGAAGTGGTTAATGTCAACTCCAGTTCAACCAGCTGCAACACTGAAATGCTACTTAAATGTTATGTTATGTTCATTTAAACCTTTGAAAGGGTGAAATCTGCATACTAAGCACTTTTACTTTTGATAATTTAAGTACGTTTTGCTTCTAAGACATCTGTGCTCTAAAGTTTGAATGCAGTACTTTTAGTTGTAATGGAGTATTTGTATATTTATTCATTTAAAGTCTAAATGGCGGTGAAAACAAAGATAATCCATCACTGTGAATGGGAAGCAATCACATGTTGCAAAGTGGTGTTTTCTATTCCATGTCAATGTGATCATTTGACAAGACAGGAGAAGACTCAGTCAGAGTTTACCTACCTCTCTTTCTGCTGCTATATTTCTGGCCACAGCTGTCGTATTCAACTTACTTTCCACCTCCACTCCAGCAGTTTGAGATACGATAACCTTGATGTGCATTTTACAGTCTGTGATTTTTGGAACCACCAGGTTTGGCTCACATGATATATGAGTGTGTTTTCAATTGAAGCTAATAAAGCTGTCATGGTGGTTTCTTTCAGACATCATTTCCCAGTACCCCACTCTGTGGACGGAGCAGGTTCGCAGCCGACAGAACAATAGAACCAAAGCACCATGTGAGTTTCAAAGACCACTTTTTCTTTAATGACGACGATCGGGTGTTTGCAAACCTCAACTGAAAGCACGCTCTGTGTTTTTCCTGCTTGTGTGAGCAATCATGGTTTGGGGCTGTTCCTGTCTTTTGAGGACAGATGGTGGCTTGTGAAACCAATACATCTTGGTGTTGGAGTGCGTCAAGCTTTGAGGATCTGCTTCTCTGTGGTTCTTTGCGTTGCAGCGCATCTGTAATTATCAGCACATGGCACAAACAGAGGATCTCCTATTCTTGTGGCTCGTCCGTTGTGCTCTCCTCTTACATACATGCAGTTTATCTTATTGTACAGATCAGTTGCTTATTTGCCTTTGGGGGAAATGTGTTGCTTTCTGCATAAAACAATGGTATTTTGAGGCCTGCATAGAGATTAGAAGCCTGTGAGCATGAGTGCATTTGTGTGTGAATCCCATTATCATAATTTACAACCAATAAAAAAAGTCTGAGAAATGCAGCATTGATGGTTTTGATTACCATGTGCTCTTTGGGGTATTGGGGTGAAAAAAAAAAAAAAAACACCCGCCCCAACAAAGAGAGCCCATACGGAGGAACTGGAGCGAAAAGAGTCGGTTGAGAAAGCGGGGAGGCATTTCATTTGGTCTCTTTTGTGTGGGTAAAGATCTCTAATGAAAATAAACAAAGAAAAGGGATATCCATAATCCTGCAGTAGCTTCCGAGCCTTGAGGCGAGCAGCGAAGGGAGGAAAGAAAGCCCTCATGGCCAGAAGAGCTCTACTTTCATCCCTGAGTTTAATGCTCAAATCTCTGTTGGAGAGCTGCACGGCAGAGAGGGAGGCTGCTGCACAGGAAAAAAAGTCTGATTAGATCCTGCTGAGGCTCTGCAAAACCCCATCTTTCTCCCATCGAGGCCACTGCGTTCTCTATACATATGGATAAAAGAAAGGCTCACAAAGCGTTGCATTTTCCCCTGGGAACTTTGAACATGTAAACATGCAGATCCCTGGTACTTTACAGTACCCTGCCTACAGCGGTGTGTCAGTGTGTGTGGCTGTGTGAAGGCAAAGGCTCGACTGACCACTGTTTCTGCCTTCGTCTTGTCTATTTCTCTCTCTGTCACACACATCCACAGAGGGCAGTTGAGTGTCCAAATATTTACTTAACTTGGGGCATAGGGAGCTGTACTTAGTCATTAGCCCGTTAATGTCCGTAAACAGTGCCATGGGGGGCTGATATAGCAGTCTACACACACTGTCTCTGAGCACTCATCCTCCACCCCTTTGTCTTCTTTGTCAACCTCCTCCTCCTCTTCAGCAATGCCTATAGTGTAATGAGACAGCAGTGCATGCATTTGGCTTTTAAATAGAAATGAATTCAAACATACTGCATGTTGTATAAATCCAAAATGTGTTGATGAGGAGTGACTCTTATTCTTAACTTTAAACAAACCCCCTTCTTTACATTGAGTGTGGGTGCCTGGGGCGTGTATTTGCAGTCACACAACCTAGACCACCTAAGTGAATGCTGTCTTTAGGGGTGGTATGTGTGTATGTGTTGACCACTCCACTGACACCTCTGCTGATTCTTTTATAACCTCTGGCCCCTCTTTCCAGCCTCATCATGTGACCAGGAGCAGCAGTCTGCCCAGGAAGAGGCGAGGCAACACAAGAACGATGCTGTATTCGTACCAGATTGTGCCCAAGGAGGATTGTACAAGCCGGTCCAGTGTCACCCCTCCACCGGCTACTGCTGGTGTGTGCTGGTGGACACTGGACGTCCTATACCTGGGACCTCCACCAGGTGGGAGGGACTTCACCTATAAAAAACTCAAATGTTATATAACCATTCTGGAGCTTGTGGTACTTTTCCCGTAATTTACAAAGATTCTTGCAATTCATTGATGAGTTCTTTGTGGCAAACAAACCAGACAGCTGTTACAGCAGAGGGCCAGCTGAGAGACAGGCTGTCCAACTGGATGACCCTGCCTCATGCTCTTTGTTGACAAATATCTTCTGCACGAAAATGTCCAAGAACTATTCTGATCATTGTCTTTCCTCAGGTCTGAACATCTGCATGTCTACAAGCATGCTAACTTGATAGAATGTTCTCGATTTACTGGAAATTGTCAGAAATAAACCTTCAGAGAACAAAAAGTCGCTCCTGTATTTGAGACTGCACATAAGTCTGACATAAGCAGGCAGACCGACATCTCCATTGCAGATGAGATGGAGTGACTCAGTGGTCTGGTGAGCGGCAGGTCAGAGGTCAGTCAGGCTGGCAGAGTGGGGCACCAGTGCACTCTTATTGAGCAGCGAGGCTGGGTATCAGATTAACAAGGCTTCAGGCAGTGTGCCAAACAGCACATTAGCACACATATGGAAGCGTGGATTTTCCCTCTTCTCTCTCCTTGTCCCAGGCCAGCTTTTGGCGCGGTCGCACAGCGGCGATCGGGGCTCTGCCGGCTCTCCAGGGGAATCCATGAAAGCTTCCTTGTGTCCCACGCTCCCTGTCTGCCTGTCTGCCTCTCTCCCTCTATCTCTTTCTTTCTCCCCCTCCCTCCCCTCTCTGTCCTCATACCAGCCCCAAATCCCTCCCCTCTTTTTGGATGTGTTTCACAGCCTCTGGTTTGCCACAGAATGATTATTTGAATCCCTGAGATTTAACTGTACGGGAGTAATTGCAAAACATGGGATTCCTCTCTGATTTTACAATGAGGATCATTTTCCTGTTATAAACAATCCCTTTCACCCATTTCACTTTGAATGAACTGCCATTCTCTGTCACAGGTATGAGCAGCCAAAGTGTGACGGCAATGCCAGGGCTCACCCAACGAAACCTAAGGACCATTACAGAAGCAGACATCTCCAGGGTAGGACTCTAAAGACTGGACTCACTCTCTGCTTTTCCTCTCTGTTCAGACCACATGGTGAAGTTCTTCAGCAGTCGGCTTCCAACTGCTGCCGCACTTCCAAGGTTGTGATAACAGAGCGTGTGTGTGTTTTTTGACATCATTAGTACTGTTGGTCGAGGAAATGCTTGATAAAGGGTTGAGGATTGCCAGATACTGGTCAATAAGGAAGGAGACAGAGACGGATCGGGGGTAGGATTAATCTTCAACTGACATGGCAGATGGAGGATAGTGTGATGATAGCGCGGAGAAGAAACAGCAGGCAGGAGAGGGAGAGATGATGGATGATAGGATGCCAGAGACAGGTAGTGATAGGAAGACTGACAACAGTGTAGATAACTAAATTGAGGTCGGGAGAGGAATTTGGAGGTGGTGGTCATGGGTGGGCTTAGTTACAGGTGAGGCTGTGTTTGCTGTGTTAGGTGGATGTTTGCCAGTCTGGATTGTTAGCTTCGGAAGTGCAGAATTAAAATGTCTATAAATGAAAAAATGCAGAATATTTTTTAATTTATAGACATTTTAATGCCTCAAAACAACACACTATATTTTTCCATTGAGCTGACAAAGGAGGAGGTCAGGGTGGTTGGATGGGTCAATAAAAATCAGTGCCCCACTGATCGAATTACCGCTCAGCTGTACAATAAAACCAACTATGACTTAATGCAGTCATTTTAAGTACTTATTTTTTTGAAAATGAAAGGAATGACTGTTATAAATGTCCTCTTGATTTTCTTGAGCTTCTTCCAGTTTTAACTTTTGCCTAATCTGCTTACCATAGTATTGCATAGACACACTTTTACAATACAGTGGATTAAGCGCATTCACCCTTGTTTTCATTGAATTTCTGAATACTCATCATAAAACCAATGATGGTGAAGTCCAGACACAGCTTTCAGGTGTTGCATACAACCATCTCACTGAACGGTGCTCAGCAAATTAGCTTCCTTTTTTATTTTTTTTGGTGGTTTGGTAAACACGTTAATAATCCAGCAGCATATGAACAGAGCCGCCACTGTTCCCGTCCCATCCACAACTGTTTATGTAACAGCGTGCCAGGCCAGAGCTGTGCTCTCTGCTCGCAGGTGCTGCATTTAGCAGCAGAGCAGCTAACTCTGTCTCTGCTCCGGTATTGGGGATTCTTGCACAGCATGTATAAAACAGTGAGGGTAGACCAACAAATGTTACTCATCTCTGCCTTTCAGTGGCACTGCTGGTATATATTATTGCTAAGGTATTGAGCAGGAGTAATTACAGTGTGTACCTGTCAGCAGAGAGTGTGAGGTGGTGATGGGGTAGAAAACAGCCCCAACTATCCCATGAGAAAGACCTCAAGCCCAACCAAACACCTCTTAAACACACAGTGGTAGGACAGAAAACAATAAACTTATTCAGCCATGCAATCACCGAGCGCAGACGCTGACATGCGTACACAGACTTCATTCTAAACCTGTCGAGAAAACCTGCACCGTATCAGCCAGGTCTCCAATTATAAAATACACCGGGACACAGTCAAAAAACACAGCATCATGTTTTCTTTATGGGCTATTGCGTCAACGGCTGTAAACCCTGTTACTGTACGAACCAGGGATAATTATAAATGTTGCCTTCACATTGCTGCAGTCCGTTTGCTGTTGAAGCGCTGGTGTTGAGAGGTTTATGGGGCGAGATGCGAGAAAGGAGAACTTTGCCCTGAAAGGGGCAGGAGAGGAAAGCGGAGTATTTGGCCAGCTCTCTCCCCAGAGCGGGATCATGGGATAGCTTTGGGGCAGCCACTGGGAGCTGCGGCTGTGAGTGCTGACAGGGCTCTGCCCCATGTGGCTCCATAGACAAACACTGCTTCTTATTGACAGTAACACACGGGCGCACACATTCAAACATGCATTTACTGGCCAACTTTTTATAAGCAGCACATACATGGAGGCATATCAATAGTGCAGCAACTCTCTTCAACATGAAAAAATTGTAATAATTTGAGGCTCTCTCAACTTGATCCCATCCTGCATCTGTCAAACTTGGGCATTTTCATTGTCATGAATGGAATAAGACAGCAGTCGTTTACTGCTGCAGCCTTGAACTGAACGGAAAATGGCCAGACTCAATTTCCTTTAAATGACAGCAGGAACATTTGTGTCCTGCCCCTCAGCTAAATGGTGTCCAGACAGACAGACAGAAGGCGATCTGTCCAGCCCCCACCAGGAAAACCTTTGCTGCCAGGAGGAAGGGACTGGAGCCTCACCTGATGGCTTCCCATTCGAATGAACTGCAGACACGCTCAGATTCCTGCAGCATTACAGAGAGGACGTGTGCGCTCCATGAAAAACACTAAACCTCAAACAAGTCCAACTGCATCCCACAAATCTCTCTTCAGTCAGAAGCCAGATAAAAACACTTTGCCTTCTGTGGTTGAAATTGTGTGACTGTCTAGACTAATTTACCACAGGAGGCTCCACAAGGCACTGGTTTGGCCATTAACAGGTGGGTCAGATATTTTACTGGGCTAGAGCCAGAAAGGTCCCACTAAAACTTAAGTGCAAGTCTGTTCAGCGTGCAAAGGAGACTGTGGAAGAGTTTAAACTCGGCTCGGTGCTAAAGCCTTGCGCTGCTTGGGGAAAGGTGGAGTGGAAGTTGGGTGTTTATGCCGATGCTGGTCGCCACCTGTTAGAGGGGAGCAAAGCATGCTATTATCTCCAGCACAGGAGAATCTGGCCCCGCAGGCCTGGGCCATAAAAAGAGTGGCAAACTGCGGAGAATTTCTCCCTCTCCACAGGCTGAATAGCAGAGGGAAGCCGGACTGTGAGAAAGCAGAGGAGAGCCGGGAGGGGAATCCAGGAATCTCTCAGGCCTCCGTAGCCTTCAGCTCTTCCAGAACAACCTTGGCCTCCTTACTCTTAAAACTATATGGCCTAACAGACAATTACTATCATTAGGGTCATTCCACCCCAGTTGTCTCTCGTTTTATTTTTTTCCCGTCATTCTGCATATAACAATGCTTACCTTAAAGCTTTATGGACTAATCTCTCTTCTGGCTGAAATTTCAAATAGTAATGCTAGCGCACACTGAAGATCACGTGTTGTCACTGGATGCATACCTTAAAATCAGGCATCCTTCAGACAAAATCCTGAGTAACAGTCTGTCTGTCAGGACTGAATTTAGTCCCCTTGATGTCTTAGGTGAGTCTCAGGTGCTGTATGGAGCCTCTTGTCCGTACATACAATATTCAGTAAGATCTTCTGTGCTCCAGCTGTCAAAACCACTCAGGGGCCTCAGGATGATTGGCAGGTACCCTCTTCCTCCTCCAGATGAGGGGAGGTCTGCGACTTTATGAGAGGGAGGAAAAGACAACTGTGAGAGTCTTGTTTGGGTTTATTCTCTCCTCTGCCGTCTTTACTGTATGTTAAAACTACACTGCCTGTTACATGACGTCCCTCCCCAAACATTTATTGGGCCACCTATGATGGCAGCATTCCATGTTGTTGTAATGCTGTTGACTGGGGGATAATTTTTCTGTGTTTGCTGACCTATATGTAGACTTACTTCCATATGAACTGCATATGAATGCTCACACACACTCATTCAAGTATCTGTGGTTTGTTTTCCAGGCTGTCCCGGGGCAAAGAAAACAGAGTTCCTGACAAGTGTTCTTGATGCGCTGTCGACAGACATGGTGCACGCCGTCACAGATCCAGCATCCGCCGGAAGGTATGACATTCAGAAGTGGATCTGTTCATCTTACCATTATTGGAGAATAATGAAGTGATGGAGGTGCAATTATTAGCTGCTGAACTGATATCTGTTATTTAGGATGGCCGAGCCCGACCCCAGCCACACCCTGGAGGAACGGGTGGTCCACTGGTATTTCAGTCAGCTGGACAAAAACTCCAGTGGGGACATAGGAAAGAAGGAGATCAAGCCTTTCAAACGCTTCCTGCGCAAGAAATCCAAGCCAAAGAAGTGTGTGAAGAAGTTTGTGGAATACTGCGACATCAGCAACGACAAGGCGCTGTCTCTGCAGGAGCTGATGGGTTGCCTTGGGGTGACCAAAGAAGACGGTGAGCTAAACAACACAACCTGTTGTCCGAATGTGTTCTCCTGCACCAAAGCAGCCTTCAGACTAGCTTATTGATGGATAAAATATAATGATAATGGCAGTCAGATGGTAAATTAGAATAAGTGCTACATGATTTACATGATTGTATTCACTAATCCCTTCCACCAAACAGTAATTGTCAAATCATAGCTTAACAAAGGTAACAAGGTAGAGTTGAGATTTGGAAGCAATGCACTTGAGGCCTCATAAAAAGGTTGGAGGGAGTTTTTTGCATCACCAAAAATACAGGAGCAACATGTAAGTAATGGATTAAACAGTATTTCATCATTATAGCACCGGATTAGCATGAGATCATGCACAAAGTCAGCCAGAAACGCAAAAAAATCCTGGGACAACAAACTGATGGAGCTAACAGTGATGAGCTCGCTAACTACAGCTAATATAACCTGCTAGCAACAGTTGTCACTTCAGACAACAAAACAACAGTATTTCTGAAGTCAAGGACCCATTTTTTTCAAAAATAGTGAGATTTTCAAGCAGTAAAACTGCCACTGGTATCACTGTGACTTGCATACAGTGCTAGGTTGAGACAAGTGTACTTGAGTCACAGTATTCCTCACATTATGGTTCTTGAGATTTGTATCACTTTTTGTCTCACAGGGGCCAAACCAGGAGAAGGCTTATCTTCCAGTAAATTAGTAAGTAAACTACTCCCTCCATACTTGTGGATAGATGAAATTAGTGGCAGTCTGACTGTGATCTTGTTTCCTCTCTGAAAGCGTGGACTGAGGCAGGAATGTACAGCCTTTAAAAATGTTGTTAGACTGAGTGCAAAGAAACAAGGAAATGTGTCAAACTCACTTCGGTTTTCTCTCCTCAGAATCCCTCGAAGAAGCAAGGCTAAGCCAGCAGCTGAGATTTCCCCTCCCGCATGGAGAATCTGCCCTCACCAATCGGCAATAATGGAAACCATAGTATTTGCACTTTGTACTTTAAAAAAAATGTAAATTCACTTTGTAGAAATAAGGTATTTAAACAGACTGCTGAATCTGTGAATGATGTAGTTAGCTTTTTATGTCCTGACAAACAAAAATTATTTAACACATACAATGTATGTGTGTCTTTGTGTGTCTAAAACGTATACTTTTCAGAGTTGTACAAGTTTTCATGTCTGATGTTGCATTTTGTGCCCCCTCCCTCAGCGTACTGTTCCTCTCACGTTGATGATGTTAAAGCGGATGGATGGATGGTTTGCTATACGGCTACACTAACTTAGACCATACCGTCTCCCATGTACTGACCTATAGCATCTCTTCTTGGGCTTTGTACAGCAGTTTGCAAGAATGTTTTAAACATAGATCATAAAAAACATCCTACATGTTCACATGTATCCATGTTTATTAGAAATAAAGAACTCTTTTATACATTTTGTTCTCCGTGGTTCTGTCAGGCTTAATGCATCAAATAAGGTCAATTGGGTGAGCAAATGCCTTTCTTTCTCTCTAATCCAATTAGTCGTCTGTGTTTTCCTTCTCCTTATACAAATCTTGTAATGTCTTTGCCTTTTTGTGTTTTCTTGCTGTGTCTTCAATAAAACACCTTGTTGACATAGTCAAGCATTAGTCATACATAGCAAAGGTCATGTATCATTCCATTTTCAGACAGCTTGCCAATTCCCCCGAGGCAACATTTTAGAATTGGAAAAACGGATGGTACTTATTTCTGCTCTCGTCATAGATTTCCCACATAGACTGAAGACAGATAAATGGACCGATCTCAGCTGTGTGCACCATGAGTGCCCATTAACAGGATGTTATATGAACCAATGCGTGTGTGTGAACATGTGTATTTGCATAAGGTATACTTACACATATACAGTAAATGTACACTTGAACCATCAGTGACGTTTGTCTGGATTCTTTCTTAAAGAACAACATTGAGCTCAGGGCAGCCTCAATACATTACACTACTGTACATTGTTCCTGCCTGATTATGTTGGAGCTAATAAACGCTAAACCATGGCTTTTCACACAGAAAGTCCTCTATAGGGCTGAGCGACTGACCTCCGACTGACCTGCTCACTCAGGCTTAGCCTCTAATTTATGATTAACACATTGGTCTCCTTTCTGTGATATAATCCAGCCCAATGGTCTGGTTTTAACACCCCAGGGGAACACAGAGGAGAGATTATGACTGTCTGCTCTGAGACGGTGGATTAGTGATGGATAACCTATGGCCTTCTTAAGCACTTTCTCCATCCACAGCAAAGGAAAAGAGAAACATCTGAAGCAGCAGGTAGTGTGCAGCAGGGATATAGATGTTTCTATCCGCCAGAAACCAAGCTTTTCTGTGCATCTAAAATCATTTGGTGTTCCTTTTTCGCTTGCTAAAACCCAGTCTTCTAATTATAAACTCACAATTCAGCTCCATCTTTTTGTAACATCCCTAATTTCCACCCATGTTCCTGGCCTAAATTCCCCTGAAGGGGATGTCAGCGCCATGCCCAGAACAACATTTGCTTTTCCCAAACAGCCATGCAATCTGTTAATGTGCTGGTCACAGGTGTAGCGGCGCAGAAGCTACACCTTAAGGCTGCTCTCCTCATCCAACAAACTCATCAACCTTCGCCTAAACCTCTAGCCAAGCCCTTGAATGCTGCTGAACCTCTAGCCTCCACCCAACACAATGCTAAAGCCTTGTCATGTGTGATTTCTTCTCCCCTGGGCTGAGATGCACGTAAACACCTTTTACGATTTGGCTGGATGTCAAGCCATGGTTTTCCGAATATGTTCCCCTGATGGTTTGGAGTCTTGCCTGAACTGATGGAGTAGCTGAAGAAAAGCATCCAAACCTCTTGGCCCAGTTACCAGGACCGTCTCACGATTGGCGAGGCCTCCCCCTCTCCTGCTCCTCAGTCCTGCTTCCTCACTTCTCTCACTCACACATGCAAAAGCACACTCCCTGAGCACAGAGATACCATTCAGCGGGATTTGTGGGCACAGTTTGTGTGCTTTAATGGGCAAGAGGAGGCACCCGATCTCACCACTGGCAGGCCCTGCGGGCTGTGGACTCATGAAGAAATTACTGTCAAAAGCCATCAGGGCTTTAATAGGCTCTGGCCCAGTGGCGGCTTCTCCCTGACCCTCGGAGGGGCTCTGGTCTGTGGGTAAACAGCGTGAGGACGGCCTGCACCCTGGGACCCTCTCTTAATCTCTTACTGCTTCCCCTGGTGTGGCCCACACACCCCAGCAGTCGAGCCAGCGCCACGGGATACCGCCAGTCATTACACTCAAGAAAGTTAATTGCTAGTAGAGGTGTGACTTTTTAATGGCCGTTGTGCAAAAGAAAAGCAAGTGGTGTTAAGTGTTGTATGGTACTTGTTCCACTCACACAAGGAGCCTTTTCACAAACTTTATCTCCCCTCACATTTCATTTGTTACGGGCGAGCAATAGTGAGGCATTTTGGGAATTAAGCAAATTTACGTATTTCAGTTAGATGAGAAGATTGATACCACTCACATGTCAGTAAATATAAGGCTACAGCCAGCTACTGTTTAGCTTAGCTTAGCATAAAGACTGGAAATGGAGAAGCAGCTAGCCTGGCGCCGTCCAAAGGTAACAAATTCCATCTCCCAGCACCTCTAAATTTATCATGATATATCTTGTTTGTTTAATCTATATAAAACTAAAGTGCCAAAATGACAGGTTGTGCTTTTAAAAAAGTTTATGTGCAGGATTACTTATTGGCTGGGCAACCAGCACAGACTCTTGGAAGTTACTGCTCCTGCCTAAGAAATATTTCCCCACATACCCCTGCAAAAAAAAAACCACAACTTTTTTTTGCACTTTGTTTTTTTGTACAGATTAAACAAACATGATATAAAGATTTATTTAGTGAGGTTTAGAGGAGCTGTAGGCAGATTTTGCTACCTCTGGATGAAGCCAGGCAAGCTGTTTCGCCTTGTTTCCAGGCTTGATACTAAACTAATCTAACTGGCTGCTGTCTGTCATACCTATCCTACAGACATCAGAGCAGTCTTGGAACTCTTGGAAAGAAGGCGACAAAGTGTATTTCCCAATATGCTGAACCACTGTTTTAAGCAAACACAACAATACTCTTTTCCAAACCACATAATGTGTGACCAATGGTTTTGTCTGGAACAGCCAAAAATCTTGAAGAAATACTATACGGTACATTCTGCTTATACCAGCCATCTATATATCAGCATCAAGTAAGTGGCAGCTACTGCTGTTGTCCAGACTGCTGTAAAGTTATAGTCGCCTTCCTTCCTTGAGATGGACACAAACAGCATTAGTTGTCCCTGACAAAACAGCCAGCCAAGCTAGATAAAATGTTACGCCTGAGATAGAGTGTCTGCAGTGTCAAGGGAAAACTGAAGGGAATGTCGTCTTCTGTGCTCATAGGCTGAATTGTGCAGCTTTTCTCATTTATGTGTTCCAGCTGAATGGGGTGGCTGCCAAGTTCAGGATCTGGCCTGACATCAGAATTTCCCAGGGTGATAAAGAGACTCTTGTTTGAAACACAGTTAATAGACAGTGGGAGAGAAAAAAACTGTGATACTCAGTGAGCGATATGGGCAATTAGAGGAGTGAAATTTCCAGTAGACAAGAGACAGAGTTGTGTATGTGTGCGTGGCCTTCACACCTACAAACACCCAGTGATTACACACAGACACACATTCACAAAATAGGCAGAACAGAAAGCAACATGTGGCATATACTCATTTCAAATCAATAATGTTAAAACCTGAAATAGACACAGAGCAACGACAAGTATCTGGAAAGTTGCAGTGATGTATTACAACCTGATTCTAAAAAGTACTTAAATATATTGTCTTTGTGCTTTTTTTTTTTTTTTTTGTATATGTCAAAAAGGATTACAAATGATCATGTTTGGTTGTATTTATGCTTTACACAGCATTCCAGCTTTTTGGAATCAGTGGTTCTCTGTGTCCACGTAGCCTTTTCCCGCCGAAACGAGCCTACAGATCTGGACATAACAATATTTGCTTTCATGCTTGAATATTTGGGGGGATTAAAACCTCTGGGCCTGGGAGCCAGAGGGTGGGTGTGCATATGGGGGGTACTCGTCCTTTAATCTCATTCTCACAGTGTCTACCTTTGACACAGCACTATCCCATTTGAGCCTGACCAGGGCTGAGAGGGAGAGCCGCGAGGAAGGGGCAACAGTGGGAGAGAGAGGGAGAGAGAATGAGGCAAAGAGGGGTACTGGAGGTAGTCAAGAAGGGAGGGAAGGAGGTGGGGGGCTTTCGGGTCTAAACTCAAGGGATTAACAGGGTGACTTCTCCTCTGGAATGTTCCACTGACAGCCAAGACCCGCCCACCCACAGCTGCCTGCTACAGACAGGTGCACGGCCGAGGCGAGGCGGGTGGTGGGTGGATGGGTGAGAGAGACAGTGTGGCTGAGGTGGTGGGGAGGAAAACAGACTTCCATATGTAGCTGTGGACTGACAAGTACATCAGTAAACAATTTGGCCAAAGATCTTCTCTGGAGCGGTTCAAAGCAAACTGGTCCATCAACCTCAGCCGTGGCATGGAGAGATTACACCACCTGAAAATCTGTTGCAATAATAGCAAAAAGATTATTACACAATTCAAAACAAATCTGGTAGTTTACACACTTCACAAACAGACCATGAATTACAGTCAAAATGCTCACAAACACCTTCCTAAACAGATTTAAGAGCCAGCTGGGTCTGTGCTCTGGTAAATGTGGAAAACCTACACTGAGCCTCACGCACACCCTCTCTGTTGATCTTCACACCAGAACAATGCCTGTGTATCTCAGTCCAGTCATTTAATCAGCATGCTGTATACAAAGCAGACCTGGCAGCATTTGGTAACACACACAACACTGTGTGAATTCATTTGTCCTGTCATAATTTATGTTTGGGAATGTACGAGAGCTTGCCCATGCTTGCTGTGCAGTGTTAAGTATTACTTTGCAGAAATGGGAGACAAAGGATTAATTTTCTGCACTATTATTTTTATGTTGCAATAATTCAATATCAGCAAACTCACCCCACTCTCAGTAACATCCTCAGGTTGTGTCAAGTAGCAACAAAGGACAATACTGCTGCTGATCTGCCACAATCCCATGTTCAGAAGGGAGGAAAAAAATCCCTCACACGTTTCCCTTTGAAGCCGGTGGGATTCCTGTAGGTGGTGTGAGCGTGATTGTGCTTCTAAGATGTTTGATTGATAGAGGGTCTGTGAAATCTGACTCTTTGTTTTGCTCTCTCTCCGGTGACCTGCCCTGCCATGTCTCCCCTCTTTTGAGAAGCAGGTAGTCTATCCAAACATCAGGCGAACACCGTGGGACAACACACTGCTCAGGTTGTGGATCTCAAGCCTCTGAGGGGGTCAAAGGTGATAAACCAGGGTCATTCTGGCATCCAGGTGGATGCTCTGGAGGAACGTCATGGACTTCTACTTTCTGAGTTACCAGCAGCAAAAAGAAAAAGAACAAAAAAAACTACACAGGTGAGGTGTAAAAAGCTTACTTCTGCAAATAAATGAAACAATAAGTTTTAAAGCTTCATTGGTCTGTTGATTGTTCCGTCCACCGCTTTGGTCCAGACTGAAAGATCTCAGCAACTACTGGACAGATTGTCACTGAATTTCATACAAGAGGATGAATTTTACTGACTTTGGTGATCCTCTGATTGGTTGTCTAGCTCCACCAGCGGGTCAAAGTGCTCTCCAATGTCAAATACATCAACATTACTGGATGGACTGGCACATTTTATACAGATATTCATGTTCCCCACATGATATATCTGGAAGACTTTGGTGATCCTCTGTTTTTTCCTCTAGTACCACCGTGAGGTTGACCTTTGTTAACAAATGTTAACAAGTTAACATGCTAAATTAGGATGTAAGTATTCAGCTATGCAACTACTTCACAGCCATTGTCAGACGTCTTATTATCCGGTATATAACAATATACTATTTATATCTGTTTTATCTTCATTTCCAAGGACAAATTCTATTGCTATTGCTAGTGCAATAACAACATTTGCTTATAAGAATCAGTATATTCATATTGTTATATCACATCTTTTTATACCTAAACTTGTCAAGTATCAAACAACAGGAAATGAAAAGATCTTCACACCTGGATCAAATTCAATGTTCCTTCCCTTAAGTATTCAGATTAAGAATTCAGTACTCTGAAACCAAGGCTACTTCAGATCTATGGTGCCTTACAGTCTTTGCAATTATACAGGATGGATTTTCAGTTGGCCGCAGTAGTGAGGAAGATGGTGTTGACAAAGCAGGTGTGTCTCTGCCACCCCACCATCCAGGCTGTTTTGGGCAGATCATCCAGGCATGTGTGCAGACCACCAGGCAAGGCTTTGTACTTTCCCTGGAAGAGTCTGACTGCTGAGCTCCGGCTTTAAACAAGTCCGGGACAAAGCAGCAACTCATCACATAACTCTCCTCCAGTCACTCACCGCACATAACCAGAACAACACAGGAGAAGATTAATAGACGATCACACAACTCACACACTAGCTAGATGTAACAGGAAAGCAGCTCGACAGGCCGACAGTAAACACATCCCATGATTCTTTCCTTCATTAATCCTGCACACTCTGACTAACCCCACATCTGTAATTGAAGTATGGTGCCCTCTATTGACTATCACCAGACTGTTTTCTAAATGTTGCTGAAGTCAATTCTTGCATTGGGCTGAGCAAAATTCACCTAAATTCTAGTATGTCACATGAATCCTAAATGTGACATTTAAGAATCAGACAGCGAACATATCTCCCCCTCCACCTTCCCTTCTGTCTCTGCATAAGGTTCTCATGCTGCTCTAATCTCTCTCCCTCATTTTTCAATGGTGAATAAGGTGATTTAATGATTTATTAGATCTGCCGAATCCTGCGAAGCTACAAATCACCAAGACCTTGTGGTCACATTGTTCAAACGTGGGGAGCAGTCAGCCGCTGTAATCCGCGCTGAAATGCCCCTGAAAGAGGCTGTTGTTGGCGCCCTCCCTCCCCCCTCCACCGGCTGGAAAACGTTAGAAGTCAGGTTATGTGAATGTCCAGTGTCAGAGGGCTGCTTAAATGGCATTAGTTTTGAATGTCTGTATCAGAGCAAAGACCCGCCATTCTACTGAAGCTGCCTCCTATCTGGGTGCTGCAGGCCTGAGAGTGGGACTGGGGTTATGAAGAAACACTGCTGCTCTCAGCAGGCTGGTTAAGTTACACTGCCTTCAATTTGATACAGAGCACTGAAACGAAAGAAGGAAATTATGTCTCAGCAAGTCTTAGAAAAACTTGTCCATGCATTAATCTTTAGTTGGCTCAACTACTGTATTGCATGTCTTTACAGGTCTGTGTGTCAAAGAACTGATTTTAAAATACTCCTATTCACTTATAAAGCACTAACTGGTTTGAGGCCAAAATACTTACGTGATCTGCTGCTCTATTATGAACCGTCCAGATCCCTCAGATCCTCTGTGACAGGTCTGCTTACTGTCCCCAGAGTCAAAACTCAGTTGTTATGCACCACATGTCTGGAACAAACTCACTCAGTTATTTAAAACTGAGGCTTAAAATCTGTTTGCCTTTTATTAGATGAAATCATTTATATGTCACACTGCACTGTAACTGAACTGTAATTGTCATTCTTCTGTTTATTCTGTTTTATTCTGTGTTAGCCCGTTGCTGCCTTCTGTAAATATAAAGAGCTCATTGTAAGTTAATGGAAACATAATGATTCTTATTTTCAGGTGACTGAACACTAATGGAAACATACTAACGAATATTGTATTTCTGCCAAAGCATCCCCCTAAATCCTATACGTTGGACCTGTAAGATATATAAATATTAATAAGTGAGCTTCAGAGGTGCTGGTGGGTGGAGCTGGTTACCTTTGGATAGAACCAGGTGAGGTGTTTGCCTTTTCTAGTCTTTGTGCAAAGCTTTTTTACATTCTTTTACATTCTTTGTATTTAAATTAGAAAGTGTGCTGCGTGTAACGTGATAAAAATCAGGGAGAAAGTCAGGAAAACGGGAGGAAGGATTTGACACATTTCTGCTCATATACCGAAAATTTTGGGTTGGAGTTTGGGTTGATCTTGAAGAAAAGGGTAGACAGGTGTTGATCCAGTTTCCTTCCAGGACGTGGACTGACAGAGCAGGGATGAGGACAGGTAAGGCACAAGGCACCTGAGCACATGCAAAAAGCAGAGTCAGGAAGGCAAGCAAGGAAAACTGATCAAAAGGTACAGATTCTACTGGGTCTCTGTCATTACCGTGGAGATTAACAGACAGTTCGGCGAATACTGAATGGAGAGCCAGGGCTTATATACTGTGATGGCTGGCGAGCCTTGATTGAATGATTGAATGCAGCTGGGCATCGAGCCTGACCTGTCAGCCACGCCCCTGCGGGGAGACACACGAACACCAGAACAGACAAGGGAGAGACAGACAAGAGACAGAGGGAGAAGGGAAACACAAGAAACAAAGGGAAAGAAGGGGGGAACTGCAGGTCCTAACAGAACTGTGATGGAGGACAGTACACATACAGTATGTACTGTATATTATGGAATAAAAATACCAATAAAAAAAGATTGTTAAAATGGTGTGTAATGTCATCCATTACTACCCAAATCCCCAAAACCACCACACCTGCAGAGGTGTGGCCATGTGATGAAACCTCCCTTTAAAGGTGGACAGGGGATGTCAACAAATGTCAAAGCATGTTTTGACAAATTAGACAAGGCGATTGTGGCACTATCAGAGCTTGATGACTGCACACAAAGCGCTTCTTTGAAAACATTTTTTCCTTCACTTGGTCCAAGATTCAATGACATCCTTTCAGAGTAGGTCCTGGGGAGCCACTGACACCCTGACCCACAATTACACATCACCCTGCGCTGCCATCAGTCCCATGCCCCACCACCAACATCCCTATCAAAGGCTTGGGGTACTCTGTGGACAGATGAAGGGAAAAATGTGATCACAAAGGAAAAAAAAATGAGGAAAAGAGGAAAATGCAAGAAGCCAGTGAAGTGTAAGGGAACTGAGAACAGTGTTGATGGAATCAGGCCATTATGAATCAAACAAAAAGCCTGTTTGACCCTATGATTCATCACATTTGGAGTACAGCACACTAAGCTGAGAAAATAGAAAACCCACTGTGAAAGAACAAGGTGCTGCACACTTTACTGGAGGTTACATGAGTTTTATACCCTTCTTTATACTTTTCTCGGTTAAGACTGACAGAAAACAAAGATAAAAAGATGAAAAAGAATGGAGTTTTTAAAGTTGCTGGTGTCTGATTTGAAAAGGAGAAACATGCAAAAAAAAAAAAAGTGTGGGTGGGGGGAAGGAGAGGTGGTGTGTGAGGGGTTGATGAGGTTGATGGCAAGAATGAAAGATGTGTTGTTGACGGAGACAGCATCCGAGGTGTCAAAGCAAACAGGACTAAGCAGAGGGGCCACAGGTGTGCAGCCTGTGCGCCTGACTACAGACAGGCTGCAGCACAGACAGCCCTGAGCGCCCAGCATGCATACCATACAGCCGTGTGCCCTGCAGGACTCTTTCTGACTGGCCTCCTCCATCCACCTGGATTGGCTGCACAGACGGGGGGGGGGGGGGGGGGGGAGAGCCTAACAAACCTTTGTTGTGAGGTTCTACACATTGACAATGACACATTACAACACAGAGAAAAAATGTGAGGGATCTTTTGCATCTTGTAAATATAATAAAGATCCTAACTGTTTCTACTCTTTGCAACTTTCCGAAGCTCTGCTGTTAAGGAGTGTTGTCTTCCTGTTTGTCGCAGCAAAGTAACTGAAATCCCTCATCTGATTCACTGAGTATGTCATGAACTGAACTGCACTGTAAACAATGAACAACGTGTTACTTCTGCTTCTAAACCTCCACTTCTCTCCTACCTGAAGCTTTCAGTGTGCGATTTTAACTCTCCAGCCCTCTACAATGATTTCTCTCCCTCTCACTCACTTCTCGCACCCCCCCACCCCCCCACCCCCACCCTCGGAGGATAAGCTGTGGTTGGGCCCTGACATCCCAAGTAATTTACTAAGTCAACACAGAGTGAAGAGGGCCCGTGTGCTGCAAAGAAAGCCCCTCTATGCAACCGCCGTGGTCCCTGAGGAGACATGGCACACCACAGCACAAGGCTGCCATGCTGGGAATCATTTAAAAAAGAATAAAAGTATTAATGTAAAGTCTGTACATAAATACAACGTAAATAAATAACAAATATATAGAAATGTATATGTTTCAAATATGTCCAAATGTACACAAAATCAGGACAGTTTATCAAACATTTGACGCAACACATATTTCCATTTTCCATTTCTCTTGTGTTTTTTCTGTAAATTCCACTCATTAATATGCTGCAAACTTCCTGTAAATATCCTGCATTTGAGTCTGTACTATTTACTGAATCTACAGTTATGATCTGCTCTTTTGGCTCTTTGGGTTTCATTTAATGTGCACATGTTTAACATTGTGATGTTTTTTCTTAAAGCATCCTGGCATTTTTGTCTTTCACAGGCTCAGTGATGAGACAAAGGGAGAAAGAGTGGAGGGATAACATACGTTCAAGGTCAGAGGTGGAGGTCTCCAGTCACATGACCTGACAGGAGATTCATCAGGTTTTAAGTAAATCTTATGTTTCTTAAAAGTCGAAGAATGCATTTATATTGCATGTAAGGTTAGAGATGTAATACAATACTGATGCAACACATATTCATTGTTTACTTCCTGAATCACCTGAATCAACAGTCTAAATGTAGAACAAAAAAGAAAAAAATACTTTTGCACAAAGAAATGTAATGAAATTGTGGCAAGTGCTGCTCTAAATAGAGTGTACAACAATTTATCTCTGACACAAAACCTAACCTTTAAGGGATTTAACAGTACTATGTGGCAAAACTTAACCCATGAACATGAATGTGCAAACACACACACACACGCTTTTTCAGGTGCAGCACTCTCACTGCAGGCTACTCCTTGTAAAGGGGCCTTGGTAATCACTGTGTTTGCTTTCCCATTAGGTCGCTCTTCAGATGTGAGGGCAACCTGGGCCCGTTTACTCCCCGAGGAGAGCTTTTCACTCCTCTCCAAAATGCATTATGAAGAATTAGTCACATAAACACCTGTAAATTAAGAGTCAGACAAACGCCCGAAGCGCCTCTGGATTCACTGTGGAGTTGAATATCTTTCAATGACTTTCACTATTTCCAATTTTAGCATGGCCTTGAGCAAGGCACTGCAAACCAAATTACCACCGTACAGCTGCTCAGCGTTCGCCTGCTGGGAAGCTCCCAGGTGTGAATGTGTGTAATTCTACAAAATGCAAAGCTGCTGAAAAAGTATGCATCCTCAGCACTACATTTCCTCAGATAAATAAATGTTACAAAAAAGGAAGTCAGAATGGTTTTGCTTTGAGTTTGTCTTCAGTTTCAGCAGAGCACAAAGGGACTTGTTCTGAATCAATAG
The DNA here is from genome assembly GCA_037975065.1 of Chaetodon trifasciatus. Taxonomy (NCBI): domain Eukaryota; kingdom Metazoa; phylum Chordata; class Actinopteri; order Chaetodontiformes; family Chaetodontidae; genus Chaetodon; species Chaetodon trifasciatus. Next base: position 9,708,381 of record JBBMOE010000013.1, read on the forward strand.
AAAAACTCATGCAGGTGTTTACTTTTGATTCTCAGTCGAGATAATCCACTTGAGTTTGTTTGCAGCGTCTCCGAGGTGAACACAGAAGCTCCAGCCACAGATGTGCATCGTGCACTGTGGGCCATCACTGCAGATGTTCACAAGAGGTGGATTAGGGAGATAGAGGCATCTAGGGAGGTGATGGAGCTTTCAACAATGAGGGCCCTGAGAATTTACTGCCTGGATCAGCATGGACAGAAGAATGGGCTGCTTCACTAGCAGAGAGCAAGCTTTATGCAATGACGGACGATGAGTCAAGAGGAACCCCGTCCTGAACTCAGCGCGGAATGTTTCATTTACAGTCACCCACACGGACACCCCGGCCTGTGCCTCGTCTGCCAAGACACAAGAAGGATGGGAATTTCAAACAATGTAGATAATTCAGAGCTCAAACTTCCCCCGCTGCACAAAAGGTCTACATGCGCTCAGATAGACAGAAAGGCACAACCCACTCTCTCTCACTTTGTCTTCCCTTCCCACACTCTCAGTACCTCTCTGTTATCTCACTGTCTCCGTCTCAGTCCTCCGCCAGTGATTTGTCATCTTTAAATGATTCCACCGAAAGAATTCCAGGCAGAAAATCACTGCATGACACCGTTTTTACCAAAATTATTAAAGAAACATTTGCACTGCAAGCAAACAGGATTTTCATCCACAAACCCCTCCTTGTGTGTGTATTTTGTTTAGACCTTGCACCATACAGTTTCTCGGGCTTTGAGACAATATTTTGACTGTAGTAATTACAGCATATGAAATGTAATCATTACAGTTGTCAATAAAATCAGGTGTGACGCTTACTGTTGGCACCCGAAGATGGAGTTGCAGTGTTGCCATGCTGGGATTGAACCCGGCAGAATGAAGTCTTATCTTTATGAAAACATCATAATGTAGGTTATGTTGCAACTCTGATGAATGTCTGGCAAACACCAGCTGAAATCAAAACCATGAAAGAGGCATCGACCAAGGTATGTTTTTCCAGCTTCAAGTTTAAACTCTCCACTTAATCCATCCGGTTCAAGATGCAACTTTGATGAGTCCTTACAGACAGTACGCTGGGTCTAAGCCCACCATAGCACGATGTGTACTTGTTTTGCTCTCAAGAAAATATCAACATTCAAGAAATATGGGGATTCATTATGGCTCTTTTTATATGATGTAAGCTGAGTAAAACCCTGCAGTGTTCAGTGTTGGGCAGTGATGAGAAGGCTCCTCTCTGGGCTAGGTCATGTACAAGCCACGGTCATCAATCACAAACAGAGGGGACTGCGTAGTGATGAGCTGGCGAAAGGAGTTGACGGCTTGACATGACTTGGCCTTCAGAGCCTCCTCGAATTCCAAGCCATCGCTGACTGAAAGGATTACTTGCATAATCTAATATTTGGTGGCACAAGAAAGCATTCATGCCTCAATTTGTGCTAAGTTTTTATTGGCTTTTTATATGTGATTTAGTTACTGTATGTCTGGCTCCCAACCCCGCTCCCAATCCTGATATTTTTCTTTGCATATCATTAACGCTTTTTCATTAGAATTCAAATTTGTCAAGAGAATCCGAATTTAACTCTTTTTCAACCTACTGAGACCTACCTTGTAGAGTGTCTTCATCCTCCGGGCAACACAAGCCCTTATTCCACGCTCTCCATTGTGGTTGTGTATACTGTGTCTTTTCCATGTACATAAACTCACTTTAAAAAAATGCTTCTGTCTGTCTGAGCCAAGTCAGTGCAGCTGAGTGATGTAAGCATTCAGTGCCACAGGGCGCAGAGTGTGTGGCAGGTTGATGACTTGGAGTAGGGATACACCGTCAACAGAAACTCTCGTAGCAACTGAACAAACCATCAACATCAACATATAACTAGAGTTTATATTTGAGTTTTATGAACATGTAAAAGTGTTTGTTATCTATGGCTGAAACAACACAGTTAGTCAAGAAAAGCAGGAAAACTCTCACCTGTCTGGACTTTGTGCTCACATGAACTAACACAAAAGCAGGGTAAGTAACTTTTGACGGGTTGTAACAAGATCATGATTTTCCTGGCACTTTCCTGGCAGTGTTGCTTTTAATGGTATTACACACCAATGATTAGGACACAAGGGCGTAGGTTTGATTTTGACATTGGTGGGGACGTAAAAGTAGTCCATGACATGTACCTCTTCAAAGCTCTCATTTCAAACACACTGATGCATGTCATATGAACAATGAGGAATAACTTTTTTTTTTGGCTGCCATCAAATTATTATTAACACACACACACACATACACACACACACAAACATTAACATTCATACAGCCTCTAAGAATAGAGGCATTGGGTACTGAGGCATAATGAATGCTGAATCTGTGACAACTTCCTGTTGCAGATGCACACGGTTGCCTGCTGCATTTCAAACTATAGACGTGAACACATGAACTTTTAGTATAAGGATGACGTCAAGTCATTCAGCCTACATGCACTCTAGGTTATGGAGCTTGACACTTCTTATAACCAGATGTAGCTGCAGGCTCTCACATGATAGCAAGAAAAGCAAAGTCAATCCTACCAGTGATACTGAATTAGGGAGATGGAATTTGTTTTATAGAGAATGTGTTAGCTGTACCAAGTTCTACGCCCTTGTAAGAATGTGATCAATACCCGTCCTTTTGATTCATAAAAATATTTTCTATTCTTTCTGGCTTCTCTTACAGATGAGAGAGAGATGAGCAGTCATGATAGAGACTTTCATCTTTGTCACATTGTGGTGATGACACTATCTGTGACTCATCCCATAGACCAGATCCATGAGAATAATCTGCCATTCTTTACCTATGCCACTGTCTCCGGCACTGAGCAGGGGGGAAGGAGATGTTACGCCATGACCCACAGCGGTGAGTTTACATAGCTCAGATACCCAAAGAGATACCAAGGCCTCTTGCCGTGCACATCCCCGCCACACAGAGACCTGATAGGAACTAATCAGTAAATGGCGGTTTTAACTGGCAGGGGGATCTGATGTGAGCTGGACCTCACAGGATCTCCACCATGTTGTCTGAATGTGGGACCGATTCTATCACAACACTTTCTTTGACTGTGTGAAGGCCGAGTTTCACAATAATTTATGGTACACTTTTACAGTCCATTAACATTAATGTAGTTAATGTAATGTTAGTAAGTTAATGTCACTCTTGGTATTTCTAAATTCTTTCATTGCTTTTGTATTTTGACTATTCCTGACCACATTGTGCAACCACGTTAGCAGCTCTGTGAGGCTCTACGTATGCACAGTGGTGCTTTGAGCTAAATGCTAACATCAGTATGCTAACATGCTAAGATGACAATGCTCACATGCTGATGTTTAGAAGGTATGTTCACCATGCTCACTATCTAAATTGGAGAAAAATGGAGACATGAATGTCTGTACTAAATTCCAAGACATTTCACCATAAACTTCACATGAGACTTGCATGATAGAACAAGAGGAAAACTCGGTGGATCACCAAAGTCAGTAAGATTCACGCTCTGGGGACTCTGAATGTCTGTTTGGCAATCCATCCAATGAGATATATCAGTATGAATGAAGCAACCAAGAGACCAGATTGCCATGCCTGGAACCAGTGCCACTATCTATGGCTTGAGAACAGGAATAATGTTGAAGATGTAATGACCAATCAAATTGCAAAAGTATCTAAATAGCTGGTGTGTGAATGACTCACATCTCAAACCACTGTCCCTGTTTTATGTGAATTGTCATACCATTCCAGGTTGAATTTAGTTGAATTTAGCCCTTGAACACAAATAAAAGGGCAAACATTCAATTCATCTTTCCCCCAAAACGTACTCAAGACAGTGTTGCAAGATCAGGACCTAAAACAACAATGAAAACAGCAAAAATGCAGAAATTCCATCACAGATCTCGGCACATTTTGACAGCTGAAGATTGATGTCAACTTTAATGAGTGTTATTAGTTGAGGAAATCAGCAAAAAAATATTCAGTTTCAATACAAAACATGTGTTGCTCAAACAGCTGGTTACCAGATGTTGTGCAATCCTTGAACTGTCTAACACATGAAAATAAAGGTTTTCCAAAAATTTCCCCTCAGATAGTTACACAATAAGCTTCTGGGAGTTAATTCCTAACTTCAGCTTGATTGTGTGATTGTTTGGTGTATTTTTCAGCCTTGAACACTGTTGAAAGAATGGTTCAACATTTTGGGAAATACTTGCCAAGAGTTAGAAAAGAGGCTCAAGACCACTTTCATGTCAGTACAGTTCATCTGAAGCCAGTTAGTATAGCTTTGCACAAAGACTGAAAACAGGTGGAAACAGCTAGCCTAGCTTTGTCTAAAGCTAACTAAATCTCATTCACACCTCACAGCCACACAAAGACCCCACCTGAAATACCCTCCCCCCTGCCCCTGCTCCCCTCACCCTCCCTAACGATCTGCGAAGAGGATGTGTGTCGACTCCTTCAGAGACAAAAGACCAGGAAAGCTCCAGGACCTGATGGAGTGTCCCCCTCCTGTCTGAAAGTCTGTGCTGAGCAGCTGACGCCCATCTTCACCCGGATCTTCAACCAATCCCTGGAGCTGTGTGAAGTGCCCTCCTGCTTCAAACGCTCCACCATCATTCCAGTCCCCAAGAAGCCCTCCGTCACTGGACTAAACGACTACAGGCCTGTCGCCCTGACGTCTGTGGTCATGAAAACATTTGAAAGACTGGTGTTGAGCCACCTGAAGGACATAACAGGCCCCCTGCTGGACCCCATGCAGTTCGCCTACCGGGCAAACAGGTCGGCGGATGATGCAGTCAACATGGGGCTGCAATTCATTCTGAACCACCTCGACTCCCCAGGGACGTATGCAAGGATCCTGTTTGTGGACTTCAGCTCAGCGTTCAACACCATCATCCCTGAACTCCTCCACCAGAAGCTCTCCCAGCTCACAGTGCCCGCCTCCACCTGTCAGTGGATCACCAGCTTCCTGACTGAGAGGCAGCAGCAGGTGAGGCTCGGGAGCATCACATCCAAAACCCGGACCATCAGCACGGGCGCCCCCCAGGGGTGTGTCCTCTCCCCACTGCTCTTCTCCCTCTACACCAACGACTGCACCTCCAGTGATTCTTCTGTGAAACTCCTGAAGTTCGCGGATGACACCACTGTCATTGGTCTGATCCAGGACGGTGACGAGTCTGCTTACAGACGGGAGGTGGAACAGCTGGTCCTGTGGTGTGGTCAGAACCACCTGGAGCTGAACCCGCTCAAAACAGTGGAGATGACGGTGGACTTCAGGAGAAACCCCCCCACACACACACCCCTTACCATCATGAACAATACGGTGTCTGCTGTGGATTCCTTCAGGTTCCTGGGTTCTACCATCTCCAGAGACCTCAAGTGGACCTACCACATAGACTCTGTAAAGAAGAAGGCCCAGCAGAGGTTATACTTCCTCCGACAACTCAGGAAGTTTAACCTGCCTAAGGAGCTGCTGATCATCTTCTACAATGCCATCATCCAGTCTGTCCTCTGCACTTCCATCACAGTCTGGTTTGGATCAGCCTCCAAACGGGACAGGACTGGTCTACAACGGACAATCCGGGCTGCGGAGAGGATCATCGGCGCGGAGCTGCCCTCTATCCAGGACCTGTACCGGTCCAGGGTCAAGAATCGAGCAGCAAACATCTCTGCAGACCCCTCACATCCGGGACACAAACTCTTTAAACTCCTCCCCTCTGGCAGGCGTTACAGATCACTGTACGCCAAAACCAGCCGGTACAAGGACAGTTTCTTTCCCCAGGCTGTCACTCTGTTGAATGGTTGACTTGTACTACCTCATATCACTTACTACCTCATATCATGCAACTTTGCACATTATCAGACCACTACTGCACTACTGCACTGTTAGTACCTCTCACCAGTTATAGTCTATAGTTCCATAGTCATAGTTATATCTTCTCCACTTAATTCTAGCTTTTTTTAGTTTATTTATTTATCTATTTTATTCTATTTTTATTCTATTTTGTAAATTTGTTAATTTGTGTCTTACTGCACATGAGAGTGAGAAAACCGGAGTCAAATTCCTTGTTTTGTTTGCAAACTTGGCCAATAAAGCTGATTCTGATTCTGATTCTGATTCTGATCTGTTTACCGGCACCTCACCTTACCTTAGGACAGAGCTAGGCTAGCTGTTTCCCCGTGTTTCCAATCTGTAAGCTGAAATGAGCTAACCAGCTACTGGCTCCAGCTTCATATTAAAATTGGCTTTTTGCTTTAACTCATCATAAATGTTGAGTGCACAATGTAATGGCTATAGATTAATGTTACCATGGACATATAGATAGGCTCCCTATAAACCCCATTTTCACTCTGTACATCTGTCTGCCACTGGAAAATGAAGGTTTGGTTAATGGCACAAAGGAAGTGCATCAACCATAGTCGTCCTAACTGGACTGATCTATTTGTTCATATGACAATCAGTGGACAGAAATTTTTTTTTTCACTTTCTCCATTGTGCAGTTTGTTCCCTTTTTATAAAATCGTGAAATTTGTTTTTCTCAACACAGACTAAAGGAATTTCTATCTGCTTTCATATCTCCATCACAAACTAAATGAACGGATAAACTGTTTCTCCCTAATGTTTTCTTCTACTCCCCCCTCCACCCTGACATCAACCCCACTGTAGTTACTTGTTTGCATGAAGCAATACTCAAACTATGTTATTACTCCATTCAAAATGATGACAGTTTTAATTTACCTCTTCAGTGAACATGCTTCTTGCTTCTCTCTTATTTCCAAAGTGCCGTTGATCGTTCCTTCATTGAAATTTGGAAACAAATGCAGTGTGTCCTGTGTAAGTGGTAGTTGCCTATTCCTTCAATGACATTCATAATGACAGTATGCATAAAGATGTACAAGTCTGTTTAGAGTAATGATAAGTTTTCATTTTACATGATTTGCAGGACACATCTGAAGACATGTTTTACAGCTTTGTGATTAAATGAATTCTTTTGTCTTTTAGTCATAACCACGGGACTTTTGTCTGACAGTGTATTAAATCGGGAGCACTAAGAATCTGTAAATATCTTTATGTGTGAAACAAAATGCAGGTGACGTTTCACAAATTAACAGAGTCAACATGTGGCTGCTGTGAGACGCTGTTAGCGACAGTGCACAGGGGTTTCCATGCAGCGCCGAGAGGTGACAGAGTTTCTATGGTTGGCTCACCACACAGACCTGCTCTGTCCCGACCCGCGGAGTGGCGGGCTCCCTGCGTCAGACCTGGCCTTGGAGAGAAGGGCTATATTATTGGTCCTTGGCCCCTGCCTCTCCCCTGTAGTTCACAAGTTTTTCACCACAAGAAAATGTCAGGGATGGAGGGATTTTTTTATTTCGCCCCAAAATTTCCCTTTCTAATCACGCGTCTCAGCTCTTGGCTCAGGCAGCAGGGCAACTCACCACCCAGCCGTGTCCAGAAACACGTCTGTGCTATCAGCCACTCCATCAAAATCTATTTGCCATCCAAACACAGCAATAAATTAATTCAGGGCTGGGACATTGATTTAAATAGTCGTCTGGCTGTACCTTTTCAAATACCTGGCCTGATATCTGATACTGGGAGGATTTACATGAGTGCTCTGTAGGCTTACTCAGGAGAAATATATGACCAATAAAGGCAGTGGAGACCTCTTACCACCCCTGCCCATGACATCAACCAGCATCTCTCCTGCCATCCTGCCATGGTCTTCATTTTTAGCTAACTTCCATAAACATAATGAATGCTGAACTTCCATAAACATAATGAATGCTGAACTTCCATAAACATAATGAATGCTGAACTTCCATAAACATAATGCATGCTGAACCTACAGAGCAGTGAGGACAAGCATGGATAAAGGTATTAAGACATCCAAAAAACAAAACTTTCCCCACAGCCTCCACTGACTGTCATTTTTTATGTTGTTTTATGTCCCCCTTATGTTGCTCCACAGCTTGACCTTTGACTCCCAGATATAAGGTGCCATGTCCTGGTCAAAGGAGGACATCATTCAGTAAAAAAAAAAAAAAAAAAAGACTTTAACAGTCTGCAAGTACAGTTTAGAGTACTCCTTCAAATATGTGAGTGATGCAGAGGAATTTGCAAACATTTGCTGCACATTCTCTTGTTACAAACACTCCTAATCCTCGCTCTCTCCCTGATAGGAGGGTAAGATAATTGCTCCTCCTCAGGGAGAGATTCATAGCAATTGCTTCTCTTATTGTGCTGAGGCCTGTTTGCCAAATTGTACCTTAAATGACAGATCAACTGGTTGATTGGATGTTTGTAAGTTGGCTTCTGAGATGAAAATACAATAAAATAAAATTCTGGGAAAAAGAAAATGCTCTAGAGCAAGCCTGTCTTCCCTGTGTGGGCCGCTGCAAATGTCTGCTCATAATTTTAATGACACGCAAGTTACAAAGGTTGTGGGGAAACACCTCAAAAACAAAAGGTACATTTTTCAGGGGACTTTCGCTCTATGATGGCTCTGGGAAAGCGGCCCCCAAGCCTTTGTTTGTGCAAAATCAAACTTTAATCTGGTGCTTTTGATAGATGTAGCCTTTTATTTCAAATGTTTATGGAAATACCCAACAACAGTCTTGTGTGGTCCTGTGTCTAATGAAACACACTCACGTACGCCTCTCCTAGCCATCAGATCAGTGGCCAACACACAATGTTCACCATGGAGTGTGGTTTCTGAGGGGGCAAGCACATGGTGGGTATGGTGTAGAACAACTGGGTTTTCCTCCTCACCGGGGACCAGTACATCTGTGAACATGGGTGCCGGGGAGGCTTGCAGTTGCAGCTCGCGGCTCTGCAGGCCAGCTGTGTTGGTGCTGTCAGCCTCATCCTCCTCCGGTCCATCTCCTTTGGGCCACATGAGCTCCCATGGAGGGCTTCAGGAGGATTAGCACACTAGAGTAGGGGATGAGGGGTTCAGGAGCAAGTGTTCAGGGGTCAGCCTGAGGTTTTACATTTGATCTCCTCTCAAGTACAAATTAATGTGTTCTGATGTATTATTTTGATTGAACCGGCTTACACTGATACAAGCCTTAGTTCATCAACCAATCAAATGTAATTTACTCACACCCTAGTTCACACAGGGGATTCTGCCTGTCTGACATCACCTGAGTCTGGTGTTTTTTTTTTTGTTTTGTTTTTTTTTTGAGCTGCAGGTTATTTTGGTTTGGGCTGACGGATGGGGCTTGGGGGGCAGTGGTCACAAACCGCACAGCACATTGAGTTGTCATCAGTGTTCAGCAGCAATGCTTTTATGTCTTGGAAACAGAGAGCTGAAGCAAGACCCTGCCTTTTTCCATTTCTGAACAAGGGAAACGGGGGTGGGGCAGTTGTGCGTACATTTGATGAGTAACAATTCTGTGTGGACAGACGGATTGTAATGCCACCCTGAGGGCACACGCAATTCTCTCACACTCCTCACAGGTGGAAAAACTTCAGGTGATTCTGCAAATAAAGAGGCCTCTTAAAATTGCACACCTGCGTGGAGACAGCGGCTGCAGCACTTCAGAACTCAACCTATATAGCCTGTGGTTATATTCCTATGAACCCAAAACTCAAGGTTACATATCTCAGCACAAACTCATCTGATGAAGATTTGATGCCGGAATCAGATGCTGATGAGACATGAGGGAAGTTTAGACAAGAGTTTGGTTTTCCTGAGTCTGTGTTGTAAACTGCATTGTGATAGCTGGATGTCTAAAGCCACGTCTGCTGGTGTTCCTGTGTGCAAGAAGAAACTTGCTCTGTCAAAATAGCTGCCCTTCACAAGGAGGAGAGGAGATTTAGTTGTCGCAGCCAAACCAGGCTTTTATGTCCCCGCCACCATCTTGATAAACGTATATAAACAGTGCACACGGGACAAAGGACACAACAACTGGCATTGTGTCGTTGTTCCCTATGACAGCAGAGCTCCCCTTCACTGGATGGTGTTCAGAGATGCTGGGTTGGACAACAGACTTCCTCTCTACGTGTGCATCAGTTTGTGCGTGTGAGAGAGTCTGGATAAGGGACTGTTTATTTCAAATTCTTTCCTTTACACTTTTGAAACAGGATAAGGCTGGTTAGTTGAAGAAGATGTGGTAAACAATACAATACAAAGGCTTCGTCCACATGTGCATGGGTATAATTTTTTTTAACTGGATTTTTCATCTTTCGTTCTAAAAATATGAAAATGCAAAAACACAACTGAAGCTATGTCAAGAGGATGCCAAACTAGCAGGCAGAGATATAAGCACTAACTCTAAAGCCATGTTGGCTAATCAGAAGCCTGAAAAAGCTAATGTCGGATGGCTGCCTGCAAATCAGACTATGGCGTAGGCATCATCTGCCCTCACCATAGTAGGATTTGTAAATTCCTGAGTTTTGTCCAAAACCAGTAACGTTGGTGTCGGGGTCTGTGTTGGATTACGTATCAGTGACCTCCATAAGGCATTAAGACACCTCTGTCCCTCAATAAAAATGGAAGAGTAACTGTTTCTGACTATCTTAACCCTGCAGGAGTTTTCCAAAAGGTTTGTTTTCAGTGACCTAAAACTGGGTTTGTGTGTGAACACCAGCCAAAATGCATAGAAAAATGTTTGAAAAACACCCATACACGTGATGACTAGGCATAAGAGTCTACAGCCATGCTAACAGCTCTGTGGGGCTGTACTGAGGAACAACTGTATATATGCCTACATGACCACATTTATCAGGTTTAATGTTTACTATGGTTCCCATCTTAGTTTGGTGTGTTGGCATGCTAACAGTTTCTAATTAGCACTAAACAATGTAGAGCTGAGGCAGATGGTAATGTCATTAGCTTGGCAGGCCACTTGGTCATAAACAAAGTAAAGTACTGAATAAATTAAAACTTGGACTTGATGATGGTGCTAGAGGAACAGTTAATGCATCAGTTTACACCAGTGATGGACAAAGAAGGCTACACATCTCCACAACTTGAGTCAAAGTAAAAGGTACTCCTGGTCAAATATTACTCCAATGTAAGTGAAAGATGTTCAGTCAAAATTTTTACTTGAGTTAAAGTACTGGCATACTTAAGTACTAAGTATTCCAAAGTACATTTTCTTTTTTAATGTCATCACATTATTGCATTGTTGCCACAGTGCATTTACATGACCTAATGACCAGTGCTTTGAATAACGCATTACTAAGTAACATGTTCCTGTAATTCCACTTTACTTCTGGCAGCAGTGAATTCACACAGGATCAGGTTCCAATACAACAACTTAGCGGGCAAATCTATAAAAATCCATAAAAAGCTGTTTAATTTGACCAACCATAGCATTAAAACTGCAACTACTAGAAGCACAAACAACTTTGCTTGAAATGTTTATCTGGAATTAAACAAATGTTTGCATAGCCTACCTCAACACACTTTCTCACGTTAGACTGCAAATTTTTGTGGGCAGGGATGAATTTTGTGCAGTAAACTGAGCAAATGTTTAAAATGAAATGTCAGAAAGGGGCTTCAGATATGGCCATGGGTGCTCTGGTGGTGAGGAATCATCATCTTTATTTGGCATAGCCGTCGTTACAACACCAACTTCAAACTGAACTGTTCAGTAAAAGCAGCAAGCACTTTGAACTTGACTGACAGGCAAAGGAGGTTTATTGTGATTGTTTTTTCTCGCGTAACAAACACAGCATTTGGCCTTTCACTTCAAAGCTGTATGCCGTATGATGTAGTAGTACCAGTATTTCACAAAACATATCTTTGGCTAGCTCTATTGAACCAAAGTTATGCTGCCCAAAGATTTGCTAACTCGACTACTATAGTACAATGAACATCTTTGACTAAAAGAAGAAATGTCAGTACCCTTCAGTCTGTGCTTTGTGCACATGTTGAGACTGTTGCTCAACTCTGTTGTCCATAAATAAAGTCCACCTTTAGCACTGCTATAAAAAAAAACTGTACAAAAGAAACTGTCTGGTCTGTTTGGCTCTTCGGGCAGACGCAGAGCAGAGATGACAGCTAGCAAACCGCAGTAGACTGTGATACTGTGTGGACAGTCTAAAACTATTTCATCAATTAAATCTGATCTTCCTTTTATTAACAGATGTGTACCTCCTCAGCAGAAGTAGTGTGGCTCTGCAGGGCTCTGCAGACAGGGTCAGTTAAGTACAATGTCCAAGTCTTCCACAGCTCAGACATGTGTCTCCCTGCCTATGAAAAGATATGGGCCATTCGGGACTCACCGTGAGTCTCTCTTGTATGGACTTTGACACTTTTACATCCACGCCTGAAATGTAGCCCTCCCCAGGTAAATGATGTCTTTCAGGCCTGAGTCTTGTTAATTCTGTTTTTTTTCTCCTTCTGAAGCACAAACAGACACATATACTGTGCACACATAAGTTATCTCCAACTTCTATAAAATACCTGTGGGTGAAGCAGGTGTAAACACATAAATATGATAAAAACGTCACATGACATTCACGCCAATTGTGCGTGGCACACTGTGCCCCTTGATGAATCCCCTTGAGGATCCATGGGAAAAAAAGACATTTTCCAAACAGCCCCCCCAGCTTGTCACACAAGAGGCATAGACCATCTACTGCTTTAAATTCTCTTTGGGAACTTGGCTGAAAGCAGCACACTGCATTCATAGGTAAGGCAATGCTAAATCAGTTAATGTAGACTGATGTCTTTATGATTTGCAGGAGTACAGCATGGAAGCCAGTCTCCCTTACTTGCTGAATAAACAAAAATTTGTTCAGCTCAAATAAAATTTGATGAGGAGATAATTTTGCGAGCGTACAGCATAAAGGTCTCTCTCATGTGCAGGGGTGCTGCACTCCGAAGGCAAATGAACTGAAAGTCTGAAGTGGTAGTTCAGCACACGAGGGACAAGATGATAGAGGGAGATTTGGCTGATCTGGTCTGCCACTGGGGACAGGCCTCCCTGTGCCCACAAAACTGTCAAAAGTCCTTTTAGTAGCTTCAAAAATGATCCAGTGGGTCTTTTTAAACTTACAATACTCAAAACACCCCTCACAAGTACATTATAAGCTCCTCAGAAGCTGACTGGTATACCTGAAGGAACCAATTTTATGGCTGGTTTGATGAATATCCCACTATATTATTTAATCAAATATCCCCGTTGGGTTACATAAAGTAACCTTCAAGAAATTCCAACGACATTGGACAGTTCATTCAGCATTTCTTGGCATGAACAACTCTCAATCAAAGCAAAACCCACAGAAACAAGCCTCTAATCTGGGATTTCATCAGGAGATAAATCCTGGAGCTGCTCCACTGACAATGAATTGGAAGCTGACATGGTGGATTGTGTGCAGTGACTGTGTGAGCTTTTGCTCTCAAGTAGGTTTGACAGTTACTGTAGTCGCTACCAGTTATGAATATCTGGTAAAACCCTGGGAACTGTTGTGTGCAAAGCAGCTATCAGTCAGTGACGAGTTATATTTCTTGGACGCAGCTTTGACTGTGGATTTTGTTGGAACAACAAATGTGAATTCTGTTTTCTGTCTCAGGACTTTAAGATCGAGGACTTCCCAAACAGCTTACTACAATCCTTGACATGTGGGATAGAGTTGAAGCATTTTCGATTGGAAATCACTTAAAATAAGTCTAAGGTTTCAAAACACCCAAAACCACGGAGATGAATTCACTGGAAGCCTTTCTTTTAAAAGGATATATCTATTTAAGAAGCTGCAGATAAAGAACAGATGCATCTCAGTGCCTGTAAAACTCTCTTGGAAATAAAATCTAATTCCATAATCTCCCTCAGTAACTCATGAGCAGAGATCTAAGCAATCATCTGGTGAGTGGCCTCGTGTTAACATCAAAAAGTAGGTTAGTGTGTGTGAGGTTCACTCATTCACTCATTCTAGCGTGTGATAATTGTGTTGTAGGTTGTAGTCCTGCAGTGGTCAGAGGTGCCACAGCGAGGGAGGCTCTGTTGGTAGACACAAGAGGCCGCTTTGATCTCTTAAATTCCCTATCTTTGCCTTTGTTGACAACAGAATACCTGGGAAAGGGACGCTCAATCAGAGAGCCTGCATGGGAATCCCCTGACACGCAACAAGAACAAAACACACGCACACACAGACATATGTGAAAATACACAAACCCCCGGAAATAGCTCAAATTCAACAACACCCATCATAGGAATCCTGCTTCTTCTTAAGCGTGCATCAGAGTGTCTTATGTATGATATCAGATTTTCCTCCTTTGAAGTCATAAGCTCATAATGCCTACATGTGAAAAGGTTGTTTTTTTCCATGTACACAGAGCTGACAACAGATTCACTCCCCGGCTCTTCCTCTCACACATGCACACAGATACTGGCTCAGTCCCACATATGACAACACCCCGTGTTTACCCCCCACGCATCCTGTTTGTGGCAGCATCTCCCATTGTTCTTGTCTCTATCTACCTGAGCAGGTACAAACTCTTTGTCGCACTCTTTCCACTGCAGCTGTTTTTAAGAAGTATCCTGGATACAGTAAAAGGGATCCCTGCCCATGTGCTTTTGTTTTGTTATCAACATTTGGCTGCTTTATCATTTCTTAAGTGGATGGAAAAAAAGGAGGGAGGATGGAAAATCTGCTGATAAATTCAGAACACAAAGAAGAAGCCACACAAAGAGAAACCTCCAGTGAGACAAAACTGTTTGGATTTAGCTTTGCAAAGTGGTAGGTGAAGAGGGTTTTTCTCTTTTTTTTTGTGTAAGAGGCAGGCCAGGGTGGATGAGTTTAGGAGAGCCTTGCTGACTCTAGTACAAAGCCCTGACTGCTAACATAAAAAAGGGCACCTTTTGGAGCAGCACCCCAGCTGATGTCACCCTGGAGGAAGTGCTTTGAAGGGGATGTGGGCAGAGGGACATCCAGGCATCACAATACAGTGTTGTATGTCAGCAGCATTACAAGGACATGACGCTATCCTCGTGAGGAGTGGGCTTCACAATATAATATGAGCACCTTGATGAGGCGCCTCTCAAAGTGAACCATCAAAGTGTTGGGGATGTGTTATTGCAATCAGGGATGGGTAAACAAACCATTTAGCTCCATATCTCCAAAATAAATCTGTGAATTTTGTGATCGGCTGCTTGGTGAGTGGGCCAAACATCTTGCACCCAGGGTCACTCAATTTCATATTTCTCGGTGAGAGAAATATGCATCATCCACAAAATGTATGGCCCATCCAGCAGCAATATATCAAAGTCTAGAACTAAGATCACTGGATTGAGAAGAAGTGTGACACTGCCCTCTAGTGTCTGCGGGTTAGTAGTTGTAAATTCACTGTACAACTGCACGTTGTAAGTTCAAATTAAGGACCGAAATGCCATTCAACCATCACAGAAAATGTGTGTGTGTGTGTGTGTGTGTGTGTGTGTGTGTGTGTGTGTGTGTGAGAGAGAGAGAGAGAGCGAGAGAGAGAGAGAGAGAGAGAGAGAGAGAGAGAGAGAGAGAGAGAAACTCACGCAGGTGTACTTCCCTCCTGGTATTTTGGTATTTCCTTTGAACCCTGGCTTCAAGATAAGTGTAGATATCAGCATGAAAGGACCCCCCCCCCCCCATACAGGGTGGACAGCAGCACTATAAGAGAATAGTCTGTACCCTACCTCATGCTGCCACCGCCTGTGATGAGGGCTCAATCACTCCCTCATTTATTTGTTATCAGATTATTGACATTGAGAACAAGTGCTTCATTCGTCTCAGCTGGATGAACCGCAGCTCAGGTGGAAAGAAAGCAAGAGTGATACTTGTCCTATGAGTCATGGTCATGTGGATTAGACATTGGAGCAGAGATCAAATAATGAACAAATGAGATCAGTGATATGATTTCATACGGCATGTAGTTAATGACTGAATGAAAAGGCATGCACCTACAGCAGACTAATATTTAAGCCCTGCACACAAACAGACAAAAGTTTTATTTTAAAGTTCAGGTGCAGCTGTTAATGCTGACATTCTTGACATCGAACACAGAGTTAACAAGCACTTGCTGACAAACTAAAGCGCAGTCAGTGTCCTTTTATTCAGGATCCCATAGCCTCGAGCGCACTGGAGTTCATCTTTGTGGAAAAGTATTTTCATTTGCAGTTGTGCTGTCACATGTTCTATCATGTAGACTTGTTTCAGGCTCTGTGAGTGTTCTTTCATCCAATTTTTAGTTATCTGCCATAAAGGAATGCGTAAGTATATCTTTGATTTCTGTCATATACATCTTCAGGTGTGTGTCCCCTCCCCCCTCCCAAAAGCATAAAAAAGTGTGATTGTCCATCATTCTTCTTCCTCCAGCGCAGAGCTGCTAATGAGGTCCTATTGAATGCTAACACAATTAACCTGATTTTAACATCCAGTTAAATTCTTTAGATGACCGCTCATATCTTCATGGGTGGCCACATAGATCTTTCCACATGTTGTCCATAATAATTATATTGAGCTCTAATTTCCACTTTTCTCTCACATGGAGTATCTTGAGTTAAGTCTGACAGCAGTAAAGTTACATGACTATGGAAGCTATGATTTAGGACTATTTTAGCACTATTTTGGTGTTAATTACATTTTGTTCAAATGGCACAATGAAATGCTTAAATATTATGTTATGCAAGTGGCTCAAACAGAGGCCAAGGGACCTCTGGGGTCCACGTGCATGCCAACAAACCCTTGTGTTCTCTACCACTAGAGGACAGTATTTATCCATCACAGGTTTGCCAGCAAAGTCAGATTTTTCTGTTTTCTCTTTCTTTCTTTACTTCCAATGCAAAATGGAAATCCCACTACTGAATGAGATTGGTAGTTTTAAATCTAGACTTTATGATTTGCTGAAGAGGTGAAAAGGGGACTGACATTCTATAGATCCAATTAATGCAAATCTGATTTAAAGTTGTGAGTTTTAGACAAAATCCTAGCTACAAGTTAATTCCTTGTACAGCATGTACATTATTGCCTGCCTCAAAGCTGCTTGAATACATGCCTTGATTTAAGGTGATTTAATTGTTTTTTGGTTGGGCAGGTAGTTGTCTCATGATATGAGAAAACAGGGTGTTTATGCACACATTTATGTTTCCTCAATTCACTTACAGACGTGCACAAAGCTGATCACATGTCTCTGGATACCCTACTACAGGAGAGAAGGGTAAAAACAAAAGAATAGTGTAAATAGCATAATAATATGCTCATCATGCCATGTGGCATTAGGCAGATGAACTCAGACAACATGCCTGGGCAGCTCCAGTGGGGATCTGAATGGGGAAGATTAGTACCAGATGTTCATTGGGACCCAGTGACCAGCCAACAAGGAGGAGGGCCATTTGGTCTGTGGGAGGAGTTCGCTCTCTCCTCTGAGCTCAAGATTTATCCTAACAGGTAGTTTAAAAACCAAATAGGGCAACAGCACAAGCAGCAGCCTAAGCAACAGCAGCAAGGCAGTGACGAACGAAGGGGTAATCCCGCTAGGAGGACGTTTCTTTGACCGCATTTGGTTTCTGGATATGCCCGGACGCCGCTCTTCGCCATGCTGAGCAGGAAGGGCTCTTGTGCGGGGATGATGAGCGCTACAGCCGGAGTAGACCGCAGCAGGGTCGGGGAGCGGCTGCAGGCTGCTCTGGCAGGGCTGCAGGAGCTGCATCTGCTGAAGGACAGACAGAGCGACATGGTGAGCTGGGCACTGAGGATGGACCGAGAGGAGCCGGTCTCTTCTGTCCACGCAGGACCGGAGGGTCCCGTGATGATGGGCGCTGAGGAGCAGCGGCTGGAGGCGACACTGACAGCCCTGAAGCAACAGCTGGTAGGAAGTCATTTAAATCAAAAGCCATAAAACTGAGACACTTAAATGCCTTTCTAGGTTTCTATTCGCTTACTATTATGTGTAGGCAGTAGTTTGGTATCATCATAGGATTTGGACTTTAATTTAGTTATATAATAGTATAAGTATAATAATGGGAACATCTTCGGGCTCACATACAATCACTTTGTTTGGACAGTCATTGTCGTAAGAATAAAGTGCTTGAATCTTGCAGTCATCTGATGCTCATGTGCATTCCGTCTTCAATTATTACCGGACACACTTTCATGCTCGCAGCTGGGGGTAGGAAATAGGAAAGGTGTCATAAATCAAGGTTCACTGCAGGAGTGCGTTGTGTGTTGTGTATGTGCGCGCACACCGTGCATGTGTAGACTGCGGGGGGGAGGCCAACTTAAATCATTAACCACTAACGCCAGGAAATAAAATAAAAAAAAATGGTGGTGTGTCTTTTAAAGGTGGATATTTTGCTGTAAATGATCCTCAGTGAGGGTCTCTGTCATGACAGGCCCCTGAGTGTTGGAGACAACTGGCTGTGTGGAGGTTTCCATGACAGGTTTTTCCATGCTGTTCTAACCATTTACAGGAAGTACAGAGATAAAGGTGCAAATGCATCAAAGGATGCATTGTTAAGTACTGGGACAACAGAAGACTTAAATTGTGTTTTACATTCATGCTAAATGGATCAACTACAGATTTACACAGCCTGTCTTTTAAATCCACCTCTAGCTTTACTTAATGATCCAAAAATTCTTCCCAAGATCTTTTTTTGGTGTTGTTGTTGTTTTGTTGAAACAGAAGTCAACTGAGCTAACTTGAGATTGAAACATTAATTAAATGATGCATTTTGCAGCCATTGACCCCGCAGCCCTCTTTTTGAGAACAACTGTAACAGTAAATGCCCTGCTCTTAACTGCAGAGCAAACAGTCTTTCAACCCAACCCCCAAGCTCTCCTCCTCTAGTAGTTTACACAATGGCCAGGCCCTCGCTGTGGGGGAGAAATGAGTTACCCACCACTGCTTCTTCCATGCTCCCCCATGTCCTGCTGAGGTTAATCATCAGCCACAGCTGAGGTGCTTTTGTTTTCCTGATGGCTGTACATTAGAGCATCTTTTACGTGAACAACAGGCTTCATCTTCGTAAGATTCCAGCAGTGCTAAACTTCATCCCGACTTTCTGCTTAATTTTCCCCTTCACACATTTGCACAGAGAATTTGTGTATAACTGTATGCAGGTATATACACAAGGAGCTTAGTGGCATAACTTCCCATTCTCAAACTCCCTCCTTTCTTGAGAAAATCTCATAAGACTTGCCCTTTGGTTTCGATTGTGTCACACATATTTTTAGGGGATGGCTAAAATCGATATGTGTTGTCTGTTTCACAGTCTCGTCTTCGGAAACAGGATGTAGGCCTGAAGACGCACTTGCAGCAGTTGGATCAACAGATCAGTGAGCTGAAACTGGATGTAAGCAAGGCCTCCACAGAGCAGCTGGAGAGTGACAGCAGGCCAAGTTCAGGTGTGTACGCTCACACTCAAACAAAAAGCCCTACAGCTGTTTACTTAGCAACTGTAGCAATAAAGCATCTGCATCACATGATGTTCGATACTGAGAAAAATACACAATGTGCATAATCATTTTTGCTCTTTCTAGGCTTTTATGAGCTCAGTGATGGTGGCTCTTGCTCGCTGTCAAACTCCTGCACATCTGTCTACAGCGAGTGTCTGTCATCCTCCCAGACAAGCCTTTTTCTCCTTCCCATGAGCCCTGCTAATTCCCACATTAGCCCTCCATCCCATGTTGATGCGTGTCGCCGGCGTTCTGCTGACGAGAGCACTACCCAGCCCAACCCTCCGCGGGGCACAGGCCTCCACCTGGGCAGCAGCAGGATCCGAGCTAGCGCTACAGGCACCGAACAGGCACGACCAAGACCTGTGTCAACAGGTAACCAAATCTCTTCATCTCTAATTTAAAATAATCTCTCGTGTAGTAATGGGAACCATGCAACGGTTGTAACTAAGCAACTCAACATGTATTTTGCTGCATAATTGCATGTAATTTTTCAGTGGATGAGTGATTTAAAGGTTAATCAGTATTTTTGTGTTGCCTATCAGGTGATCTTGATAGCATGATGGCTCAAGGGCTGGGCTACTACAAACCTGTAGATGCAAGGAAACCATCAATGTGCACAAACCTGAAGACCTCCACAGTGGATCCCAAGTTCCAGACCAACTTGGTGTCCCGCAGTGGGACTGAAATGTACCACTACCCCAGCCCCCTGCATGCTGTGGCTCTCCAGAGCCCAATCTTTTCCCATGGGGGTGACACAGCCACTCCTGGACTTCCAGGACCACCAGAGAACCGTTCTGATACCCTCCAGAGGGCACAAATGGGTTATGAGAGCAAGACCCTGGGTTACATTGACAAGCTCCTCCTCCGCAGCTTGAGCAAAATCCAGAGTGAAACAGGCACAGAGACTATGCAGACACAGAGTGACTATCATAGGAGGCCCACTGAAGTTATAACTGTGTTTCCTGAAGTGTCGCAAAAAGAGGTGTCTATCCTGAGGCCTCCTCCAGCCCAGACCACAAACACCATCCCACTAGACAACGACCACAAGAGACACTGCATGACATATTCCAGCCAAGAGCTAGCTGATGATGCAAACCACAAACAGTCAGTGAGAGCCCTGGAGGTTTCTTACCGATACTCCTATCCAGCTGCCATGAGGGCGCACAGCTCTGATGAGGTTACCACTTTATCCCTGAGGAAGAATGATAGATCCCAAGGAGAGTATGCCAGTGTGGCAAGAAGTAATTCAGAGAAAGCAGATGAGGACAATCCAGAATCAAGGCCTCAAGAGAGGAACAGCAAACAGCAAAAATCAGCTGTGGCTCGCAGCTCCAGCACAGAGGAAAGTCAAGGCTTTGAGACCCACACAGCTTCCCCTGAGTTTGTGCATGCCAAATTTGTGCCTGCTGGATCTCAGAGGGTCAAGGTAAGACAGGCAGACCGTAAAACCAAAGCTTTGAAACTGAGAAGAAAAAGCAGCGAGAAGCCTCGAGCAATGAGGCAGCAACATGGATATTCCTCTGGTGAAAGGACCAGAGAGGCCAGTGGTGGAACCAAGGGGGAACAGAGAAGATCGGGGAAAGGAAAAGTGACCCAGAAATGCACCACCTGTCACACAGAGGAGCGCAGACAGGGCTCAGGCTCAGACTCAAGCCACTGTAGTCCCGGACTCATGTACACCCACAAAGTCCATCCCAAGCCACATCCCATCCCTGCTGTTACAAAGTCCAGCAAAAGCCGCAGACTGCAGAGCCTGGACTATGAGCAGCCTGTAGAGCAGAGAAAGAGGAGGCAGGGGGCTGCCAAATGGCCATCCGATGTGGAGATGTTCCAGGCATCATGTGCTCAGCGTCAGAGGTCAAGAGATGCCCATGTTCAGGCACCAGGGAGCATGCAGATGGTCCGTAGTGTTAGTGCCAAACCAGGCCAGTGGATAGGAGCTCCCCGATCCTTCCAATCCTCTAACTCTTTTCTCCACAATCTCAATGCTAGATACCCCCCAGCACCCTTCCACATGTCCAGCCTCTACCCACCCAGATGTGAGTCTGAGTATTCAGCAGAATGTGCCTCACTGTTTCACTCCACCATCGCTGAAAGCAGCGAGGGGGAGATGAGTGATAACACCACCAATCGCTTTGGAGATAGCGAGTCCAGCCAGAGCTTCCAGTCCTTCTCAGACTCTGACAGCAGCCTGTCCCTGGATGAGGAGGACCAGGTGGACAGCCAGGGGGAGGAGAGAGGTCTGGTGTGGGCTGAGGCTGCTCTGGGGCCAACGGCCGCTGGGCTGCCCCTCCAACAGCTCCCACGCCCCGAGCCATCAGCATGCCGCATCAAAGCTTCCCGAGCCCTAAAGAAGAAGATCCGTCGGTTCCAGCCTGCCTCCCTGAAGGTCATGACCCTGGTGTAGCAAAGTCCCCCGGGCAGAATGAGCACTGTTGGGAAAACACAGAGAGCTGCGGGAAATGCTTTCAAAACTGTTTGGAATAATCTCACCTGGTCCTTCAGCACAACAACCTTTATCATCACTGAGAAGCAGCAATTAAACAGGACTGCATTTGTGCACTGATAGTTTTGTTAAAACAAAAAGAAAAATTGAGAAATGACAATGGTTGAACCTGAAACTGTAAAAAATGGTGCACTGTATAAAACATGTATAAGACAATTATTACACTTAATTTGTAGATATTTATGTTGTAATTAAAGTTCCTCATGGCATGTGGGTGCATTTGACAATTTCATGGACATTTCTGTCATATAATTGTATGTAACGGAGAAATAAAACCAATCTTTTTACATTTCTTCTTGCAAATGATGGTTTCTTTTCAGATTATTTCTTCATTTTGCTCATTGATTACAATGAGCAAAATGATAAAACAATGTTTGCAGCATCTCATCTGCCAACTTCTCTCTTCTTCTGATGACTGTTTATCACACATTTTGAAAAAAATGACACTCAATCCTTCCAAACGTCCCACTGAGCCTGACCAATTTAGCACAGATACTGCCAAGGGCTTCTTATCTGGTTTCCTGATTCTGCCCAGCTGTTGGTTTAATGAGATGCAGCTTAAACAATCAACCAGACAGTCATGTTTGATTAGAGGGTGAAACTTATCAGCCTCGGTCATTTAAATGTAAGTAAACACACTTGTGCTGAAGTACTAAAACACACTGTCACACTCCTACAATTTCACAAGCAGACATTAACACGATGCTAGTAGAAGCTCGGGTTTCTGATGAGGGAGTGGAGGTTTTTAAACGGTGTATGTGGCAAGGGGCGCACGGGATTTAGAAGGAGTGACAGATGATAAGAGGCTCCTCATTTCTGAGCTGTCATGAGGAGATTAGACAGTGGGCAGCTGCACAGTGTTGCCCAATAATCTCATTTCCAAAATCTGTCTTGGTATCTTTCCATTAAAATCCTTTCAAAGACGAGGTGAGCAAAAGGGCACTTGAGAAGGTAAGTAGTGCAGTGACCGGCCTCCCAAACATCAGCACTCCTTCCCATACATACATAATGATGTTTTCTCCCATTATGCAGCCACTGTGACCTTAGAGTTCCCAACTAAGAAGCTTAAAGGGCCAACAAACATTTTCAGCATTTCATCAAATTTTCCTTTGAAGTTGTGTTCCCTGCCGATTTAATCACTGTGGAGGCCATTATTTTTAAGACTCTGGGATAATTCATTTATTCATTTTCTTTTTTTTCCTTCAACCAGAAATGTTCAGTTTGCTTTCAGCGAAGAAAGGGCCTCTTTCTTTTAAGCAAACTACTCATTAAAGGGCATATGTTAATTCAGCAGCATTCTTTTCGTTATGCATTCTTTTCTTTATTCATCAAACACAAGACTTTTGTAAAGGGCAAAAAAGCCATTTTATGTTTAGCAAGTTGCTACAATTGAAGCAACTTATTAGGAATTATACACCCAGCTGACCTCTGGCCTCTTCACAAGAGTGAGGGCGAGTGGTCGGTGGGATTAGTGCTGCTGTTTTCGACCCAGCTCAGAGGGACAATGACGGGTGCTGGACTTGTCTTTGATGTTGAGTATAGCAGGACCGTGTCGGCTTGACCTTGTGCGTCTGCTGACCTTTCCAGCGTAGAGCTGGCTCATCTCTGAGGACACATCACCCCACAATAGAGAAGTCAGGGGCCTTTTTGTACCTTGCAGTCTCTGGGCTTGTCTCATTTGCGTCAAACACATGTCATACCTACTTTCTTTTGTCTCATTGTTCAAGTCTGTTGTAAGACGGTGTGTCTACTGCAAGACCCCTTCATGCTAAAGTTTGCTCTTTCAATATATACATTGGAAGTTTTTTTGTTTTTTTTTGCAGAATCATCACATTTACCTGATGTAATTAGATGCTGTATAAAGATAACTAAAGGGATAAAGGGAATGAAACCTCAGCGGGTTGAATTGGAAGCAGCAACCTGTGCAGCAGGTGTACAAGAGCACCTGCAAATAGGATTTATGGGGTATAAAGTTTAGTGCGGGGGGAGGGGGTTATAAAATATTCCCTATG
Organism: Chaetodon trifasciatus; assembly: GCA_037975065.1. NCBI lineage: Eukaryota > Metazoa > Chordata > Actinopteri > Chaetodontiformes > Chaetodontidae > Chaetodon > Chaetodon trifasciatus. The sequence goes on from JBBMOE010000013.1 coordinate 9,732,308, forward strand.
GGTGGCAGTCAAGTCATACTGAAGGACTACAGATGTCGTGTGGGATCTCATTACACAAAAGTGCTCTGACTTTGACATTATATACATGAGAACACATGGGCAAACAGTTTAATCAAGATCATGCACCATCAGCTGATGCCACACCTGCCAATAAAAGATCTTTTAACCTTTGCAGTTAGCTTTTTTTTTACTTTTACAGCAGTTACGACAGAACGTAACATGTAACAATAATAATAATAATAATAATATTAATGATATATCTAAGCAATAAAGCTACTGAAAGAGCATGGCTTAACCAGCCAAATAAAGATAACAGATCATTGACTTCACACTCACACCCAGCTTTCCTCACATGCGCTTTCCAAATCAGACAGCAGCAGAACATTTTCAGCAACCAGTGAGATAAAAATAGGTGCAAGTGTCATGCCAAACTGCTCTGAGTACTCGGACAGGCATACGCTGAGGTAATGCAGTGAATGCACGCCTCTGAGCTGCTTTAGACAGTGATCTTATTACACATCAGGTCACTGTACTCCACTTTCCTTCTGTTAACACACATATTGTATTGAACAAAACCTTTTCATTCAGATCTCCATCTCAATTGTCAAAATGTATCCAAACACCAAATCCAACATTGTTTAGTAGAGGTCTGTCAAGTCTGACACACCGTGACATTCGTAAAACAAGAAAAACATTGCAAACACACGCAAATCAGACAGCAGAAAAGGGAGCAACAATAAGAAAGGATATGCCACAGACAGGTGCTAATTAAACTTTGACTTGGTTGAGGTCACAGTTGGAGGAGGGGTTCTCCTCTTGCATGGGCATGAGGTAATCCCAAAACCCAACATGCCCCTCCCAGTCTGTCTCCACGCTCAAAACACATGACCCAGCAATACTCAGGTTTTTTTAAAATTTATTTACATTAAGCTTGACACTGCGTATCTTGTATTTGTGTTGCATTTTGTTGTCTGTGTATCTTTATGTTGTCGTCTTACAATTTTTTCATTGGATGTTCTTGAGGGTGCCAGATCGCAGATATACAGCAAGCTGTGGATTTAACGAGTGGGAGCTCAGAAACTCATTACCACCCCAATGAGAAGAGCTTTCCACTCCTGCCCTCAATGCACCCCTGGAAAAACAGAGGCAACAGGATTATCTTCAATTTGACACTTTAAATATTCCTCACCAAATCAGATCTGCTCATGAAAACATATGAAGTCATACAGACAGATTCAGTCGTTGGCTTCAAACTTGTCCTTTAAAAGTTTTGTGGACAGAAAACAGTGTAGATTTGCAGCATGTCTTGAATTTATACCAACAATGGAGTAGTTTCATCTGTAGTGAAACCACTGAGATTCCCTCAGCTCCTCCATGACCCTTTGCATGGGGGATGGGCTCTCCAGTGTGTGAGGTGGCTTTTGTCCCTTTGCTTACTGTACATATGAATGGTGCTGGACCGGAATGTCCAACCTCATGAATGTCAATTGTCTGAGGCCTGAGTTAAGGAGCAGGCTTCTCTGGTTGTGTAAGAGGACAATAGAGATAGAGGAGATGAGGAGATAGAAGCAGGGGAAATGAGCAGGGAGAGATGAGCTTCCAGAGACAAGTGTGAAAGATCGAGAGCAACAGAGACAGAGCATGAAGATGAAGAAAACGGAGAAAAAAGCCACCAGGAGATGCATGATGCTTCACTCCTGTGAGGCTTTGCTGGTCCTTTCTCAACCACCACCTGCTCCTCTTTAAGCACATCCTGTCACTTAATACCTAATCCCTTCATTCACTCCAGTGTGTTTACTAACCATTGTCTCTGCCCCCTTCAAGCTGTGGTCAAGAGGTGGTTCAAAAGTTCGCAGTGTATGGAGAGCACACACTCCCGGTAACAGAGGGCATTGTGAGTGTGTTCGCCCCTGCCAGGCAATTGTGCGAGACAGAGAGAAATCCCTGTGCATGCAAGTGAGGGAGTCTTTGGCCTCTAGCTTTGGAGGCCAACATCAGTTGCTTTCTTTGACGTGAACAAAGCAAAATGTGGGCACAGATAATTGAACTACCGTGCGCTGCCTTGTATTACCAGTCAATCTACTGTAAGAATAACAATTTTTGTTTTGATCTGCTTACACGTGTTATTGCAACACACTGTATGCCATATTATACAGATTGCAACATGCCTATTCTAAATACCATGTATTATCTGAACAAGGCTAACAGTCTGCAGCCACGCTAGCAGCTCTGTGAGGGTATACTTGAGCTAAATGCGAACATTCTCATAATGACAACACCAAAATGATAGTGTTTAGCGGGTATAATGTATTATGTTCATTATTTTAGTGTAGTGTATTCACACCCTTCACACTAATCAGTAGTTAACTCAAAGCACAGCTGAGGTTGATGGGAATGTGATTAGTTTTGTAGATGTTTAAACATAAATCAAGTATTTGACACATTTAAATTATTTATAGGTTCAAGACTAATCACCAAAATTATTACATTTTTACAATTAATCCCGAGTGGAAAATAAACGTCTCCATCTCCTCCAACATCCAGAGGTTGGTAAGGAAATTCACTCAAAGCCTCAAATGTTGACCTCATGGTGATGCTAGAGGTCAAGTCAGTACAAGTTGTACGATTCATCCTCTGGGGACCAGGAATGTCTGCAAAGTTTCATGGCAATTTGTTCAACATGCTGAGATATTTCAGGGTCAAACCAACCATCCCTCAAGCGTTGCGAACATTGCTAAAAATCACAGTTGTGTGGTTAACATGAGCGTTGGCTGTCTGTGGATAAGATGACGAGGTTAAGAAACAAAGGAGTGTAGCCCTCTCAACAAAAAAACAGGCGGGCCACAAGATTATACAAATGAGCAGGATCTGAAAAAATAAGAGTAGTAATCCTTCAATCCCTTCCTTCAGTCCTTCAAATGTCTAAATTTACTCCTCTTTTGCTGAAACATGTCTAACAGTTTACAGAAACAGTCTAGTTGACTCATAGAACAAGCTTTCGTGCTTGGGTAGGTAAAAATAATTACTCCACAATCGCCTTGTAGCTTACGGGGATTGTACCAAAAGTGTGCATTTTTTAAAAGAAGACACGAGCTGGTGAGGAACGGTGGTAAGCGAAGAAGATTCAGATGTATACACAGTGTTTCCCCTGTTATCAGTCCGTAGTGTCTCCGTGAGGACATCCTGGCTGTTTTATGAGCAGGATGTCCTGCATCAACTCAGAGGACTGCCTCTCTTTTGTCAAGCCTCAGGCTCTAAACAGCTACACTGAACCGCCCTGGCCCCACCTATCCTCAGAGAGCTGCAGCTATCTTGCTCTATCTTGCTTTTTGTTTTTTCTACAGTGGGGTTTGTCAACTGGCTTGCCAACAAAGCCACCAATCCTCATTATGAACAACTCTTCTGAAGTGGTGTGTGTGTGAAGGAGACATCAAAAGAGCGGCGAGAGTGACAGCTGGTCCTCCTCTTGGTCAGGACCCCTGATAAGATCAGAGTGACAGGAGTACATGGGACCCCACAGGTACCTCCCTCCCGCCGCTGCACCCTCCTCGCTGCTCCATATGGCCACTAACAAGTCCCTCACCTACCAACATGTCTATTCCCTTTTGGCTCTTCAGCCCTTTTCTTGCCTCTGAATAGGTGAACGTTCATGTTGCATGTATTTGTATTAGAAGCATGTATGTTCAACCACGCAGCTACATTTTATCTTTGTTCTCTAGCTATCTCTACTAATTGCCTCCTCACTATTTGTCTGCCCTTCACATGTGACTGCTCTCCTTCCACAAGACACCATAAACCCGTTGGGTGTGTGTTCACAATGACCACTTGAAAGCTGGGGCTTCCAACGGCTTCAAGCCTAATGGACTCTTGGCTAACACCTATAAAAACTGTTTTAGACTTTTGGCAAGGACTCCTGCTTGTCTCTTTCCAAAGCATGTGCTCCAGTTAAAGACAGGCTCAGCTGGCACGTCTGAAAGAGTCAATATTCTATTAATTTTATGAGCACAGAACCATTTGGTAAGCTCACAGTTTTATGGCCCTTCTTCCTCCTCTTTCACTTCCATGATTTTTCCTTTTGCTATTTCTTAATTGCTTCTTCGTGATGTGGGAAAAACATGATCAGGGTGGAAATAATTAGCTAAATTAAAATGAAAAGAATCACATAAACACATTCATTTTTCCCAAGCATGGTATACCACCCAATTAAATTCTATTCAGCTGGGGGGAAATTGCTTGTTATGGGCCAAACTGCAGCATTTCCTTGGGGTCAGTAGTTTGCTGTTTGGTTTGTTTGCCTTTGTCTCTCAGGTATAGTTAGTGGTTTAGCTTGTGTTCCCCTGTCTGAGACAGGTCCCAGCTCGCAGGTGCAGTGGAAAGGATCCACCAGTCAGAAATTGTGGAAGATAATAAGGCTCTTTCAACAACACACTCTGACTCAGAATTATATACCTCCTTTCTATCCTTTTGTTTTGCATTAGTTTTTATTTCACAGTTTGTTTGTTTTTTTTCCTTTTTTTTTTGGCAAGTCCCAAGGCAAAAAGCAAACAAACACGAAACTGCGGATCAGATAATTGTAGTTTCAGCCGACTCCACTAACACACTGTGGGACACCCTGAGGTCTTGTCTCTGGACTGATTTGGACAGGCTGGCCCCTATCTCAGAGCAGGGGTCAGAGGTCACGCAGGGAACAGACTGATCCTCCATGTGGTATTAAGTCTCTGCACCTACAGGAAGCACAATGAGAACAGACAGGTTCAAACAGCTGTCAGACTAACCAGTAACCATTTAGTTGATCATAATTGGTATAAAAGCATGCATGGCTTATAAGATATGCATGATTCAACACATTAGAATGAGTATTCACATGCAAACATAGTGATTATCAGGGCGGTATGGTTTACACCAAAATATTTAGAGTTACATGTCATGTGAAACTTGATAATTTCAAGATGAAGAGAGCAAAAGTCTGAAATGATGCATGGTATTGTCATTTGTGTATCTTATACTGATGAATGGGTCTTTGAAATATGACACAAGTAACTGATGGGGGAGGGCTGGCCTTAACCCTTTGTACTGGGGTATTAAGGAAAGTTGAAGGGGAGGGCTCACAGACGTGAAACGGATCTTGTTGTGAGCAGGGGTAATAGGTATTAAGAAAGGATTCATCAGTGGATGACAAAGCAAAATATTTCATTAATTATGTTGATTTTCAAAGGCTGAATTGTGTGTTTTTACAGTGATACCTAAAGGCAACATATGGCAAGTCTTCCTTTATCTGCTCTCGGCTGTTAGCACCACAGCTTCCTGGCATAAATATGTTAAAAGGGTGGCAGTTGAACTTCCCTTTATGGCTCTTAAGATAAACATTAACACCTGACAGTGAATGTGCTTCAAGATAAACTTAGATTACTATTTTTGATCTATGCTGTTGTAGCAAAGATGAAGAGACTTCTGAAGAAATTCTATCACAAGCCAGCCATGGCTAATGTTCCATCATGTTCACAACAAAGAAGTGGATAAATCTTCTAAATCTGGACCGCAGCTCAAAAGTCCCCCCAGAGGCCTGGATGATGACATGTGGATGATATGTTTATATGGGCTGTATACCGAGGCAGTAAATCACCACAGGCCTGCAGTGTAAGGAAGGATGACAGTCTATCTGGGGCCCCATGTGTTTTTGGAGAGAAGGGGGCGAGTTTGGGGCTAAACTCTGTCACTTTGAGGAAGGTTGACCTGGCAGGTTTGACCCCAGAGTTCCTTTGAACAGGACAACCCAGGGTGACACTCTAGGCCAGTTTGTTGAGGGATTTGCACATGAAGGACAGAGGATTTGGAGAAGGACTGCAACTGAGATTCATCATCTTTTTTTTCTTTTGTCATGTGTCTTTAAAATAAAAACAGATGAGGTTCACATGTATCAAAACACGATTCCCTTAGAGAGTAGAAGACATGAGTGTTTGAGTGTGTTTTTGCATGTACTGTATCCTCATGAGGTCAAGTTTTAACATCAAAGCATTCTTGAAACTCTATCTAACTTCAGTTCACCATATGCTCAGTGACAGGCCTCGACTACACAGTTCACAGAAAAGAGGTTAATCGATGGAATCAGTGTCTACATGACAGGTTTATTATGAGTAAATGTACATTATACAGTCTTGATAAAAGCAGCACTGGGTGTAAAAGATCCATAAAGCATTTGCCAGCGCTTTGTTAGTGCAAAGTACTGTCAGTGTGTGGGTGTCAGAGCATTTATAACTTAGCAGGCAAGCTGAGATGAGAAACAGCTCTATTTTTCCAGCTGAAGTGCTAATTTTAAGCAATATAAGTTTGTGGTTCTTCTATGCAAAGGTAGTGAATTGTTCTGGTTCAAAACAACAATTATAGTATTTTCCGTGGGAAGTTTGCATAACATGACCTCAGTTAGGATTATGAAGTCACGCTACCTCATGGCGCCACTTAACAAATGCTATAATCATTAAATAAATAAGACAAAAGATGACAGATAGGGTGACAAAGGGCTTGGAGGCTCCTGTCAGGCTGCTCTCCAGCAGCCGTCGGCCCTCATTTAGTACACTTTGACACCGCTACGCTCATGAATCCTTAGCAGATTTATTCTATTGATTGGTGCTCAGTGTGTTTTAGTTGGATCAATGCACAGCCCTTTTCACTGCTCTTTACAGCATATCCTCCCTCTGTGAGATCGAAAGACATCCCCAAGATGTGAACTCTCCTCTGGTCATTCAAGCTATTAAAACCAAAAGAAAAAGGGATGAAAAGCAAGAGATGATGAGGGAGAGACAGTTTGGGAGCGAGAGACAGTCCAGCTTTGATGCTGGCTCTGTGGATCTGGCATCCAGATGACCTGTGCTTACAGCGCAGATTAGCCTTGACAGTTGTTTCTGGAGAGAGAGAGGGGCTAATCTAAAGTTGTCTGGAGATCCTCAGCCGTGCAACATAAAGGCCAGAGCAGGTATGCTGTGTCAAAAAGCCATAGAGCAGTTCTCAAAGCCTTATCTCAAACTCCAGTGTAAAGATCCTTGGAGCAGATTAGTGTGTTTACATTTAGTTGAGATTTTTATCCTGACATTCCTTCAGAATTAGGCATGCTGTGAGAGCCAAGAGTGGATTCCTGTCTCAAACAAATTCTGTGTCCCTGCAGTGAGGGGTTTCTTATTTTGGTGGTGTGACAGACAGCGCATAAGCTAAAGCTGCACGCCCTTGCACAGAAGGGCACTGCTTGGGCATATCTCAGTGTGTATCCACCTTACAAACACCCAGGCTCTCCAGGAGATCCACTATGTGTTGTCATGGCAGTCCTCCAAACACAGTAGGGATGTATTTAGGGGCTTTGTATTTCCTGTGTTTACCAAGCGTCTTGGGCAATCCTGCAGTGAGGCACAGGATGCTGGTCTACACAATGGCAGCAGTGAGGTCTTTGGATCTTCTATGCAGGAGCAACACACATGCAGGGAAGGGAGGCTAATCTGAGATGACAATAGTGTGCAAGGCCTGAGCCCTTATGTCACTTTTCCATCGTACTGGCTAGAATGCTAATGACAGACATCCTCTTCACTCTTACCCTTCCTCCTAATCACTTCTTACCTCAGCCATCGCATCAGTGGGACTCAACATTTGGCACATACTTACGCAGAGGTGCCATAAGTGGATTTGTAAACCAGGAAACCAGGCTGTATTTATAGAAGGATCTAAGTAAGAGTCAGAGGACAGCAATCTGACCCGCTATTATAGCAACTGCAATCTGGGTTGGAAGTGTAAGTGGCTTTTCCAGGTGTGAGATCAATTTCCCAAGCATTGTTCCTTCTCACCAAGCATGCATATGCAGCAGTAATGGACTACTGTGAAGCCTTAATGCACCATTAAGTTTGCTGGAGTGGTGGCAGGGGAATGATTGCCATCAATCACCTATTGTAAACATCAGCTCAATTAAGAAGTAATGTGTGCTGGCGTTTAGCATAATGAAAGGGCAAGCCTGCTCCCCTGTTGATGAAAAGATCTTAACTGTTTCTTACAGAAACACAAGTCAATATAGCGCTTTGTAAGCTTTCACAGGAGAAGTATGAAGGAAGAGGTCATTTCACTCTTATTGGTTGAATAAAACAACAATAAGTTACAGTTATAATGTTTCTGACCTTGTAGTAAAATATTCTTCACTCTGTTAAGAAGAAGGAGAAGAAATGTACTTTTTATCATCACACACATAGTTGCACACACTATATGCACACACGCCATGCTTCCGTGAAATTATTTTCTCTGCATTTCTCCCATCCTTGGTCCGTCCTTCCTCCACGGCAGACCAGGAGCGGTGGGCTGCCAGCCAACAGCGGCGCCCGGGGACCCAACTCTGTTCGTCATCATTGGTCAGGTGGTGATCTTCTTGCATGTTTTTAGTGGGGGTATATTTTTATGGAGGATACCCCAGGTGAACAAAGGGAGAACATGCAAACTACACACAGAAAGGCCCCTTTCCTCGAGCAGCAGGCACCGAAGGCATGGTGGAGGACACGCCCCCGGCGCCCACAGCAAGAATCGAACTGGGACCTTCTGGCTGTGAGGCAACAGTGTTACCATCGTACCACCGTGCCACCCAAAAAAGTTGGCTGGTAAAAGTAAAAACCTTAAGTAGTCCAAAACTTTCATTTATGACCAAATATGACACTTGACTTTCTTATCAGCCTTATCACCAGCATGCTTACACGCTAAACATTCTATCTGCTAAACATCAGCATGTTAGCATGTTCATTGTGAATATGCATGCTGACTATAGCATTTAGCTCAAAGCACAGCTTTGCTAATTGGTGCATCTGTTTTAGTGAAACTCAGATTTATATGAGAAGTGTTTTCCAATCCATGGAGAGTAATGTGTAGAAACATAAATAATGCATTACTGTTTCTAGTGTATTTAAAAGCAGACAAAATATATAATGAAAAGCAATGGCAATTACATAGAAGTTGGGGAAAATAAAGAGAAGAGTGTTCTCTGAAGACAAAGAGAGAGTCAGTTCAAAGAGCAGTCAGCTGACTTTTACTTCACTGCACATTCCTAATGCTCTGCCATTTCCTCATAACAAATCTGACATCGCAGCCCCCTGCAGAGTCCCATCCTCCATCCCTGGATGAGTCAGTTGTCTAATGAGGGGCTTAGATTCAGACCCACTGCTTATCCACTGTCCAGGGCCTGTCTTTCCCATCATGTTGTTCAGCCTTTATGTGCTTGCCTTTTTTTTTCACTTTATTCTCAGAAATGCTAGTCATTATAAAGTGCATGAGTATTTTTGAGTCTTCATAGCGTGACACAGGAGGGGACTGAGCCTCAGCCTCCTTATTAGCCTCAGGCCACAGCATAATACCGCTGAATTTAACTTGATTTGCTGTCAGTATAAATGTGCTGGGACAGGACCAGTAACCTTGTTTCAGTATATTATCCTCAAAATGAACTTAAAAAACAAAAAAGGAAACCGATATGCCGTGTAGATTTATAAAGCATGTTTGCCTCATCATAAGTAGAAAATCAACAGATCATAAAATTGGACTTAACCTGTCAGCTTGTCTGCACCCTCTTTGGAGACTTAAGACACAGAGTATTAAAAGCCATAGCTCAGAATAACTAAATCACCCAAAAGTCTACTAAAGAAAGCATTTCATTTTATTCTAGATTTGTAATATTCCTCATAGTTTGCATGCATTTTCAACACTAAAGCTAAATGACCTGTACTTATCAGTATTGCACAATTGCACCCATCCTTGTCCCACTAAAGTAATTACAGGGTAAGCAAGATAATCACTCTGTACTCTTCTAATGATAATGCTCAGATAACAGGTCCCAAACTCAGGTTATCAACATTTAATTTATCCATTATGCTGGCAAAACAGCGAATAAGAAGCAAGTAGGCCAATTTATCTAAGCCTTATTTATTCACTTTAAAAACATTTTTGAAGAAAAGTTTATGGGCTTGGATCAACACACTTCACACAGCTCAAAGAGAGTGTGCTGTGCTCTGAGCAGACAGTGATAAAACGAGCCCCTCTTTACACTTAAACACAAGTTCCTCTTTACACACAAACACAACATGTCTGAAATGAGTTTTGGTGTGAGACCTCTACCTCATGGTGTGAGGTGCTTTTTTCATCTAACACCCTTTCACCAAATGTCAATTGGCAAATAAGCCCAGCCCACCCCCAAAGAAGACCCTGATTAGGCTAACCATTCTCTTTTTAACGGTGGCACACAAGAAGATGCTAAATGTAGGCAAATAAAGAGTTATAGACCTTTAGATGCGCCAGCCCCAGCGCCAGATAATACTAATCATTTCAAATCCTGCAAACACACAGCAGCAGACAAAGACACACAAATACACAAAGCAGACACACACAACCACTATCTGCATGACAGTTGTCTTATTTATTGTTTGCTTTTTACACAAAAACGCAGACTCTGAATGCTTGAAATGTTATCATCCAGCGATCACAATATGAATGGAGACAAACAAGTTGAGGAAATACGCTAACATATCATCCGCAGTACAAAAGGTCCTCGTCTCTGACAAGATAAAGACACAATGTGACCAATGAGCCTCTCTACAAGCCTCTGGTAAGTGGACAGCATTCCTTCATTGGCTTTTTGAACTTTCTCTGCTGCAGGCCTTTTCGGCTACTCCAACACTGCTATTGTTCCGGTGTGGTCATCAACAATGACTTGGGTGTGTATGTAGCTTCACTGCAGCTCCACGCTCCTCTGACTCTTGTTTTGCTATCCGAACACCCCACATCGCTAATACTCTCCCAGGGAAGGCAGGAGACATCAGACAGACCTGTGTGAGAAAACCAAGACATGCACATCGCTTGACTGCCAAACAACAATTCAGCATGAATGGAAACCTTAGCCTGTATGAACCATGACAGTTAACTGATAAAAGTTACATTTTACTGTTTGTAAAAGCCAAGGCAGGGGCAAATGTTTTCAGAGACAAAATCTCAATGAATCCATACTTTGACTGAGTTTGTTTTTATTTCAACTAAAAACAGGTGGTTGCGACAGAATTTGTTAAGCTGCACAGTGAAATTAATACATATTTTCACTGCCTGAAGCGCTGCCTCAGGCTTTAATTCAGCTTCTTGACAAGTAATGTCCCAATTACCTCAACTCAACATGTTCACGTGGAACAGCCAGTCACTGGGTTCATCCCCACAGGTGTCCAGAGAGCAAGCCCAGAAACATCAAAAGGAATCCTTTATGATCTTTCTTATGGTCTACTTGCTTTGCCCATTCTGTTTACCAGAGATGTCTTTCTCAATGCCAAATGAGGCATCGTCTAAGAATCTATTGCAAGTCCTAAGGAGATAAAATCTTTGTACAGGCCTTTGGTTTCACACATTTACAGGTAACTGTGTTGCTGTTATCATATGCTATAACTCTTTAACTTATTCCACACAACTGTTTTGCCATTGAAAAGATTCAGTCAACCTGTTTGTCAACTCAACTGAGCACAATGTAGGAAAATAATAAAAGAAAAGAGAGGGCAGCAAAAGTACAGGTTATGTGACTAATTGCATGTTTCAGTGACAAGAAAGCATTTCCCATGGAAAGCTATGAGAACTCATTGTGTGCTCTGGCTAGTTTTAAACAGATTATTTGCAAAACTACCTTCTACATGTCCACCATGTAATTATGTGGTATTAAAGTGGCATACCCAAAATATAATGGAACTATTTTGTTTTAAATGCATATCATGCCGGCCATAATCATGTAAGACAAAATGCACAAAACCTTGTATGTAAATGTGCGACATATATAAATTTGTATGTTTTACACTGTGCATGATTCTTATACTGTGGGTTTGTTCCATATTGGATAATATAGGGGTTTTATTTAAATCCACCTCTGAATCTGATGCATTCACTGATTATTTCCTCCTCTCCCTGGCTGACATTGTACTAATCAGTGTACTAATGAGTTTGGCTAGAATGAAAACCTGCAGACTTCCTTGGCATATGGTTGCTCGTCCTTGCTCCAGACAGTAATGAATAGCCACTTTAACAGACCAACTGAGCTAACCACCAGAAAAACAATGCACATCCGATTGTTTATAGCATCTAATTTGTGTCCAAGAATCAGACTGTGCTGTCCATCCTGCGTCTGCACCTCCGGTCTATCTACACAGTCTGAGGGGACTACCCTCCCCCTGCTGCGTCCACTCCTTGTGCTGTGTTCCTGGAAGACCGCAAAGGAGTAATCAATGAGTCATGTGTCCTGATTACAACCAACTCCCTAAGGGGCATCTTCAAAGGACTCCAGAGAAGATGGGGAGAGGGAGCAGCATTGCCCTCCATGGGGTAATTACAAGTTGGGGCTCCATGGTTTCTACTCTTTTTCTGTGGAGAGTCAGGCTTAAAGACAGACCAGTTAACAATTCAGCCGGTCCTGTTAGCGCAGTGGGAGGCGCTTCCAACCACTGATCACCGACTGGTGGTGAATACCATCCAAACTTATACAAATCCATGCGCGAGCAGACACAAAAACACATGCTGTAGCAAAATATTTATTGGGTGAAAGTAACAGATGAGGAGAGCACTGACAAAGGCACAACAATACTAAAGGGAAAAGCAGGGAGACATTTTCAGGTTTGGTGCAGCTGAGTACATGCGTGTCTATCCCAGGAAAACAAGCCAAGGGTCTGAGTGTTTATGAGTTAAAAGGGCCATAAACTATACAAACACAATTAAGCACTGTCTGGACGCCTTTGGGCCTTCTGTTTTCCTCCACTACAAATCACATGGTTCTTTATTTTGTCATGTTAAAGTAAACCACATTGTTACAGGTCTGAACAGTCTCAGCAGGGCCAGTTTGCCAAACAGCAGACTTCATAATGTTATGTATGTTAAAAGATTTCCTTTTCCCCATTTTCATATAAAGACTGCAACTGAAAGGGCTGTAGAGTTGCAATTACTATTATTACAGTTTGATCAGCAGCTGCATAACCGAATGCAATGTTATGCATCTGTTGTCTATTTAGATGTAATCCTTTATCATTATGACTGGGAAAGGTGGTTAATTAGTGCTGAAAATGATGACTACATGGAAAGTTCACCAAGAGTGGTAGCATGGAGACTGTATGGCTGATGGTGTCTTTGGGTTAAGACTCCCGTAAACCCTGTCTGCACGGTAGCAAACAGAGAGGGGTGATCACAGACAAAACAGTCATTAGCTTGCTGGAATGAGGGAGAATAATACAGCAACTGTGTGTGTGTGTGTGTGTGTGTGTGTGTGTGTGTGTTTACTTGCATGCAACCTGTGTTATGGGTGTATGGGTGTCAGTCCGGGGATTCCCGTGCAGGTCTTCTGGATGAAACTCTTCCTGCAAGTCCTCTGTCCTCAATGCTTTTACTGATTGCATTGTTCATACTGTCAGCAACAGAATAAGTTGCTCTGCCGTGCTGCACTGATGCGCGCTATGTAAAATGCTATTAGCTGTTTTCCGTCCTGTCATCATCTTTAGCTATGCCAGATTGTAATATCTTAATTTCAAACAATTGTTCATACAGCAGATTATTAAATGTTCTTTGCAATAAATAAAATCTTTGCAACAGCATCAGCTGGGAACCTGTAGTCCATAGTGAATGAAGTGTTTTATTTTGACGGCTGAAATGCAATTCCATTTTGGGCATATTCTTAAACATGTGGTTGTACAACACACAGTATACCATTTCACACAGCACACAATAATTTATTATCCGCTACTGCCCTCTTGTGCAAAAAACGTATATAGCCGATATGCGCCCCTGGTGATCTCAATACGCTGTCAATATACTGTATAATATTTTTACTTTCTATAATATTACAGGTGGTAAACTATTAAGTAGGTGTACTGTGTAACCTATATTAACAAATAAAATGTGGCTCTGCACTGGAATTATATTCAATTAAAAGTTCTACAAAAACGATGTGCGCTCTATGGGGTGAGAAAAGTATCAAATAAATAAATAATCCAATTCAATATTTTGAATAGCTAAAAATGTACTTGTCTGTTATATGTTATTTACCAGTACCAAGAATTTTCTCAGGCCAGGTGAGTTAAGGCAACGTAATTCAATTTTTGGAAAAATTATGCGAACATTTTTAAAAGTTCAAATTGCATCAAATTTCCCATTATGTCCGACTGATGTTCACAGCCAATAATTTTTACAGGTGGCCCGTTTATAATCGGGCAGCTTCTGTGGTTCATTCAGAAGATGCCATATTCACTGTAGATCTTATATAGTCTTTTTGAATCTGAAGTTACAAAGGCTTAAAACCATTTACAAGTAGATATTGTATATCTTATTTAAAACGATCTGTCTTATTGGCTGCTTTAGCAATGAGAATCGTGTTACCCGAGTTGGCGTCAATGGGAGCAGACTACGGATTGACAGAAACAAGAAATTTATATAGTAACAATAATACCACCAGTTTGCGTCATTGCTCGTTTAAACAATTTCCATGCTGTCAGCTCCTAAAAGCCGAATACTGGAAAGTCACCTCATATCAGTTATACAACAACGATTAAGTCTCCCTCAATGGAAAACCACTCTCTCCAGAGGGTTATAGCAGTTGTCATTGTGATGTGTCTGACGCCCCATGAAGGCAGCATCACACCCTAATTTTTCCCAACATCCGGGACCTTTGAAGCTAACCAGTGTGTGTGGAATCTGGGTAAGGAGGGCAGTGGAGAGCGGTGGAAAGGCGGACTGATGACAGCTGTCAGTGTGGACAAAAACACCACCAGTCTCTGAAGAGAAGCCGGATGGATCTTTCTTGAACCTGCTGGAGAAAGGGGACAACACCTTGGCAGTGTCGCGGGTTAATAAAGGTGCCGTGAAGGTAACGTTATATTTTTGGGGTGGGAAATACGGACGGGAGGATCAATGCCAGTTTGCCCTGTCTCCCTCTCATGAGAGTCGAGGTTAGCCCCACTGGCTATCCAAGCTAACTACCCAGCTGAACTGATCAGCTAACTAGCCTTGGCTCCCGGAGATTGTCGTCCGTGCCGGGGGTCATTGCCGTGGAATGGACATGTTTGGATAGTTCTCGTTTTTTGAAAAGCGCTAATTTCAGCGGAGTGAGAACCTAAAAGAATAACTTTTTAATGAGAATTTCGGGAGGACAGAATGCTAGTTAGCACTCTCACTTAGCTTACCAGTGAGCTGGCTAACATCAGTCAACGTTAACGTAAGTATAATTAGCTAGCTAACGCTAACAAGGCATTATACTCTCGTAACTTTAGCTTTAACCTAGCTAAGGTACTTGCTATCCATTCTTTCCTAATGTGCACGATAACAATCATCGGGGCAGTAATGTTGGTTTTGTTAGTGAGTGGAAAATTGTCCGAGTAAACCGAAACATTTCATTACGTTAACTGAAGTTTGAAGTGGTCATTAGTCAGCCAGTGGTAACTTATCCAGCCAGTTGATTAAGGATTGTCCGGATTCATTGAGGTGGTCAGACTAGTCATTTTGAATTTTGGATCCACGGGGTCCTAACGTCTTAAAGGAGTGCTCATGCTTCGCTTGAGTCTTCTGACACAGCCGGGTCCTAAACTAGGCGTTTTCTCCAGTCTACCAGCCAGCGAGAGGGCTCTTTTGTCTGTGTGATCTGTTAACTTTGATTGTCTGGGTGTATATCGGACACGCGTCATCTGAATACTGCAGCAGCTGTTAATGCAACCCTCATCAAACATGGGTTCAGATCAGTTTAAACTATAGAATATTATTAATCAATATTATTATTCGCTCTAGAGACCCCATTAGCTGGTGTTTATGGGGATGTTATGCTGAAATGCTGATTTGCGAGGTTGCAGTAGTCATGCATGACACAGGAATGTGGTTCATGTCAGCCACACGTGTTTATCTAAAGCCATTGTAGGTGCCATACATGAATGACTGTTGCAAGAATGGAAGTAAAAGATGGGGAGTGTATGGGTTGTTAGTGAGAGTGCATAAAAACTTACACAATGAAATGTAGTTGAAACTGGACACAACTCTTATGCATAATGTCAGACTATTCTAACACTTGGCTTTGTTTACAACCTGTTCAAGTTAGTTTTGTCTTGTGTCTTTTTCTCTAGTCATTTGCATACAGTTCTGTGTATTCTCTGGCCTGACACATCATCGGTGGAGCTTCAGTTGCAAGAGGCAACATGGGGACACAAGGCTCTGGTAGAAAGCGTGCCCCTCTGAAAGATCGCTTCTCAGCAGAGGATGAGGCCTTGAGTAGCATCGCGCGAGAGGTAAGTTCATGCTCCTTCACACATGTCCGTCCATTTTTGAGCAAGCTCAGATGGATTAAGGCTATATTGTTCCCACATTGCTCCATTCATGCATTGCTGAATCAATGCTAATATGATTGTATGGAGTTCAAGCTTTCTTGTTTATCCTCAACCAGATAATGGGCACTTCATGCATCAGTTGAGGGTTGATTTGTCAGTCACAGATGTTAATTTGGGCAACAGCACCATCTTGTTTTAAAATAAAGGGAACATGAGTAGACAGCTGAAACCATTATCAGCACTAATATGATTGGCTGACTCTGCACTATGGCTGAATGAAATGTTAGGCTGCAATATTTATTGAAGTGACTTTACAAATGGAGAAAGCATAGGTAATTGTGATGATAATTAAGTTAACGGAAAACTCTGCAATTTGATCGGATTTGGTTTATGGACTTCAACAGCTGCAGATAGATTTTTTTGTAAATTGGGCATAGATTCGGATTTTAATGCAGAGTGCAACCTTCCTGATGATATATCATGAGTCAAACTTTGTGCTTGCTTACAGAATTCACTGTTCAACAACCAGGTGTTTAGTCAACTTGTGACGGAAACGTGTATCTATTACACAATAAATAATGTTAATTTGAGACATGGTGGTCAAAGTTGTGTCAGCAAATGGGCTTCTGAAGCACATACTTACAAATTAAGCAGCCGAACCTGAATATCCACATGTGTTTCAGCCTAAGCTAGTGGAGACAGCTGGTTTGGACCACAGGGAGATTGACTTGACGTGCAGTGTTTTCGTTTGGGGGGAAAAACACGGGCCGAGGAGAGAGGCTGCCTTGCCTGTAACGACATGCCCTGGGATTATTCCATTTTGTTCCACGGCAGGACTGTCATTCCTTTGCCTCTTTTCAGAATGGAGAGGTTAACAGCATGAAATCCAAAGATCATTTTTCAGAGTGTAGGTTTGGTAGGCATGGGTGAAATAGCCACATTGGCTAAAGATTTATCTGTGAAGACTTCAGGTCAAGTAAAGTCATTTCCTGCTTTTACAGGTAGAAATATAATACTGAACAAGTCAGCTTTTTTCCTTGGCCCATTTTAAGAATGCTGCATCTGTGCTGTTTAAAAGCTGTTCAGTGCCTCATTCATGGGCACTAAGCACAAGGCTCCATTTGCTCTCTTTATAGTCATGCAGGCTGATCATAGAAACATGAGTCATCTGACCCTCCCAGTCAGGTCCTAAATCTGAATCTCTTTGTGGGGCAAAACAGAGATTAGATCAACTGTGCAGGGAGTTCAAGGGGTCAATGTCTGACTTGTTGCACATCACTGCCTCCCAAACAAATCTTCAAAACACTGCAGCTTCTGCCTCATGTTGTCTGCACCCGATTAAGAAAAGTTACAGCCTGCCTGCCTGTGCTTGGCACGGATCACTGCCGAGAATGACTGTGAATTTGAGCCTGCACCGTCACCAGCCCAGTTCTGAGGCCTCTTACATTACCGGGCAGTCAGTTCTTTTTGAATACCAGCAGCTTGCTTACAAATCTGACAGTAGCCAAGTGTTAGAATTAGATGATCATCTCATACCTGTTGTCCCTCAGATTAGGATCTAAGGGAGCTAATGGAACCTGAACAAGGCAATCATTGACTTTCCTCAGTATGCAGAGGGTGTGTGTTTTGTGTGGAAGCTATAGTTCATAGTCCATGTGATTTTATTTGTGATCTTAATCATTATTACAATACAGTGTTGCACTTTTTCTTTCTGTCTATGGTTAGGAGACCGTTAAGGCTGTAGAGAACAAAGCACATATTACAATGCCTGTCAACAACAAATGGTCAGTTTGATGCCCATATAATACACGCTTTGCAACACGTGTATTTTATGACACAGCTAAAATTTCAGGTTTTTGTCTTAATAGAAGGAAGCAATCATCATTTTCAAGGACGAGCCTAATGTTATTTCAGTGTTGCGAAAGAGAGCCGAAGGTTATCCATTTACATAACTAGTGAACATAAGTTCAGTGCACCTATAGTGCAGACTTATTTACAGGCCTGATTTGAAATCTATTTGCATCTAAACAAATCTGCCAATTATTAGGAGCTGTTTTTAGTTTTTACATACATTGTATGCAGTCATAGCTTTTTGATGATGATATTGACAAGAAGTTTTGAGCTGATTTGGCAATAAGATGAGGATTTGTTCTTTAAACTGTATTTACACATGTAGTTTTTATTGAGGATGTTTGAAGTATTCCATTTACATATCAGCACCTTCTACTTAATATATCCACTGTAAGTTCATCTCTTACAAATGTTGCTGTTAATACTGGAATATTGTGTTGATTTTTTTTCGTTAGTGATTAATCTGCTACCTTTTAGATTTTTGAGCAGTTAGTCAGAAAATAAGTAAATACATTTATAATAAATAAAATCTGTTTTAAAATGTTGTTTACAGTGATAAAAACTATCTTAAATGTAGTATTAGCTGGTAAAACATAATTTCAGTGTGCCTACAGTTCAGCATTGAAGAGCTCCAGGTGATCTCATGGTGGATTGCTTGACTCTTACTGCCCAGAGTGCTGGAGGTGTGTTTGATGGTGAACTTCTGCTGCTCAGGTTACTCTCCTAGCCCATGATATGGCTGTCACAGAGCTGGGGCCGGATGGGCCAGGCTATAGATAGGACAGAGACAGAGAGCTCAGCTGTGCTGCTGTGCAGAGCAGGTCACACTGTCAGACAGCTCAACAGGTGCAGAGCACAGGGCCAGCCGTCTCTCTTTGCTCTCTCTCCTCATGCATTGGCAACTTTACTTCCTTTTTCACCTTGTATATAGCATGTTTCATTGTATGGCTGACACTTAGACTCCACAATCACAAAGCCATTGCAAATGGTTACAAAAATGTCCCACATGGCCCTTAGCCATAAGTGTTCAACGATTTTGGTTTAGTTTTCATGCTGTTTTGGAAAACCTGTCTTCACACATGAAAAGAAAAATCATGTGACAGTATTCCTTTGCTCACAGTTAATTCATTTAAAGATTTGTCTATCAGCTACTAAAAAATGCACATTTTTATGTCATGGTGATATATCTCACACATCTCTCCAACTTTGCTTAGACTGCATCATTCTGGTTCATAGATTTCACTCATTGCCTATCTTGGCAACTTAATCAAAGATATCTTGTCACTGTAAAACAAGATGGTTGCTATGCTCCTGTTTGAAACTGCGATATGTCCAAATGAATTTAAGTCACTTCCTCCTACGATTGAGCTCTTAGCCTAATCTCAGTCACATGTGTCTTTTTCTGTTCTTAAAACATATTTAACTACGTGAAATGATTTCCTTTTACATAACGCTAGATGTACTGGTAAAACAAACCTGGATTTTGGTGTTGTTTCAGCATTGCTGAAACAAACAGTGTTTGTTCACTCCAGGCTGTCACTGAAACAGGAATAGTCTATACCCACAGGCCGACTATTCTGGCAATGCAGATAAGAAATTGCTGGAATGCTGACAGTGTTTGTCTGCAGTGAGATACTGTACACACCACGCACTGCATTAATGTACTGTCTTTTAGTTGGAGATAAAAGGCCCGGCTCCACGAGCACATGTGCCTTTCTTTGTTGGTAGAATGTTTAGTTTCAGAGCATGCCGGGAATGTAATTGGTATCATGGACGTAATGGAAAGATAGTCCACATAGTCACCTGTGTGACTCCTCAGGGCTGTGTACTGGCTCGCCTAAATTAGCTCCTTGTGCTGAAGTACTCTGTAAAATTAGCTCCTATTCATATTATGACTCAGTTGGGGACAAATTGTGCGATGACTCTCCTCACTTTCCCCCCAGAGGAGAGTTTATTGGGCTCAGTTCGGCTTTGACTTAGACTTGTTTGTGCTTCAGAAGGTTCAGCTAGTTAGATATTGTGAAATCACCTCCATGTTTACATACTGAGCACAACCACACTGTTGTGACTCACTTTGCTTTCTGTTGATACTGTACTCCTCTGTTAGTTTGTTTGTGCACTATTGGTATGTCCCCTATGAGGTCTTTCAGTCACCCCCACCCACCTGAAAGTGATGGTTAGCGCATGGTGTTGGTGATGAGGCATCCCAAACACTGACCCCGGACAGGACTGCAGAGCTGTGACTCACAGATGAAACTGGTCAGCTACGGCACACCGTCCATCTTACAGCCAGACAAATAGTGGATTTGTAAGACTGATTATTAAAGACTAAGACATGTGCTGAATGGAGCATTTTACAGCTGAGAGATACACTAGCCAGTGTGCAAACTATGTGACTGAATCACTAGTTCTGAATTGTCTCAAATCTATCTTTGGCATTTCTGTCTTGCACTTTCTTGTTATTTATTGGCTGGAAATACAGTGATACCTGTTCAACTTATATTGGTCTACCTGACTGATTTACTGGTTGGCTTCCATTTTTTTTGGCGACCTACATTATTCCTATGTCTCTAAAACTGTGTGGCCTGTTGTTCTGAATATTCAGTTGCTTTTATAAAAGCACTTAAAAGGCAGTATTGACTTGACAAGTTAATACATTGTCAGCAGAAAACGTACTATAGACTTGACACATTATTCAGATGCTGTGCACAACTTTCCTCTAAACTTGAGTGTACATCTTCGAAAATAAAGCACTTCTGCATATTTTTCTTTTCCTTTTTGTTGTTTTGTTTGATTTAGTATATCAAAAAAAAAATACAGCACTGTAATTTATTGTTGAATCTATGCAGTGCTGCCATAAAGTCAACCACATCATCCAAAGGTTCATCAATCAGGTTCCAGCTGGTGAAAGAAGCTGGGCTCTCATAGGCCTCGACAACAACAGCTGAAATCAAGTCACATGTGCATTTTCCGCTGTCTCTATTCTCTTACAGGAAATGGATGAATTATCCAAATAAGCCATTTGTTGTTCCATGTTTTTTTTTTTTTTCTTCCTCTCTATCTGATCAGGGACAACAGATGCAGCTCACTACATCTGGTGCAATTACTTTTCATTGTTTGCTGTTGCAGCATACTAAAAAATAATTAATAATCAATTCTTGGTGCTTATTCTTTGCTCTTGATGGGAGTGTCCTCAGAGAAGGGCACCTTTTCCAAGTTTTCTGTTAATGGCTAACAAGTGTGTTCATGTTGTGTCTCACAGGCGGAGGCAAGGCTGGCAGCAAAGAGGGCCGCTCGGGCAGAGGCCAGGGACATTCGAATGA
This sequence comes from Chaetodon trifasciatus, assembly GCA_037975065.1. NCBI lineage: Eukaryota > Metazoa > Chordata > Actinopteri > Chaetodontiformes > Chaetodontidae > Chaetodon > Chaetodon trifasciatus. Next base: position 9,753,801 of record JBBMOE010000013.1, read on the forward strand.
GGGAACTTGAACGGCAACAGAAAGAAGTATGTAACACAAAAAGGACTGACTGGCAAAGATATACTGTGACCATTATTCAACCCATTAAGTGAGCTACACTAATGCCCCATAACTGCTGCTCTCAATATGGAAATGGGCCTTTTTTCGCTTTACATGAACTCAGGCCTATTACTACAGTAACTCACTCAGTGTTTGTAAGCTGCTCAACTGCGTCCATAGTCACCAGAGCAGAGGAGCTGTTTGGCTTTATACCTTGAAGGATTAATCTGACAGTTCATACACAAACTGTACCCACAGACAGAAAAATGAAAGTGCTGCATGTCCACAGATGAAACCAAAAGTTCTATTCCTGAAGTAAATGTCACCCAGTTTTTACATTTCAGCAGTTTTAGTGAAGTATGATTGTATGTTTTTCCTGGCACTTCCTCCCCCTGTCCAGCTTTCTTACCACTCATCCAGCGGTAGCAACAGAAAATGGGGTCAAATCCACCAGTGGATGGTAGGCGTGCGTAGAGAGTGCAGCAGCCTCTCACTCCACTAACAGTCTGTTGTGTGGGATTGAGCCTTGGTCAGCCCTGACCATTTAGCTACACTTGACTCACAGACTACACTGTACCTCACTGTGGAAATATGCCTCAGCGGTGTATTTGCTTTGGAGACACCGTAATCTGTGACTGTGTGTATTTGTAGAGCGAGCATTGGCCTTTGACTTTATTTAGAGTGGGTGAGTCTGCATGCAAGAAGGTGGTTTGGACATCTAGCTCTACTACTCCAACCTCCAGCTACTTCAGAAATGATGGATGCTTTTGGATGTTAATGACCAACTTTTGCATGTAGTTAATATGTATGAATGCGTGTTGGTGTGTCGACACAGGAAAGAGAAGCAGAGATGTTCATCGTGTGCTGTTGTGCTGCCTTTTTAAAAGAACAGATGAGATAAAAATGTGCAATATATTATCTGTTCTTGTGTATCATTAATCTTGCTGCCGTGCTGTAAGAGGATAACATTTGCAAATGTTTATGATATCCATTTGGTTGTAAACACGATGACAGAAGTTGTTTTGCATGGTTTGGGCTTTGCATAGCAACTGTTGAGTATTGCAGTGACCTTACTCATCCCTGCGATTGAGCCTTTCTACTTTCAATCTATAATCTTAATGAACTTTTCCTCCCTTACTCCAGGCTGACACAGAAAAAGCCAGAGCCTCTAGTAGTAGTAGATCCAGCAGCCGTCATCGCCGGGTCTGTATCTCCCCCACACACTTCCTCTTTGTCTGCCTGTATTTCCTTTCTTCTTTCTCCTTTAATCCTGCAGTTAATCTCTCATCACCCATGTTCTTCTCTGTCTGCTTTTCTGCTGTGACACCATGTTTCCACATCAACAGGGGCTGGATGATGATGTCATGTCAGTCCGCAGCTACAGGGTGCGTACATGATACATCCCTGCCAGTTTTATGAAGACTGCGTTCTCATAGGGGCGCACTGATGTGTGAAAGTCATTGTTCCTTTGAGGAAAGCACTTGTTAAGTTAATACATTTGGGTGAAGCACTTCTATTTGGTCGTGTTCATTTTGGTCACAGTATAAAGTACGTGTCCAAGAGAGGTTTTCCCCTGATTGCTTTTGTGTGTTCTTTTTTTTTGAAGTCAACCTCATCAGCAATACGTGATTTGGGAAGTCGATCCAGTTCCCGTAGAAAAGATGCCTTGGTGCGTTGTGTGTGCACGTGTGTGAGAGCATAATACTGATGATTGAGTACCTGGATTCTCAGCATGGAACCAGAGTTGAGGCAAACTTTATTGTGCAAAGCAGAACTAACTTAGATTCCCAAGGATGTGCTCAGTGGCAACTGTTTTCCGAATTCAAATTTTCTTGGTGTATCCACTTTCCCTCAGTCTGTCTTATCTTGTGTTTTTCTCCACTTATACCCTTTTCATATCAGAGGTTTGCATATGACAGATTTTGTTGTACCCGGGAAGAAGACAGCGTTGAGGCGACTGTTAGAGATAGTGTTTGCTGTGTGATTTTGATGCACTTTTTTGTGCCTTGACAAGATCATTGAACAACAGTGTGGACCCGCATAGTATTTTCTATATTTAATAACATCACACGACCATTATAATGGGCACATTGCCACTGACCTTCCTTTACTGCGGCCTTGGCTAAGTGTAGAGAATAAATGGTTTGCTTGATCAGTTGCTGTGTTGGATTATTTAATCTGTTGAACAACTAAATTAGTGTTGGTGTGACACATGAAACGTGTGCTGCCAGTGCAGACCTAACAGCAGGCTAACAGCTTCTTGTTCCGGTTGTAATTTTTCTGACTCCTGTTCTGTCTTCAGTCTGATGGCCTCGCCTCTAGCTCCACCCTCAAGAGTTCCCGCTCCACTGTATGTACCTATGTGATGAGCATTTGTTTATCAGTGCCCCTACGCTTTTTGCCTTTTGTCTCATTTTAGCTTCTTCTTCTTTTCTTTTTTTCTTTTCTTTGTTTTTTATTGTTTCACTTTATTCGGGGCTGGACAGAGTTCTGTGTACAATGACCTGCATGGCCATAAAAGGGCTTCATCCAGCTCCTCGAAGAAGGACCTGCTGGTCAGTGTACGCCGTCAATGTTGATGTTTTTGCTGCAGCCTGAAGCATGTAGGCAATGTAGACTAATCCAAGTGGCTTGCAGTGGTAATTTACTGTTGTCTGACTTTATCCTGATAAGACTGACTGTTCATTGTCTTGTGAGGCATCACATAGATGTTGGCCAAGCTACGTTGAATGTATCGAAAACAGATATCAGTCTGACACTTGAGGATTAAATTTCTTATGTTGTTGTTTATTTGAGGCCATATTATTTCGCTACCCTTCCAGACTGGACTATACCATGATAAAAGGAACTACACCAGCCTAACGAAGACCAAAGCACCGCTGCCTCCCTCCACTTCTACCTATCTGCCTCGGGTCGGTCCTCCTGTCAGTGCCGTAAAACTTTCATTCATTGTACTTAAAGGATACTCAGTGAAACCAGAGCCAGATGAAGCTGTATATTACTATCTGCATGGTCTAGTTTATTAGATACACCCGACAAACCTGTTATATAACTGCAATAAAGTACATTGTTTATGTCATAATAGCATAAAAGCAAAGAGAGGATCATAGTTTTGTAGCTAGTGTAGCTGATGGTCTCCAGTATGTCACAGAAATCCAAAGCTCATCTGTTAGATTGAGATCTCTCTCTGCTCTAAAACAGTTCTTACCATCATTTGAATTCATGTAAATTGCTGACTGACAAAGGTGGAGCTCCACCAGTATTAAAGCAGCCAACAGGGCCAGGGTGTCACCTGACCTCACTTCCCACAACACTTTTGGCCCTAAATGTCGCCGGGTCAGCAAAACATTCATCCTGTTTCTACTTGCTGCAGCTCCTTAGATTCACTCCACCTCACATTCCCGCTACAGCTTTCCTCTGTCTTTTAAAGTGACATTTCCCTGCCCCCCTCCTCTCTGACAGGCCACCACTTCCTCATCCTCCACCACTGGCACAGGGCTGTCTCGTAGCTACAGCACGGTCAGTTTCTGTCCACTGAGTGACCAGCATCTCTCTGCATGCCTCTAGTTACCTACAGTAGAACTTCCCCCTCTGTTGTGGCCACATATGTTTGATAGGATGCCCGGGGTACCAGGACTGCCTATATTTAGCTCCCGGGCACTCTTGAACACTTGGCTGCAGCCAGACATTTGTGCTTCAGTTAGATAAGGAAGGAGTTTGCATTAAGCCAGGGCTTTTGCTGAAGATCACTGAAACAAATGGCCTACTTGATGTTGGAAATACAGTGTTTCTGTTTATTGCATGAGAGAGAGAAAGCCATTCCACTCAACCTACTTGGCTATCGCGTTAAAGACTTACGCTCTCTCTTGTGTGTTGCTGAGTCCTATATTGTCTCCCACATGTCCCCTCAGGCCTCTATTTATGACGACACCGGTCTTTACGGCTCGGGGTACAGTTCAAAAGCTGTAAGTCCTCTGAATGTTTGTCAAACAGCGTTTGAGCAGTGTCACCACCACAGCAGCTTACTGTTGTGCTTATGGCCTGACATTTTCCTTCATGTTGATCCCCTGTCCTGTCCTCCCCCCCTCCATCTGCAGCCCTCTGAATACAGCTGGTACTCCTCTGGAGCCAGCTCTACCCGCAGCAGCCCTGTGGTGAGCACCTTAGAACCACCGCCACCCTGCACGATATCAGCTAACACCACACAGATACCCACAGCTAACAAGCTTCTCCTCGCTCCCTCTCAGCAGCAGGCCTCCCTCCAAACTGACTTTAGCTTGCTTCAGGGAACAACATTGGTCGATTGACCTTAAAGTGTGTGATTTAAGACTTTCTTCTGTAGTGCTGTTTAGGCTAAGGTGTTGTTGCAAGATTGTCTTATCTGACTTAGCTCCAGTTGGTGCTTTTGACAAAATTGTCATAATTGCATGAATTGGCATTTCTTCCATGGTTACAGTCTTTGGAGTAATCCAGTAATCTGTTTAATACGGAGAGTGTTTGCTGTTTGAACAGTGCGTGCGTGCGTGCGTGCGTGCATGCATGCTTTGACATGCAGCCATCCTACATTATTTTAGCTCCTAACCGTGTGCGTGTGTGTTTACATGTATGTGTGTATATTCCTCTCAGTCTTCCTCAGATGATGACACTGTCAGCAGCGTGTCCCAGGAACGCATCAGCAGGGGCCGCAGGGACAGCGTGGTGAGCTGTAGGGGCTGCGCCTCACGAAATTTAGACTGATGCGCTTCTGTCGCAGTAGATACGAGATAATTTAGTAATCAAAGCTTTTTCAACAGTTTCTTTTATTTTACTGTAATGCATAAGAGTATCAGCTTGATGCCTATCGTGCATTTTAAATACCTTGAAGAGTGATCTGTGGCTGTATATGTCATTGTTTTCCTTCAGTCCTTTTCCTCTCTGATGATGTTTACTCTTTGGCCCTCTGTTATTCTTCTCTGCCTCTGCTTCTGCCCTCTTCCCCCTGTGTGTGGTGTAAGCAGTCGTCTGACTTCTCGGACATTAGTGAGTCGGCTGCTGATTATTTCAGCCGCTCCAACCGAAGAGGCAGCATTGTGTCTGACCTCGATGATTTGAGCATTCCAGATTTGGACGCTGTAAGTGGAGATGAAGATAAGTTCACAACGGTTTGCTGGGGAGTGCAGTGCAACACTAGTGATGGATGAATTATTTTAGTGCAAGTGGTGCATGATTAAAAATAACATTTGGTTTTTGAAATTTATCCCAGAGTCTTTATTGACAACCTTATAAATGAGTTGAGTGATGTATGGGTAGCTGAAGTGGATGTGGCTGCAGTGCTGCAGCAGCATGGACTTAGAAAGGTATCTTCTTTAATGGAGTTGTGTGATTCACTCAGTGTTTCATTTGCTTGTCAGCACTTAATGGTCTGTGAACATGCAGCACTTAAAGACTTACAGACTCATACTAACTTAGGGACTAACACCCTGCTTTACAGACAAGGAAACGGCTCCAAGCATGACCACGCGGGACGGTGCTCCCAGAATAGTCTGTGCCTCTATGTCTTTTTAATATTTCTGCTCTTTCTTTCAGCTGGATGAAAAATGTGACAAGCAGTATTCAGATTATAGTCGGGTGAGTGTGCCTTAATTTTACATTTTACTTTACTATTTCCATTCAAAATCTTCACCAGGCACCAAATTTTCATCACGGAGTTGTGATGCCTTTGTTTCATAACTCAGCAGCTTCATATAGGGCTCACTGAAGCAGATTTCCTCAAGAATGTAACTACACACTAGACCTATGTGGACGCCACAGTAACACTAGACAGATTTGTGTTTTGTGGTCTGGCAAAGCTATTTCTTCTGTTCACTGCAACTTTTACTCTCTACCACACAGTGAATAGGAAAATGGAAATATTAATGCACAATAATGCATGTTTGTGCAGTAGTCTGTGAGTAAAACCTCACACTGAGCCATAAATTGAGTTGTATGACGTATTAGGGAGCGACCATGTAACCACAACACAACAGCAAACAAACTCTCTGGCTTTTATACACACAGCCTGTGGAGTGAGAACATTTGTCAAGTTTATGAAATGCAGTTCATGACAGTACCTCCCTCACGGTACCACGTGGTATTGAATAACGCACCGCAGTTGTGTTGCATTGTGCTGAGCTGTTTCTGTGTTTTTCTCATTGGAGTTCTGTGTCACTTTGTGTGTTCGTAGCCATCCTCCCGCTGTGCCACCCCAGGCCTTTCAGCAGCCACACTGGCATCGCTGGGTGGCACTTCGTCACGACGGGGCAGTGCAGACACGGGTAGCGTCTATGACCCCGACACCAGCCTGAGTGAACTTAGGGTAAGGTGTACAACACAAACAGTGTCACCCTTCTACACATATGACTGCACAGAGGGATGCTAGCATATGGATTAAGTTGTTCTTGTTTTAGCTCCACATTATCATAGAGCTTAAATGCTAAAGTTCTATGTCTGAGCAATGTATGTATATATCTTTTCCCTCTGCATATGGACCTCCCACAGCATTTCCTCCGTTGTGCCCTCCCTGCTGTTCTATTTGTCTGCTTTAACCATTTTTCTTTATGTATGCACGGGAGGACTGGATGTGACATGTGTCCTTTGAAGCTGTTCCTTATCTGTGTGCACTGGTCATGTGTGTGCCAGCTGGACTGTCTTTGAGATGGCAGCGTGGGTGCTTTATCTCTCCCTGATACTCCCTACCCTCTCTGATGCCCCAGTTCACCCCAACCATTCCTTCCATCTGCTCTACAGGATATCTATGAACTAAAGGACCAGATTCAGGATGTAGAAGGGCGGTACATGCAAGGGCTTAAAGAGCTGAAGGTAGAGGGGCTTGAGCTCACAGCATGCCTTCTCTTGTTCTCTGGGAGCAGTATGGCGTCACTAATTCCCCACCCCCTGCCTCCCCACTCGTACCCCTCTGTACCCCCACCACTCATAGCTCCTAACACCTCAGCCGTGTCTTTGCGTGCTCCCAGTGTGAATTGCATAATGATCCTCCTGTTTGCATGATCTCCCCTTCACTTCCTGTTTTGATCCAACTCGCTGGTTGTGGCCTGAAATGAAGACACTCCCACAATTCAGCTGGGTTCAGAGCTGTAAGAAGAAGAGTTATAATGCTCCACCTGCTGACAGATAACGGTCATGCTTTCAATTTTGAGGCTCTTCTTCCAGCCAGGCTTTCATTGCCACGGTGTTGGATGGCCTACTGGCTGACTGACCTGTGCAGTCACCTTCAGCAGCTTCCTGTTCTCTTTGAAGGGACACTCCATTTTATAATGATAAGAGTAGTTTACTAACAAACCTGACTCCTTGCTTGTTCTTGGTAGAGTTTGGTGCAGCTGATGCACTTTAGTTAGATTTCTTTTCATCATCTTGTTTCCTGGTTCACTTGTACTTCTCTCTTTCAGATCCCCTTTTCATATCCTTGTCTTGTTTCACTCCTGAAAGTGATTCAATGCGTTTTAAATATGGTGTGATCAGTGTCACCACTTGCTCATTGCATATTAGTAAAATGAAATAAAAAAATACAAAAGGTGACACAGGATTATGTCTTTTTTAAGTCTTGCATTTAGAAATAGGAAAATATGTGTGTAGTGTGTTTGGCCAGTGTGTGTTAAGTGTGTTACAAACGCCAATTCTTTTTAGACCTGGTGCATGTAGGTGAGCTGTGCTTTAAACCACCTTTCTCACTTTATGAACATGCTCCCGCCCCTATCAGGAGTCACTTGCAGAGGTGGAGGAGAAGTATAAGAAAGCCATGGTATCGAACGCACAGCTGGACAACGACAAAGCCAACCTCATCTATCAAGTGGACACACTAAAGGATGTCATAGAGGAGATGGAGGAACAGATGGCGGAGATGAAGAGGGAGCTGGAGGAAAAGTCAAAGGTGAAATATCTGCCACTTAAATAAAAGCTCTGAAGCATATGATCATGTGAAATCACCTGTCATTCAGTTTCATGTCCGTTAAGCGGCAGAATCTTTATATGCAAGTGCTGTGGCTAAAATGTTCTGTCTGTGGTTTCAGGAACTAGAAAGACAAAAGCACACGTGTACAGTCCTGCAGCATAAACAAGAAGAACTGAAAGAGGGAATCCGCCAGAGAGATGAGCTTATAGAGGTACGGCTGCCCTTGCATTAGAAAAACAAGTTGTTCTGCCAGCGTGACCACATCACATCGCTGTTCTGTTAACACCTTGGAAGGTGTCAGTGGCTCTGTGCAGGCTGCCGCAGAGGCACTGTTCTGCAGGAACTAGATAAGGATTGATTGGCAGTGGCTTGCCTCTAGGTCCTCTCCCAGTCTGTTGCTCATTGTCCTCTCCAACTTGAACTCTATCTTTCATTCCTTTCTCAACATTATATTCTCAAATTAGTGTTTTCTCACCCTGTTTCATCTGTTTCTACCTCTCATTTTTGTGTCTGTGTGTATTTATGTGCATTTTCACTTCTTTTGCCTTTGTTCTATTCAATGTTTTCTATTGTGTTCTTATCCTGTACTGTGTCGTCTTGGTACTACTCAACACCTCTCCAGGAAAGCCAGCGAATGCAGACTAAGTTAGATGCCATCACCAGAGAGGTGTTTGACCTGCAGGAAACGATAAACTGGAAGGACAAAAAGATCGGGGTAGGAGGTCCCACATGGGTGCTCTGACAGTACGAGAGAGGCAATAGGTGGTCAGACATCTTTGTCCACTCACCTGTTTTGCCTCTCATGCTGTCTTTGCATGATGGAGACCCTTAGGCATTAGCACGTACCTGGACCCATTCACAAGTTTGGATTTTTGCATGTCCAAATGACAGCGTTTATTCGGTTTGGATCCCATAACCTCGGCTAACCATGCAAGTGCTCTGGCACTGTGTTAAAGCCTGCTGTGGACAGCCTGTGACATAAGAACATTTTTGTTTTGGATAATCACATAAGCTTAAAAAGAAACTTATATATCCTAGCATGACATGCATGGTTCCACCTGTGGATCAATTCATGAGCTAGGCCATGAAGTCAGACATCATACTTGTGTGTAGTTTTTGCACATTCAAAAATATCGACCTCCTCTCCTCTGTGTCATCAGTCCCTGTGCTCTTCCACCTCCTAACTTCTCCTAACAACGTCCTCTGTGCGCATGCAGCCTGGTCCTCATCTGTGTGTACTGTGTGTTTCTGAGTCCTCATTGGCTTGATGGGCTCACAGTGCATGTTTATGTGTGTCTTGCTGTAGCATGTGGTGTTGCATGTCTGTCCAGAGTCTATCCAACTTCTCCTCTGCCTCTTCTCTCTCTTGTCTTCTCTCATGTGTGTGTGGCCAGGCCCTAGAGAGGCAGAAAGAGTACTTTGATTGCATTAGGAATGAGAGAGATGAGCTCAGAGATGAGCTTGCTGACATCAAGGGGAAGGCCAAAGCTGGAGAGGTAGGTCTTCCTAAAGTTCCAGAAGAAAAACCAGGATTAGAGGAGTGAGTTGCTGGTCCTAAACTACTTTTTATGTTTTTCCTTTTGGTTGGAACTAAGCCAGTAAATAGTTAATTTTTTCCATTTTCTTTTCTTGTCAGTGGTTTTTGCGGGTTTTACATAACTCATTTGGAACATGTTAATCTGTACTTGACCATGATTACAGTGTGCTGCATCAAAATACTGGTGGATTTGTTGTTTGTAGAGAGTATAGACGTCATGTCACTGGACATAGATGTCACCATGGTAACTTCCTCCAGTGGCAAACACACAACAGTCATCTACTGTTGCGCATTTACAAGAGATGTTGTGCAAATGACTTTACAGAGTCACAGAGAATTTAAGTTTTTATAGACTGCAGAAGGCTCCATACATCTCAACATCAGCAGACCACTGACTGTTCAGTATGTCATACAGATCATTGTCAGAGGCCTCATCAGTGCACACCCTCTGCACTCGTGAAGCCAGTCCTAAGCCATGCGTGTTCTCTCACCACAGAAACACGGGCTGGTCATCATCCCAGACGGCACACCAAATGGAGATGTCAGCCACGAGTCTCAGTCCTCAGGGATCACTGTGGTCTCCCAGGAGGCCGCCCAGGTGCTGGAGTCTGCAGGGGAAGGCCCGCTGGGTGAGTCACACAGACCTGGTACAGCGCAGACCATTTACTCGCTTCATAAGAATTCATTTTGATTGAGGACTATTGAACTGTTTACATGGATGCTCAATAAACCAACACTTACAATAAGAAAAACAACTTGGTGGTCCTGTGTTTTCCCTTCCATTTGTCCAAGTAGGAGCTTCTGCAGAAAATATATCCCTCCTGCAGCTGTAGCACACAAAGTTCTTCTTCCTGTTGAGCTAAACCACATGAGTTTAATGTGTTTTCCTTGCGTTTTGTAGATGTCAGGCTACGGAAGTTGGCAGAGGAGAAAGATGAGCTGCTGGCTCAGATCAGGAAGCTGAAGAATCAGCTGGAGGAGGAGAGACAGAAACACTCAAAGATGGACAGCACGTACACGGACGGGGAGAGGATGGAGAACGGTACAGACCTGCACTTTATTGAGATGCAGAGTAAGTTGGCCTTCTAATTTTGTACCAGCACACACATGAAATGACCTTCTCAACATTTTTTGTAATTTCAAACTCATTGGTTTCTCTTTTGTTCTGTAGGAGATGCCAACCGACAGATTAGTGAATACAAATTCAAGCTTTCTAAGGCAGAACAGGAAATGGGTACAATGGAACAAAATGTAAGTTCTACAGAAATGTCTTGTCAAACCAAGTAATAGTTCACATTAGATTATAATAATATTCTCTTCTGTGTCCCTTTTCCAGATTAACAGACTTGAAGGGCAAGTGTCCAGGTACAAGACATCAGCAGACAACGCAGAGAAAGTAGAAGACGAGCTTAAAGCAGAGAAACGGAAACTTCAAAGAGAGGTAAAGAAACGGACTTTCACTTTAAGGTGTGAGACATCAGCAGGCTGAGTGTAACGTCTTTCCTCTGTCCCCCCACAGCTGCGCACGGCTCTAGATAAGATAGAGGAGATGGAGATGACCAATAACCACCTAGTAAAGCGCCTTGAGAAGATGAAGGCCAACAGAAACGCCCTTCTGTCGCAGCAGTGAGGCAAGGCAGCGTCACCACGGAAGCCCTTAAACTCGCACCTCAGACCTCTGACTGCCATCTGGAGCACATTTCCATTTTTAGCTGTAACACGTCAAGATTTGTAGCTAATCCAAAACACTTAAAAACCTTGTAGCACAGGCAAAACGCTCAACCGTCTCTTTTCAAAACCCGAAGCGTCGGCTTTGTCTGGCACGCTGCCTGTGTTTTTGGAGGAATGACTGAGAAACTTCACTAATAAAACTCTAAAGTTGCTGGGAGATACATCTGAGGAAACTTCTCTAGTCACTACTTAATTTTTCAGAGCTTTGTACTACATCATGTTATCCATGAGATTTTATTTCTCTCCGGCTGGGTGCTTGGCTGTACTTTATTTTTTCTTTTTGATAAGTTGCATGAATGAGTATAATGTTGCTTTTAAACTATTCAACCCTCACGGCTGCTCCGGCCCCCGCACCTTCCCAGCTTCCCCCTCACACAGTGAAGTGCCTTTTCACACTAGGAGACTGGAGGGGTCTGCACCTCGCAGTGAAACAATAATCGTTTTAACAGGTACAGAATGATGTATTTAAAAAGGTGCAGTCATTATTTGAAAATGTGTAGAACCAACTGTGTCTGCTGCGGTTTCATTGACATTTTTCAAATATTTAAAAGATTTCTTGAAAATAAATGTGTAATTTACAGAACTGTGTATACAGTCTTTTCTCTTCGCTCCTTCATGACTCAGCTCTGCTGTTTTATTCTTTGCTGTTTGCTTTCCAGATTAGTTTTTCTTTGAGTGGAACAAAGGTACAGTTACGAGCTTAGTTGCTCCAACATGAATCATGGAAATACAGTTTTGCTGGTTTCCTTCACTCACTCATTCAGTTCCCAGGTTGCAAACTTCTAACTGTCCACAGGGTCTCTGGAAACATTGGTGGTGGTGTTCATTTCCTTCACCCTGAGCTCTGATCCCTCCACACTGCACGTGTCTCTGTCTGACAGGCTGTAATAAAAGTCAACCCGTGTGCTGGCACATTTTAGGTATCGTTCTGGGATTCATGACCCGATTCTATTTTTCCTGGCTGCATGTCCCGAGTCTTACTTTTAGAAAACTATGTGAAGGCCTGGCACGTTTAAATAGGCTATTCAGAACACGGATTTCCTGCCACACACATCATGGAAAATGGTTTTTCACTCAAAGACAAACATCTTTCATACAAAGTACTTATATACATTTATTTACAGGTTACAGAACGTATAAAAGAGCAGCATGTGTGGTTGATTAGTTTTCCAGTCAGATTTTTTCAGATCACATTTAGCACCTCTCGAACACTTTATAGAGATCAGGCAAGTTGGCGATCTGCAGCACAGTGCCGTCCTCACTGAAGCTCTTTGGAGGACTGAAAAGGGTTCGGAAAGCTTTGAAGATGATGTGCTCAACTTTCCAACGCCATGAGTTCGCCTCACCATCCTGAAACAAGCGTCACACATCACACTCGGTTCAGGTGTTTGTCGTTAGCAAAGGAAATGAAAACATGAGCCTGGCGTTCTCCATACCTGCTCCTCTCCAGGCTCGGCCTCCAGGATGTACTGCTTCCTGATGGAGTAGAACATGCTGCACTCCCTGCTGAAGTCTCTAAAGCACTCCTTTTCATTGTCCCAGTTCACCTGCACAGCACAACCAAGCAGACACCTTTAAATGCCGTTTGTGTTTCCAGAATCCCGTCATAAATGAGAGACCTACAGGAAGCTCACCTCAGTGGCCAGACGCAGGATGAACAAGGGGAGACCCTCCATGACAGGGGTGTGCTTGTCAAGCAGTAACGGCAGCCCTGTTAGATTTCCTTCCTAGAACGCACAAGGGTTTACAGCATGAGTAATGAACACGTTTTACTGAAACATGACAAAAGACACCGGCAGCACAATTTACCTGACATGCACCACCTGTTCCAACTGACCTGGTCTATCTCCATGGAGAAGTAGTCCTCCAGCATCTCAGCCTTCTTCTTCAGGAAGTCCACTATGTACTGAGCCAGGCCTTCTTTAGGACCATCCTCCTCTGTCCAGCCGCTCCCCTCAGAGTCCAGGGCCAACATGGCCAGGTCATAAAGTGGAGCTGGTGTCTGCATTCCCATGATCAACCATTAAAATCACAACCTGCGCAGTATGTTGGAATTATTCACAATCTCCGCTTCACTTACTGAGAGTCTTAGTACACCGAAGTTCCCGAAGTCGTAGATGAGTATTTGGTAGAAAAGCTCCTGGCTGTGACAGAAACAGAGAGTGAAATGAGACATAAAGCAGAAGGTTGAAAGCACCTGCTGTGTGTTCACGGTGGCCCTCACCTGAGGTTGGTGGTGTTTAGCAGGTACAGTTTGGTGTGGTGTTGGATAAGAGTCCACTGAGGGTTGACGCAGCCCACAAACGAGTGGTTCTGCAGCATTTCTTGAAGACCTGAAGAAAATATGAGCAAAAGCTGTGTCAACAAGTCCTATTTGATCTAGTTCGAGCTGCAGACTGTTCAAACAACTACAGAGGAGGTATAAGTGGACGTATGACCATGAAGAATTATGGAGATGAGCTGCAGCATGAAGCATAAACTACAGTCACTGGGACATGTAGAGGTGTGACAGAGGGGAGAAAGGGTGTTTTGGTGGTGTTTCTCATGAAAAACAACGTCTTCTTTACCCGTGTGTGTGTTTTCCGTGATCTCAGCTCTGAGCTCTTTGATGCTGTTCAGTTTTATGACGCGTCTCTTTGGCGTGGCTTCAGTCGCGTCATCCTCGTCTCTTTCCTCCTGCTGCTGCTCCTTCCTGGCTCGCTTCCTGGCCCGAAATAACCACACACAGTGCTGTCACACCTCCAGCATACACTACACTCTGTGTGACACCTGTGTCCTTCAGGAAACTCAACAAAGCAAAGCAACATGCACTTGGCAAGTTACGGCTGCGTGAATTACTTCTTCAGCCACATGGGGGCAGAGCAAATCCACAGTTTGATGACAATAACCTTACCAGTGACTAGCAAAACATTAGCAATTTACACATCCAGCATACACATTAGCTTTCATCTGGGGTTGTGTTTCTTGCCAGCTGATGAATGCGACTCCAACACTCACCCTCTCTTCAGCCATGTTTGGTTTCTACCAAATAATGAGAGAAATATCTGGGTCTTAAGCTGCTGCGTGTCTGACTTTTCTTCACCTGCTAGTCCCTAGCTTCGCCTCTTTGCTGATTAGTGCTCAGCAGGTAGTGCGCCCAGGATTTAACAAAACCACTGGAAAAAGTTGGACTTGTGAGAGCAGTAAGTGTGAACCACAGTGCAAATGTGCCGGCTGTAAACCAAAAAATAAAAGATAAAAGAGAGCTGCAGAGGGTGTCAATTCGGTGTGGGTTCATCAGTGTAAGCAATGCCTTTGTAAACATAAATCCTAAAAGGCGGGGCTTTAAAAACAGATTAGTTTTTCAAGTACAAGCAAGCCCTCGAATCTTTCAACAATACAAACTGTCATACTGTACTACCAGAATATGCAAACTCATCAAAGGTCAGCACCAGGTAAACGCAAGGTGACACTTGTTTCTGATTGGCCCAGAGGAGGCAGACGTCAATTGTTGTGATGCTACATGCTTACTTTACATTCTTCTTCCTGTTTTCTTACTCAACTTGTCTGCTGCTGACAGTGTTAAGATTTGCTAACACAACAGGATCAATGAAACACTCAAGACCTGTCTGGATCTGTCCGGATGACTCATGATGGTACTGACTGACTCACCCCCCCACAGGGCACGACGAAATCCAGGAGCAATTTCCACAATATTATAATAATATATGTAAGGGATAATGCTTCGCGTCGGACGGTTCACACCTCCGCATCGTCCATTCATTTCTGATAATGGACACCTCGAAGGGCATTATCCCGCTTATACCATGGTCACTTACAAAAGAAATTAATATTAAATCAATTATTAATATGTTAATGCTGTTTTTTACCGTTAAAATTGTAAGTTTTTCACAAGAAGCGGCTGAGTGGACTATTTAATATCTCTCGTTGTGACGCGTTGCCAAGGTAACCGGCTCTGGCCACAGAACCTGCAGCTCGGTCGGCCGCAGCTGTTCTATTAGGCCTAATCAGTGGAGGGAAGTGAGATGATTGCTTAATGTTATGTTACGTGATACAAAGCATCGTCTCTTTCTCTTCTGCTGCATCCCAGTCTTCAAAATGATCAAATTCACCAAATAGGTTAAAGGAAACTATAAAATCACTCATGTTGTCTACTGTCTTGCCATTGTGATAAATAAACTGTGAAATAACGTATGTTAACGTATGTTCTGAGTTTCTGTTGCCACGGTTACCAACTACCGTTTGAGCCAGTGCAATAATTTAGAACAATCAGGCTATCTGACCAGAACTTTTTTATAGGTGTCCTACAGCACTTTTTAACGGACACCCTGCAGCCAATCAGGATCGAGTATTCACCCAGACCATGGTATAAAATATATTTTACAACAGTTTTTTATTACACCCGGTGTAGCACTGCCATCATTCACTAATGGAAGGAAGTCGGTCACCTTTGAACGCCATTAGCATCGTCCTCGCCGTCTTTTGGCACCTCTGTCTCCAGCTCCACCAGGGCCTCCAGCATGTCTGCGTCATCCGTCTCGTCCATCTCTTCACTGTCAGGCTGGGCGGTTTTGGTCGCAGCCTCCCTGCTGCTGGTGCCAGCTGGTTCAGGATCGGGAGGCGGCTTCTCTTTCGGCTGGAGGAAGGCGTCCAGCTTCTGTGCCCGACAGTCAGTCCTCACCATCTGATGTGCATAGACTCGCTCGCTAGACTCTGCTGTGGCACTAGAGGACTTGACCTCACTGCAACCTGAGGCTGACAGCCCAGGCAGCAGCGTCTGCACAAACACAGAGTCATGTGTCATAATGCGTCATTTCTTATACCACTGAGGCAAAAACAAATGACAGATTATCTCTAGGAGGAGTGGAAAAACAATACAACAATGAAAACAATGTTACCATAATATGACATGGAGATCAAGTGATACAGTCACATCACACCTGAGTGAAATATGTGCGCGACGAATTGGAGCCCAGAAGTTTGCTCTCGATGTGCTTCTGAATGCTCTCGATGACGCTGTCTTCATGCAGGAAGTGCACCTCGTGTTTTGTTGGATGGACATTGACGTCTACGTTCTGTGGTGCGATCTCTACGCTGCGGTGATCAGAAAGCACTGATGAACATCCAATTTAACCATAACAGACTCATCAGAAAACAGGCACATGCACGGCAAGTTACCTGAGGTATAGAAAAGGGTGTGTGTTCTTGGGGAGGTACGCAGCATAAACTGTCTCGATGGCTTTCTTCACAGCGCTCGACTCCACCAGACGATCTGAGGCGTCACAGATCACACGCTCTGTTTAGCAAAGACTGAATCACCTCCACCAGTGAGCTACGTTTCCTTGAACTTTTCTGTGATACGTACGGTTGATGAAGAGGATCAGGATGCATTTCTTGACGGAGTAATTTGCGTTAGAGACGTAACCTTTCATCTTATAAGCCAGCTTCTGATCCTCACAGCCCACTTCAATCAGCTCCCTGGGAACATGCCACAGAGTCAGTCATGCAGCGAGCGTTAAGGTGGCAAAAGGTCACACAACCGCAGAGAACGTCAAAGCATTATTATTTTTCTTTCTTGGTTGATTTATACCTGCTGACTGCATTGCCAAAAACTCCTCGAATATTATCCACTACAGAAGCGTTGGGTAGAGTCCTCACATCTGCCACAGTCTCTCCTTGCTGGAAAAACAGACCACATATCATACTGAAAAATTTGTTGCACACACACAGGAGAAGCACACAGAGAAAAGCAGTACTAGAGTGACTCATCATTGTCAGGTGTTCACCAGAGAAAAAGAAATCCCATCTCACCTTTTTGACAGAAAAACTTTTTCCTGAGTTGTGTATGGCGTACCTTCAAAGCAACAGGTTCATTTGTGAGTTATCCAAACACAGTGACGTTCATCAAAAGAGCAGGAATCACCAGACACAAGGAGCAAAGATCACACACCTGCTGACCACTTCTACAATCCTGGAGTACTCATCACTGGGGCTCTTCAAAGCTTTCCTCCTGGTGGACACATTATAGAAGAGGTCTTCCACCTGCACACAAGGAGGCCAAACTACTGTGAGCTCTAAACATCTGTACACTCCACTCTGTAATAACTGATGTGCTGCACAAACTCACAAGAATCTGTGTTCCCTGGTTGCCGGCACATGGTTTAGGAGGGCCTTTTAGTTTGCCATCGCTGTAGCTGGCTCTGCACGATACACAAGAAGAGAATCCCTACAGCACAAGAGCTCTGCCATTCTGGTCACTTTCTATCTATTATAATGTAATGTCATCTAGGAGGCAAGAGGAGAAGCAGACGAGTGAACTACAGTTTACAATATCAGCATACCTGTAGGCACACTTGGCATCGGCTGTCTTAGTCGTGATGGTCACATGTGCGACATGGCTGACACTTGCAAGGGCCTGCAGGCAAGAACACAGACAACGAATGTGATGAGCAACAGAACACATGGCAGCGTTTAATAACCTGGAGGCTGATGCTGCTCACCTCTCCTCTGAATCCATAGGTTGCAATAGCTGAGAGATCCTCAAAAGTCTGAAGTTTGCTGGTGGTAAACCTTTCACAAACGATTTCCATATCTTCTTTCTGCCACGGGCATAAAACAGAAAGCTTGATCACAGAAGAGCACACTCTGGGCAGAGGAAAACCAACACAAAACTCTGTCTGGGGCACAAAGCCCCCCTCTGTCAAGCCCCAGCTTTTTGGCATCTTGGCCCCTGTCACCCACCCTGATGCCAGTGCCGTTGTCCTGAATCTGAAGGAGCTTCAGCCCGCCGTCTTTCACCGTCACCTGAATGTTGGTGGACTTGGCATCCAAACTGTAACATTTCATAATACAAATAACAGTGATTAAACAGCCGTATTACATTTTAGGTGGAATTATCCAATCAGCGCGCAGTATCACAGGGCTGTTACTGCGCTACAGGTGTTCATAAGCGGCTTTGCACAAACACGATGGAAACAACGTGGCGCCTGTCACTTTGTCACTTTTATTTGTCCCACTGCTACTTTTTGAAGCCGTTAGTCAAAACCCGAACATCAGCTCACGATACCAACATAAACCGTATCACGTAGCGAGTCAGTTACCAGTTTTCTATCATTTCTTTGACGGCGTTGGCAGGACGCTGGATAACTTCTCCTGCAGCAATGCGGTTGACAACAGTCTCGTCGAGCCTCCGGATAACTCCTGCCATGTTTACACTGAGCTTCAGAGTAGTTAAATAGCAAATAATAGCTGTGAGTGCGCATATATATGGAAAAAAGCTATATATGTAAGCTAATGTAGCATCATAACTTGGCCTAGAAACAGGGAACGTATGGGACTCAAGATGTAAACAAACATTGAGGAGTCTCACTCTGCCTCAAACTGTCGGAGCACAAGTCATCATGTCATTGCTCAGCTTTCCAAATAGCAGCTGTATGAGCGTTACTGAGAAAGTTCACTTGCTTCACTTCTCCACAAAAATGCTGAAAACACGACGTTTATTCATTTCGCTGCATGATTGTTGATAGAAACAATGTTATTTCAGCCTCCCTTTTCTCGCCACTAAGTGATTCATCTTCTCAACAATATACAATCTTTGATGATATTGCGCGGGGAGAAAGCGTGGGGGGCGGGTCCTGCGTCCCGAAGTGGGAGGATGTCATTCGCTCAAAATCTTCTTCTCTGGTAAATATTTTGGAACATGGTAGCTCCAAAATTTGTACAGCGTCCCCTAACAGTGGCCTAAAAATGTTTTTTCTTTTTTTTTTTTTCCATGTAGACATGTTAACAGGATCTTTCCACATTACACCACACCCTTTCTTTTTCCACAACGCAAAAAGAATAAAGGGTCATTTCTATTAATATGTTGTATGTACTGTACACACTTTTCTTTTTGCACAAAGTAGCATACCGAAATCATAATATTGTAATTTCTGTGGTAGAATAATAAACAAAGAATTACTTCATATATTTCTTCACTTACATGCTATAATACAGCAGTAAAAGATATACTGTGTGTTTATGTGTCTCTGGCATGTCCAACTGTGGAATGTATCACTTTAAAGTGGCTTCTTAGACCATCATGCAAAGTAGTAAGATAAAGTTAACTGTCCCCCTGGGGAAAGTCTCCTGCTTAGCCTGCAAAAAGGATCGGAGGACAGAATCAACTACAGATCAATACTTGTTCTAACAACTATGTCTGCCAATAGTTACGAAACTGTCCAGGTGTTATCAATGTTTTACTGCCTCTTTCAAGAGTGAGCTATCAAGGAATTTAATGTATAACATTAACACAATGAAAAGTTCAAAGTCTAGGTCCATTAATCTATACACACAACACTCCAGCAAATCCTTTCTATGCAGAGTGAATTCACTCCTACCAGAAGATTTAACCCACTGTGGCTAATCTCTACTGTTTACTATGTTATGTCAGTAAGGTAAAGTAAAAATGATTACACAGTTGGGTCTTTTAACATGAAAAACTGTTGGTATTATTGATCAGTTATGCAGTTTTTCTATATTGTCCTCTTCAGCACATTCGCTTGTTCGGGATTCACTATAATCTTCAAAGTGCACGCAGTTGGCCAGACCACCTTTGTGTTTCCATTCCTAACAGAGCCACTTGTATTTGCGGGGAGATTTTCTGTCAGCAGAGCTGTGGTGGTCCAAAATCTGCAAAAATAGAAAAGTCTTCAAAGATATTTTGTGATGATGTTCTTTTTAAAATGAAATCTAATCTCCACTACAGTTTTCCTCTGTGATTGTTACAATAGGTGCAAAACTTATGTTGCTAGGGTGCTAAGCTTTGGCCTCAGGCACGATGACCTCAGCACAATGAAATGCCGTGAGTAGGCTATCCGGGGAGTGGCGCTGTTTGGACGTCATGACCGGGCTTCTCAATGCAGTCCAACCTGAACTTAGTTCTGGATTAATGGGAGTCCTCAGAGGATCACACTCTCTTCAAATGTCATCATGAACAAAACAAATAAACTGAGGACAGGTGGTAGAAACTTAATCTGCTTTTAGTTTCTTACAGTCTATATTTAAAACTCTATCCTAATTTTTCAATTAGATATTTGAGTCGGAATCAAAAGTGAAATGAAAAGAAAGACATTTATTATGCATATTTGAGAAAGCCATAGAGATTTGATTTGTTTTGATTCCACAGTCCTGCTTTATATGAAGCACAGATTGGTAGATTTGTAGGAACAGAGATTGGGAGTGTAAAAAGTAAAGGTGCTGTCATAACACTCTCAAATTTGGTTGCTCTTTAAAAAGTTACTGTCAGTTTTTCAGGCTCCATATCTGTATTTGTCTGCAGCAGAGAGGTCTTGGAGCCTGATAAGAAGACTCCACCACATCTACAGCAAAACTGACTTTCATTTTAACTTCAGAAAGCTTATTTTGACGTACTTCCTACCCGTTATCCCTCTGGACTTTGCAAATTCCACCACATTCCTGGAAAAGTGTCTGAACAAGGCAAAACTCAGCTATAAAACTGGGTGTTTCTGTGTAACCTATAACACATTTTATACGGAAGTATAAGCCTGCACCAGGTACCAAGAGCTAACTTGGCACGGTTTGGTAGTTCAGCAGCTTGTTGTGCTGCTCTTTGAGCTCCTGCCAATACGACTTCAGTGCCACGAACTAGCCTACCACAGAAAGACAAAAGCAAGCACCACAACCTGAAAGGTCACTGGAAGTATGAAAGGAAGTCACCTTGGAACCGACAAACAAGAGGCAGAAATTAGATAAATCCATGTGTGCAGTTGTTTCATTCAGCAATTTGCCTGTTCAGCTGTGTCATCTCTTTCTGCAGCTGAACCACAGCGTTCACTCACAGTCGGGAGTCACATCACTATACTGTCAAGCACATTTTCCTAAATTAACTATGCTCTCACTAAATCCAGATGTGTGCTACGTCACTCTGGCATCGATCACATTCGTGTTTAAGTTGTTCCACCTCTCATTTTTGGGCTGACGGAAAACACCGGCCATTGTGTTGTCTTTGCATTTAAGATGTATTGGGGGATATGATGTCTATCCTGAGACACAGGTCCCTAACTCAAGACAGGACATTTTTGTATGTGCTGTGGCTGCAGGATGTGCCACAGGATGCAATACAATAGAACTGGAAAGAAACCAGACAAGTCAAAAAAGCAGATGGACACAAGACAATACTGCAAAATAAAATGTAAAGCATAGTTGCTGCTCCCTGTTCTTCACCTTCTCTACTGTCAGGCAGCAATTCTGGCATAATTGTAGGCAGCTATTCTCCATCTAGTCTGTGTAAATGTACTCCTTGAATGGATGAAACAGTAAACAATGTCTTATGGAATGCTTCAACCAACAGGAGTCTGGGTGGGGTCAGAACTGGTTGTGTATGTATCTCACAGATCACAAAAGGTCTCATTGCTCTTTTGTTGCTATTGTTCTCGTAACAGTTTTATATCTCCTTTCTTACGGCAACTCTGATTACAACAATTTCAAAGAGCTGCCACTGCCACTCCTGCAGCGACCTGCCACACGCAATGACAGCCACACACAAGCACGCATGATACTGTGACTGCACACACAAGCCTGCACGCATGCACACAGTACATGCATGCACACAGAACAGAAACTAAGTGTGCCTGAAGAGGATTCTTGAAAAGAAATTCTACATTTTTCGGTCCAAAGTTCTTATAACCCACAGATACACAGAGAAGAATGCACTCCTGATTACACAAACATGGTCAACAAGTAAATGACAGTCAAATCAGATACAAATGCACACCTGCTGGCCAGCATGTGCAGCGAGGTCAGCCCCCTGTCGCAGTCAACATGGCCTGCAAACACAGCTTAAAACCAAGGTGCCCATCCTGAAGTGCAACCTGGAACCTTTCCACACCTCTGTGTTGCAGTGTGTCAATACATTCCACTGTGACAAGAGCCTGTTGTTTCTGTTGCTGTGGTTTTGTCTCACCTGCATGTTTATGTCTGCTCCTTTCTCCACCAGTGACGTGATGATCTCTGGCAGGACACCCCCAGCCACCTATGACAAAGCTGCAGAGTGATGACTGCCATCAAACACCTTAACAGGGCGGCTAAAAGGTGCACAGTGTCTCTCAGAGACACAAAATGTTATGGGAATACAATCATGTGTGGAATTTGCCATGGCTTCTTCAAGTGACAAATATAGAGGAGCCTGTCTTTCCTCTGATGATAAGGGTGGGCTCTCACATATTCACTTCTAATGGAAAATCAGATTAGAGGAGTTCTCCTCTACTTTTTAAATCATGTCCAAAAATTTCATAATCAATTTGATTACCATTAGATTTTATGTCTATGGATTATGTGTCATGGTCAGCCACCAGCATATTACAAGTGATAGACCAGTCCAAGTCTCGTGACTTGTGCAAATTCATCATCCTCTTAATCCTGCCTTCATTATCTTGTCGGCAAGCATGATCCCACCTCCTTGAGAACTGCTCAGACTTCCTGTTTGCTCAATCAAATGATGCATCTCTGATTCTGCAGCCGCTGCTCGTCCCTTTTCCGTTGTTTTCTCATCCCCTTCCTTCTGCTCCAACAATCTTTATGATCTCCCCTTATCGACACGTCAAAAGCCTTGAGACATTCTGTAAACAAAAGATGAACGCTTACTTTCCTGTGTAAACTAAAAAGTGATGGTGGTGCAGAATTTTAACAGCAGCCGTTCAAGTAGTTCTACTGACCAAAGGTGGAGATGATTGCACATTGATAATCTGTAGATACTGCTCTGCTCTATGCTAGACGCAGTACTTTGAGTTAAATGCTGACGTCAAAAAGACAATGCTGACATACTGTTTAGCGGGTGTGATGTTTACCATGTTCATCATTTTAGTTGAGTCTGTTTGCATGCTACTGTTTGTACAGTAAAGCTGAGGCTGATGGGAATGTTGTTTTGAGAGTGTTAAGTCAGAGAGCAAAGTACTGGACAAATTAAAACTTTGACCTGATGATGGCGCTAGGTGTAAGGTCATGGGATCAACAAAGTTATTGGAATTCATCCTGAGGGGGACATGCATGTAGGTCCCCAATTTTATGGTAATCCATCCAACCGTATAATATCCTTAAAGCGGTGATAGAGAAAAAGTCAGTGTATCATCACAATCAGGTTCATCCTCTGAGGACCATGAATGTCTGTACAAATCCTCATGCCAATCTATGCAAATATTGTCAAGATATTTCCTTCTGGAACAGACTAGTAGACACACCAGAGGACCAACATTGCAATCCCGAGAGTCATGCATCTAATGTGGCTGAAAACCGTCTTTTCTATCACCTGTTTGGGCATGTGAGCGGCCACAATAAGAAAGACCTGCCAGCACCAGCCTAGCTCCACCTTATAGTTGAAGTTATGCTTTCCAATAAGCATTTTGAGGCCAACTATTGCTTTGAAGCCACATAGTTATTCCTATGTTTCCTCCTTTGCTTTGAAAAAATGAGAATCTGAATATTTTATTCCCAGTGTGAAAAGTTTAAAAATGATTGAAGCCCAATCTTCTCAGGTTGGCATCTGTCACATCTGCATTGGTGTGACAGATGGCGACAGTTATTGAGCAGGATCATAGTCTCTATGACAGTATTTGGCATAACGGAAGCATTACCCCCATTTTAACAAAATGTTCAGTTTAACGTAAAATGTCCTAACTTTGCCCTCAGGTGAAGAAGACTTGGTCCAACAGGAATTATGAACTGCATCCTTCAGTACTTTGAGTAAACAGATTTATTCTGCAAGGCCTCCGTGTGGACATTGTTATCAATCTTTGCTGTTTACTTTGTGTTTACCGCAAGACACACTGCATCTTTGCTCAACTTTAACAATAGCGGTTCCTCTTGAGGGACGTTGCATTATCACATTGTCCACATGATTTACACTTTGTGTGTGTGATTCATACATTCCTGGAGACGTTATATGAATGGGGAGGATTCCAGCTCTGATTCACCATTTGACTAATTTTAGGTTTCATAACCATAACTCTCAGTCACAACAACAAAGGCAGGACACCACATGCATATTTAGCTGAGAGTTACAGGGGTTAAAAGATTGCATCGGTGAATGCTGTCCTGTGGTATGTTGTGTAGCAACTATCTCAGTGAATATTCACTTGGATGTTTCTATTCCAGCTGCTCCTCTGTGTGCCTTGGGTGGTGCCTGAGGGAAACAATGGAGGATTGTCTTCAAGTCTTCACTTGAGCAACTATGTTTGCATCACTTCCTCTACTTTAGTTTCATCAGATTTCATCCTGACAAGGCTATTTCAGGTTTTAGTCTGGAACAACCATTAATGGGAAATCACTGTATTCGGCCTCTCCCTCCCTCTTTCCCCCTCCCTCTCTGTCTCTCTCTCTCCTTTCACGGTTTAACAAAACATATGCTACAAGGTCCTATCTTGGAAATACAGATGACCTCCTCCAACTTCAAAGCCAGGTTTCCACATGAGTGCTCTTATGAAACCACAGATATATCACAGCCTGTCTGGTGAGGTAATATCATTTCAGCCTGTAGACATTATTGCAAATGGGGCAAGAGAGATTGTTAATGAACCATGTAAAGAAACAAAAGAATGCACTTTGACACAGTGTTGGCAGAGGAAGCCTTCTGCACAGGCTTTGAGGCTTTGTCCCAGCTGCCTTCTGCTGCTCTGCTCTTTTGTTTGTGTTACCTGCTACACCCTCAAACAAGGATGGCAGGGTAGTCTTTATAATGATCATCCTTACCCATCCTCACTCATTATGTTAAGAGGTTTGAGGTTAACCAATTAAATCCCTTCTTTCCATCCAGACAATTAAATGAGACAAAAGTCACAATATACTTTTCCCTACATTGTCTGATACATATATATGTCGTTAAGTAACAGAACAGCACTAAAGACGGCAAGTCTTTAGTGCTGTTCTGTTACTTAACGACACACTAGTCTTTTCATTCAAAATGTTTTACAGGTCTGAGTACATGGGCCCTATGGTGTCATTACTTAATGGCTGTGTAATTAAATATTAAATATGCAAAAGTCAAGAGACTCATCCAGTTTAAATGGTAATATGTAGGTCTAGCCTGTTTTTCACCTTTTCCTTTAACTCCATTTACAATTTCATCTCCAATGCTACAATTACCAAGCAAAATCCTATAATAGCCTTTAAGAATTAAATTTAGTAATTTGTTGCTATTTATCTTCCTCTAGCAAATATAATTATGATTAGGTCTTATTTCTTAATACCTATAATTAGGCGCCACCCTTTTCTTCATTGTGTCAGAAGTCATTATTTAAGCAGCACTGGACAAATTTACGATGTGGCCCCTGGGCAAAAATGAGCCATGTGTTCCTACTTACTGCCCAGTGGTTGTTCTGTATATGCAGAAGTTAGCAATTTGACAAAGAAAAACTTTATTCAGGAACATGTGCCATGTAAGTAAATATAAACTGAAACTACAAGGGCTTAAAATAGTTATCTCATCTTAGTTTACATTGTGCTTTAGTGGTGCATATTACTACACAAATTTTCAGGTAATAACATCTTTGTCACATAGTTACATTGGAGCCTCAGGCCCTGGGGCCCTAGGCCAACAGCCACATGTAACCTGTTGGTAATCCAGTGGCTCTATTTATGTTTTTTCTAAACCTGCAACCCAAGCTTTTATTGTTATTGATAGCTGATAACTGCTCAAATATTGCGCAATAATTTATCAACCATTCATAAAGTCATTCGTTTATAACGTTTATAAAAGCTTTATAGGCTTTTCCATTAGAAAGCGCTATCCATATTCCATCTTTCTATACTTTGATCAAAAAGGATGAAGCTATATTTTTAATTTCAGATATTGCACAATAAAGTTGGGTGATAGGTTACATTTAAAGGAGGGAAATGAGTGTGTTTTGAAGATGAATGAATAGGAGCAGAGGGCTGTATGGAGCAGCAAAGCTCGGCACCGGCTAACAGCTGCTCGGTCCCGGATAATAGCTGCTCGGTCCCGGCTAATAGCTGTTCGGTCCCGGCTAATAGCTGTTCGGTATCGGCTAATAGCTTCTCGGTCACTCGACGTCAGGAGCAGACAGATAAGAGCTGTGTGCAGTTCAGGAGTTCATCATGGAGTCTCACGAGCAGCAGTGAACTAGCAGAGGACCTGGAGCCGAGGCGGGGCGAGGACTGTTGACAGCGGTCTCTCTCTCTCTCTCTGTCTCTCTCTCTCTCTCTCTCTCTCTCTCTCTCTCTCTCTCTCTCTCTACGTATGTGCGTGTGTGTAGCCTACTCGCCAACATGCCTCAAGCGTGACAGTAAACTGGTTGAGCTGGGTGACGGGGAAAAAAAGAGCAATGTAACACAACTTTCGACAAGTCCCACCTGGACCAGAGGAGCGACGCACCCGCGAAGAAACAACATGGAGAAGAAAGCGAGATGAGTGGCTTAAAGTTTAACCGACGAACAGCTTGACGACTTCATGTCAGCGGGGTGAGTTTTCTCTAAGGCCTGGACGCTCCTTTACAGTTTTAGGGTAGGAAGTTTAACATATGGCCAGCGTGTACTGACTTGTGCTGGTGTTGCCTGGCTGTGGAGAAGCTTTCTGACATGTTGTCTCCGTCTCAGGGGGGAAACAAAGGTTTGTGGACAAAATCTGGATTGGACTCTCAGCACTTAACGGTGCCTAGCAGTCTTTTAATGGGTAATTTATTGTCTGAAGAGTCGCTGCAGTGGGTGGTTTTAGGTGTTTTGTTCGAACAGGGATGTTTCCTCTCGGCACTTCTCTTGTAAGCGCCTTTACATGAACTTGCAAATGGAGACTGTGGGTTTTTGGCCACAGGGAGAAGCCGCACCCTGAACCCACTGTCCTGTGGTCGGATTCCATCTCCCCTCATTCACTGTGCTTTCACTGCTTTCAGAGGATCACAGCTGTGTCTCTGCTGTAGGAGCTACAGATGTGAGCAGAAAGACTTGAACCCTTCCAGTCAGTGTTGAGCTGTAGGTTTGGGTGCCATGGTTGGAAAAAGTATCATGATATTATGTCATAATGTGGCAAATGGATGCAGTATCACATCTGAAATAGTCCGTCCAATTAACTTTGTGTCACTATTGTGGGCTACTTCCGACAAAACTCTCTGAACACACAAAATAATAACTTCATTATTATATTTTATTAGTTTCTAATCACTTACTGCTTGTCATCATTAGATTGCACAGCAAGATGTGAATATGTCACCATATAATTGCTCTGTCTATCTGTTAAGACATAGAAAAACCACAAATATTTAAAGTTAAGATGCTGGAGGCAGCGTTAGTGCTTGGAAATAGTTTGCTATGTACATTTTGCAGCTGCTGTTCTTGTTATGTTACTTTGTGACGCTAATACAGATGTAAATTCACCATGTCCCCTTTCGTCCTCGCCTCCTCTTTAGACTACATCATGGCACGTCGCTCTCAGTGTTCCTCAGCTGGGGATAACCCCCTGCACCCCAACTACCTCCCTCCTCACTATCGGGAAGAGTACCGTTTGGCTATTGACGCACTGGTTGAGGAGGACTTGGATGGATACTATCAGTTCCTTCAAAAAGCAGATGTGGTGGACTTCCTGTCCTCACCTGAGATTCAGTACATTCAGGACTCTGTTCAGGTCCCTCAGCAGAGCAGCCACCCTGAACAGCGTTTTCTAGAGACTGGCGGAGATGGCTCCTCAGACACTTACTGGCCGATTCACTCTGACCTGGACGCACCAGGTTTGGACCTTGGCTGGCCTCAACTGCATCACTTAATTGGGCCCACAGAGGTCACCACTCTGGTCAACCCCCCTGAACCTGACATGCCGAGTATCAAGGAGCAGGCCCGACGACTTATCAAGAATGCTCATCAGGTGGATGTTTCACTTTCTCTATGTAACATGGTTTCAATGGAAACTTGTCTTTGAAGTGTCTTTGTCCTGACAGTGTTGTTTTT
Source organism: Chaetodon trifasciatus (assembly GCA_037975065.1). NCBI lineage: Eukaryota > Metazoa > Chordata > Actinopteri > Chaetodontiformes > Chaetodontidae > Chaetodon > Chaetodon trifasciatus. The sequence continues at coordinate 9,781,982 of JBBMOE010000013.1, forward strand.
ACACAGTTCTTGTTTGCATCTTTTATCTCCACAGGTCATTGCTATAGTGATGAACATGTTTACCGATGTTGACATTTTTCAAGATATTCTCAATGCTGCCATGAGGAATGTTGCCGTCTACATCCTTCTAGATGAGCAGAATGCCCATCACTTCGTCAACATGGTGTGCAACTGCAGAGTCAATCTGCAGAGCATTCAAGTGAGGACATATTCCTTTAAAAAATATTGCATTTTGGTACCGACACTGTAATCAAGTTGTGTTAGAATTTTTCATTCTGAGAGACAGACTAACACACTTGATGTATGAGCTAAAGAAAGCACAAATTAGGAAATTGTATGTCCACATTCAAAAATAGCAACGCGTGTATCAAATACATGGTACCATTAGATTCCAAACAACTTCAATTTCAATAATATGCTTTGATCCAGTGTAAGTCTGATGTTTAGAATGTCAAATGAAGGTTAAACTTGTGATTTTTTGCATTAAATTAACATTGAAAGTCAACATTGTTTAGAAATAAAGGCAAATATATGAAACCAAAAATGTAGATGTCATGTGTAGCCACGTGTCTTGACAGTTTTACAGTAAATCTTGTGTTTCCACCTCTAACAGGAAACATTTTCAGGGGCTTTTCCTTAACATGCTAAATATAGTCATTACTCAAACATGGGTTCACAGTCTTGCTCCTTCTGTATTGATAGAACTTGTATAAAAAAAGCACAAGTCCAGCTGTGCTAGAGGTGACTCCCTCATACAGATACAGAAAACAGCCTTTTCATTATGAACGTCACTGGCTGGCATCCACTTCCAACTGATGTGAGAGAGCTGTTTGTAATTCGCTCTCTCATCTTGCCCTGTCCAACATTTTCTATATCAGGAGTAATTTCCTTCAAGCTTCTAGGCTGCCTATGATGTTTTTTATTGTGTGTTGCTGTGGCTTGTCATTTGCTTTATATGCTGAATGTTACCTGTTTGCTTTTACTGTATGTGGCCTCCATGCCTCTTGTGTAACACTCTGCTGTGTTATCCTTTGTAATGTTCACTTCCTTCTGTCATGTTTGTTTTTTATGCTCAGATGAAAGTAAGCCGTATGAACAAATCTTGCACGGATTGTAAAGTCTTTTCCCATTGGTAGAAATCCAGTCATTACTGTAAAAAGGGAACTTGAAATGTAGCCATTTTCTATGTCCTCATGTTCAGAGTGGTAATACTAATGCAATGCTGCCACCTAGTTTGGATTGCAATTAAAACATTAACACCAACATACTACTTCAGCTTAATATTCATTTTTGGATGATCTGATGTGTGTCTTGCAGTTTTTGCGAGTGAGAACAGTGTCTGGCATCACATATCACTGCCGCTCAGGGAAATCCTTCAAAGGTCAGATGATGGATTGCTTCTTGTTGACAGACTGCAGGGCTGTGCTGAGTGGAAACTTCAGGTGAGCCTGTTTAAAACTGCCACAGAAAGCTACACCTCTACATATCATACCACACAAGGATTTGCATGATTCATTTGTGTTTTTAATATTGTATTCAGTTTATATCCTGTGCTTGTATTAATTCTAATTACTGTCATGTCTTTGTCCAGCTTCATGTGGTCTTTTGAGAAGCTCCATCGCTGCATGGCACACCTTTTCCTGGGACAGCTTGTAGCAACCTTTGACGAAGAGTTTCGTATTCTGTTTGCTCAGTCCCAACCACTGATGATTGAAAATGTGCTTGCTCCAATGGAAGATTATAGCCTTTTACAAAAGAAGCTCTACCCAAGTGAAAGAATTTCACTGTACAGAGAACCAAGGAAATTTCGATCAATGGACACTGCTCATTCAGAGGAATGGGCGAGACATTCCTGTGATGAACGTATGGATGTTGATTGGAGAATGATGCCCCTAAAAAAGAAGGAACCTGTGCACGACCCTGCAGATGTGTACAGTAAGTTTCCATTCCAGCAATCACGCATGGATCCGTCATTGGAGCAGGGTGCTTCCAGGATGCCCATGATGGAAAGTCCTGCCTTCAAACGTCACAGTTATGCTGAAGGTGTTCATGGTAGATACTCTTACCCATTCCTGCCACAACAGGGAATGCCAGAGCCTGACAACCAGGGAAGGCAGTTTCACAGGGGGCACCAGCCTTATCCAGGGCACGACCCAGGAAAAGAAGCAGATTACAGTGCCTATGACAAGTTCTGGAATCAAGACTATCTTTCAGCAGATCAGTATTCTGAACCTGGCTTACCACAAGAGATGGAACCACCTGATAACTTTGACCCAGTGCTTAACTATTTATCATCTACCAGAAATGTAGACTTTGACCAGGGCTCAGATAAATTACCACCTGTGGCAGATTTGCCTTTTAGTTCATCTCACCCTAGAAGATTGAGTTTAGGCCAGCCGTATGCCTGTCAAAGATCTCCCACCCCCACTGCTCCTACTGAGCAGAAGTCTTTTTTCCTGGAACCTAACACTGACCGCAAGGATCCTATGGTGAAACGAGGGCTAAGAGACTGGAGGATTAGCTCATACCTCAGTGCATATGACAATCCAGGAGATGAAGGCCTGCCATTAGTACCGTCTAATGCTGCAGATGCTTTTGAAGAGCCCTCCAACCTCACACAGCAAACAACACCAGGCATAGATTTATCAGTCCCTAAAATTCCCAATGTCAGAGAGTTTAAGATTCCTGCAATACCCAGGGCAAGTCAGTTGCCAAGTTATACCAAAACCGCTGCACAAGAGCAGACAAAGAAATTGCCTGATGAACCTACAGCTGTGGCAGTGGACACTAAAACAACCCCGACACCTTCAGACTCATCATCCACAGCTGAAGGAGAAAAGACAGAGGAGGCAGAGCCAAAGGAACCAAAAACTGCTGTTGTTCATAGGGAGGAGTCATTCCGAAGGAAATACAATGCAGCAGTACAGAGGAGCTCTAGATTAAGATCCTCTCTGATATTCAGCTCTCTGGACCAGCAGCATACTTCTCAAGATACTAAAGCTGCTTCAGGCCAACAGGATGAGGACAAAGACAAAAATGAGGCTGAACAGACAAAACAACCTTTTGTTTCTCAGGGTTTGGGACAAAGGAGGTCAAGAGAACCTTTTGATTTGGCCCGTTACATGAAGTCAGCCACTTTTGACAATTCTGCCACAGACCCACCCAAACCAGATGGTGGAAATGGTAAAGCGGATGGTAAGGATTCATCAACGGATGAAAATTCAAAGGATCTACAAGAGTCATCAAAACTACCAGTTGGAGAGAAAGCAGATTCTTCACCATCAGTGCCCCAATCCAAGCCTTCTGAAGCTGAGCCGGCCAAAACTGATCAACCTATAAAACCACCCAAATCTTTGCTCACCAGTCCATTGTATGTGGATATGAATGATCCTGATGCAAGGCTCATGTTTTTCAAAGAACTGGCAGCCAAACGCAAAGCTGCTATGGCTGCAGAAGCTGAAAAGAGCAAAGAGAAGGCTCCAATGAAACCACTAACTGAACTAAAAAGCAGTGCTACTGTTAAAAAGGATGAACCTGTACCACAAGAAACTGCAGAAAAGATGGCTGACACTACAGCATCTGAGGATTTGGAGAAAAATGCTACTGCAGAGAATGCAGGGAAAGCAGCATCCACAGAAGCATGCAAGTCAGTCAGTCTATCTTTAGATGTCAGTGATAAGACTGACAATGTGGACAGTCAGGTCGAGAATGATCCCAATACAAGCCAAAGGTCTAAAGAAGAACAAAGCAGAGTTTCAGCTGATTCAGAAAAGATTGAGCTGAAGAATAGCCAACCAGCTGCAGCTCTGACTGTTTCTGCAGAACCAGAAGCACCTCAGAGCAAACCATCAGAAGAACCAAAGCTGTCAAATCCAACAGTAGAAAAGAGTAGCCCCAGTCATCCACCTACACCCACGAATGCTACTCCTCCTAATATTCCTTCTCTTGCACAAGGTACTGATGAAAGTGGAAATCTGTGCCTTGATTCTACCTCAAAGGAGTCTAGGTCACTCACTAACGGTTCAGTGGAGGTACTACCATCTTCTGCATCTGCATTGTATTCTGACAGCCCGAATCCTGAATCAGTGCAGGTACAATCCAGCATCTCCTCTTCTCCACTGCTAGCTGAACAACACGCTGGGTCAGAGTTCACCTCTTCTAACCCATCAATACAAAGCTCTTCTGCTGATCACACTGTGCCAGATTGTGATTCACAGATCCGTCCAAATCCTTCACCCTCTATCTCTACTCCTCCTTCTTCTCCAGCAGAGACCATATCTTCTGATGTTACTACAGATGACTCAAGCTCAACCCTAACTTCCCCCATATCGTCCCCAAACGCACAGGGAACGGTTGGCCCCTTAGCCCAATCAGTTGTGGAACCTTCACAAAAATCTCTGACTTCTTCCATCAACCAAACAGAATCTGAGCCTACCCAAGCTCTAGATTGTATTTCCCAGTTGACGCCATCTGAGACCTCTTCAGCAGTTGAATCTGCACATGTGGAATCTGACATTTCTAGAGACACATGTGCTGCTGGTTCAGAGCCAAACACATCTTCATTACAGTCCACAGCAAAGACAGACTCTGAAGAATCTTGTGCTCCTACACATTTAGAAAAAGATGTTCCTAAATCAGAAAACAACTCTGTTCCACAAGCTGTTGGAGAGGAATCTGAGGTTCTTGGATCATCAAAGGATGCCAAAGCTGATAGCACATCTCCTAGCCTTAGCCCCCTATCACCTGAGTCATGTTTACCTAATGTAGCTTATCAGGAAAGTAAATCCCGATCTAATCAAAATGAGATTATTATTCTTACTCCCTCCCCAGCAGACCCTCCACCTGAGCATTCTTTAGCAGAGACAAGCTCTCCTGTCCATCCAGACTTAACTCCTAATGCTTCCCAGTCAGAAACAACTGCATATCTTCAAGATGCACCAACAAAAGTGACCCCTCCCTCTGAACTTAACTTGATACAACCTGTCACCCCCAGCCCTGCTGAAACATTATCATGTACTACTCTATCTGACTCAGTTGGATCAGTTTTGTCCCCCGAGGCTGAAAAAACATTGTCTGCATTGCACAGCTCCTCAGATAATAACTCTCTTCCACAGCAGGTTACAACAGATTCAATGCTCCCTTCAACAGAAACTTGTAGTCCAACTGAGCCTACCTCAAACACTCCCACAGAGCCTGATCTGCCATGCAAAACACCTGAATCTGTGAATTCTGAAACACACCCCTCAGAGCCACCGGTGCCTGCTGAAAATAGTGATATGGACAGTCAGAAGGAAGTAAGCCAAGAACCAGAAACACCTGACCCTGGTGAGAAAAAAACTGATGATACTGAGACCACAAATAAGGTTAATACAACTACTACAGAGGAACCTGTCTGCAGTGAGAAAACAAATGACCAAGAAAAGCAAAATAACTGCTCCCAGGTGCTAGTGATCACCTCAGATGAAGCAGTTCCTCCATCACCACAGTCAAAGCAGCCAAAATCAAGCCAGTCTCGCTACCTCTCATCAACAGCCAACGTACTCTCAAGCAGCAACCTCAGAGATGACACAAAGCTGCTTCTGGAGCAAATTTCTGCGCAAAGCCAAAGCAGGAATGAGTCTACCAAAGAGTCTCCTGTCACAGATGACGAGAAAGAAGACGAAGCTGACAAAAATGCCAAAAGGGAGAAAGAAAGAGGGATGAGATCATTCAGCAGAGGGCAGCCCAAGTCAAGTCAGGAGCGCGAGAAGCTGCTGGAGAAGATCCAAAGCATGAGGAAGGAGAGGAAAGTCTACAGTCGATTTGAGGTAAGAACGCATTAGCACCATTGTTACTGTTACCTACTTAAAAGTACATTTTTCTTGCCACTGTACATGTTGTGCCTGTTTCTTTCACAGATGGCACCTTAAATGGGATCCAAAGAAAGCTGAGAGGATTAACAGTGCATCCAGTACGTGTAGAGAAGAGCAAAATTAAAGCTGAAGTTATGACCAAGACATTTTCTGACCAAATGGGCTTTCACTGAGGGTTTATTGCAAGCAAGGCATGGTATGCGACGAAGAAGCAGGGTGAAAAGGGTAAATGTATTTACAATACAAAGGAACTCAAACCTGATGTCAATCAGAAGCCTGAAAAATGCTATTGCCGGAAGGCTACCTGCTAGTAGTGATCCAACTAGGTCTCATCCAAAACTGACGTGGGGCTGTGGCATGTGAGTGTTGGATTATGTAGCAGTGACCTCCGTTGCACACTCTGATGCCTCTGTTCTTCAGTAAAAGTGGAAGAGTAACTGTATATTTATGTGGAAGCATGCAAAAAGACCTGCTAGCAAGGTTAACACCAGCACTATTTTGAACACATTCGCTGTTGCAGTTTCTGAATATCTTCACCCTGAAAAGGGTTTTCCAAAAGGTCCATTTTCAGTGACCTAAAACTATGTTTGTGTGTGAATGAAATGCCAAAACGCATGGGAAAAGCTATATTTTGGACTTGTGGACTAGGCATGATACTTTATGTGTGTGATCAAATGTTTTTACTGACTGCATGGGTAAAGTGCAATGTTTGCAGCAGGTTGTTTCTATGATGAGGTCTGTCCTTGCCTTTTCGTACAGCACTGACAGACAGTTGATTTATATTCACTGGTTTTAATACAAAATGTGATGTTAGAGTGTAATAGATTATATCAATCAGGCTGAGGTCGCAAAGCTGTAATATACTTTGGTTTATACTGTAGTATTTCATAATCATGCTAAACAACATTTTGGATAATTCCATGTGTTTGTGAAACAAGTGGTAATATAAATTCATATCCTTGCATGACTTTTTGTTGTGGTGGAAATAAATTGTAGCTTTACGTCTTTGGAATCTGAATGAAACATGGAATCGAAATGGTGAATAAATCTAAGATTAAAACGGAATTGCCGGTTAAACATGAGGCATCTACAATATGAATGTGTAAATCATGTTACGCCATTTAATATGTCACATTTTTTGTTTCTTCTTTCTATTGAACTTTATCCAGGAGGAGTTTTTCAGGCTGAACCTGGTTGCCTTAAAGGGTCAGTTCACCCAAATTACCTGAACCCCTCAAATGATTTTTATTTTATTTTGATGATTTGTGAGTGTTAAACATTATTTTTGGCCATGCAAAGCCAATGCTACTTGCATGGTTAAAGGGGTGAGTGACAAAATATGGGGTTATTTGTGTTGTAATTTGCTCGAACTGACCCTTTAATTGTCTCTGAAAATTTGCCTTTGTAAATCAGAACTTGTCACACCTGTATACAGAAACAAGAAATTCTGAAACTACAAATAATTTACACAACAGTATGTGGAATTTTGCTCTGAATGTTCAGCTTTTATAATGGATTTATGATACAGCAACACTTGCCAGTTGTAAATAAAATGTATTAAAAATATGTTTTCTTATCTCTGCGTGCCTGATGTTGCAGAAGGAAGTTACAGAGAGAAGCTGAAGTGTTTCAGTTCATTGCACTGGAAAAAATGCTTAATTCACACGTATGTACTGGCACTTCATCGCAGATATTTTGATTTGTCACAGTGGGAAAAGCAGTGGTGTTGCTGACAACACCGAGTCCTATCTTTTCGACCACTAAGCGGTGACAGTGAGCCAGCATGGGCAACACCTGGACACTGAAACTGAATCCGTTAAATGGAATCAATTAACATGTTATTACTTTTCCCACTGCGACATGTCAGTATGCTTTCACTGAGTGGAGATGGTGCCTTAATGCTGCCCACTGCTCCACTGCTTATTATGCATTTAATGCACAAAATGAATTTCTGTATGAGGATCAATAAAGGATGACTTATGATACTTAATGTATGAATAAAATGTATAATAATGGATAGCATAATACAAACAGATTTTGTGATGGATTGTAGTTGACTGCATTAACTACATATTATTGAATCATCCGTATGTTGATAACATCTTGAGCAACGTGTCATGGCGTTATTAAATCACTTTTTTTTTTTAAACTCATGATGGTCTCACCACAATGACTTGTCCTCTAGCGCCACCCTTGGGCCAATAGCACTGGTTACTACTACCATGTAAATCTCATTAGAGAACTAAATCAAAAACTTTTTCCTTTTTTTTTTTTTTGGCTTGGTACCAGTGAAGACCCAAGACATGCAAAACTCTGTTTCATCTTTCAAACAGCTGTTTTCTGACATGAGCATTACAGCTTTCCAAGGCTGCTACCCTGCAGCAGACTTCCAGTCTTGTTAGATGACATGGCACATTTATAAAGTTGAGGCTATTTTGATCTTCAAACACTAAGTTCCTATCATTAACGTGATAGAGCTCACATTATCTCTTGAAGGCTGTGATCTCCCAAGCAGAATAATGAAGAATTATTTTATGTTTGTGTATGTGTGTGCATCCGTGTGTGTCAGGGCTGCATTTCTACCTAACTTTTATTGCAAGGAACAAAATATGGTACTGTCTAATTTTCATGTTGAAACTTTGACCCTGACCTCCACTCTCTGTCTCTCCACAGAGAGTGGAGGTCAGGGTCATCTACTAATCAATCAATCAATATCAATATCCTTTATTTAACCAGGTAAAAGACTCATTGAGATTAAAATCTCTTTTTCAAGAGCGACCTGGCCAAGAGGGCAGCGAAGACAAAAGTTACAACAATACATACAACAACAGCAATCACACACTATAGTTAGAAACAGAAAGTACTTACAACATTGACACAAGAGCATGCGACAGGTCAAAATAATTCAAAACGTTTCGGCAGTAAAGCAATTTAAAAACAAGCAGCATACCTGATGCGAGCTGGAATTTAGTGTGTTGGTAAAGGACACTTTCAAGTGTAACAACACAGAATCGACTGTTTTTCAAAAGATGCTTCTTACTTAACTTGAACTAATTTACTTAACATGGAGGTACTTTTTCTTGCAAAACACTATGAAACCGATTACCGATTTACTGAATGAACTTGTCACATGTTGCAGCGCATTGATTCCATGTGCTTCATTAAAAAAACAGTGGGCCTCTTGTTTGCAAGAGTCGCTCTGCCTCCGTTGCTCACAGCTGTCTTGATAAGCTCTTGCTGAGTTACACTAATCTTTAAAGAACGCTCAGTGCCTGAAGCACCTCCAGTTTGAAGGGAAAACTCAGTTGTTGCTAGTGTTTATTTAAGTTTATTTTTGCTGTTTGTTGGGGTTTTCATTAGAATGGCCTTAACCCTGAGGAGAGTGTACCACATCGCAGTATTCAGCTGGTATGCTTTCATTGTGAAGTGTCTCGCTGCTAAGGATGGAGAGGAGTTACCACCAGGAATCTTTGTTTATGGAGGACCCTGGAAGTACCTTACTTTTTTGAATTTGGTGAGTACGTTAGCCATATCATGTATCAGTAATACATTAGTGCACAATATCTATGTATTGCAGATATGAAAAAGGATATTGGAAAACAATAATGCTGTTTTTTGATATTTTAGTTGTTACAGATGACATTCTTTGGACTGGCAGCGGTGCATGACCTACAACCTGGGAAAAAGTCAGAGGGTACTCTGATCAAATGTAAAGACCTTCTCTTCTCTGTCTTTGCCTTCCCTGTGGGCATGGTGAGAAGCAGGTTTTTAAAAATCATCATAAAAAAAGAATTACTCTCCACATTGACTCTTTTTTCTCTGTATTTCATTTTCTTAGTTTGTTGTTCTACTTTTCTGGGCGATCTTTGCCTATGACAGAGAACTTGTCTACCCAGCTACTATTGACACCTTCTTCCCCCCATGGATTAACCACGCTATGGTCTGTAAATCTACATTTTCAGCATTTAAATAAGCTTGATTCTCCTGTAACAAACCATCACACCTAATGAGTTATTCCTGCACTACTTTCTCAGCACACGTTTGTCCTTCCTGTGTTACTTGGAGAGGTGCTGGTGCAGCCTCACATCTACCCACAGAGGAAAAATGCACTGGCAGCATTAGGAGTCGTGGGCTTGTCTTACTTGTTTTGGTAAGTGTAGAGTCATCATACACAGTAGAATCACGGCGAAGCAGTTCCAAAGTTTAATAGGTGCATAGTTAACACACAAATATCACAGCACGTTAAAGCAATTCAATTATTCTTGATTTGATATCCTAAATATGAGGCTAAATGAGTCTTTCTTACATATTAATGCAGTTAAAAGCACAGCAGAGTTTAAATGTGTACCACAGTGTTCTTACTGTTACTAGTCTACACTAGTCTAGTGCAACAGTGTTTATTGGTCCATAATGGAAACAGCTTGACGGTAAAAACCTCCTTCAAACCTCCAATAGTTCTGGCTCATGTTCTATAAAGCTACCTACAGATCCTCATGTATGTGATGGCACTAACCATGAATATGCTGCATGAGTGTTTTGCTGTTACAATCTCGCAATCAGTGCCCTCGGTGTCAAGCGGTCCAAACTACTGAATATTTGCACAAGAGACAAGACAGTACAAGATGATCTGATAGGTACACTGATACCGACCGTTTCTTTTCTTTCTCTCTGAACACATTCCACAGGATTGTATGGGTGTACTTGTCAGTTGGGATTTGGGTGTATCCCCTTCTGGGCCACTTCAGCACCGCTGGTCTGGTGGGCTTCTTCTTTTTCAACATGTCAGTGGTGACATTGCTCTACATGCTAGGGGACAAGCTCAACAGCCATGTCTGGAGTAAGAGACAATAACTTCACAACTGGAGATACATGAAGAGTGATGTTTTCATTTGTCTCTAATCCATCTCTTTGTCTGTCTACCTCCCTCTCTCTTGTCTCCTTTAGGTAAGGACATGAAAAAATTGACCCAAGGAAAGTAATTCAACCTCTCTGCTACATAAAAAAGCCAAACAGTAATCCCTTAAAGCAGACACTGCGAAACATTTCAAAGAACACATTCCAACACATTCTTCCTCTTACAAAAGGAAATTTTGAAATTCTAAGCATCAAAACGCACTATTGCTGAAGTAGATGCACTTTGGTGTTTTGTGTCTACAGCCCTTTTTGGTCTGGTGTGACCACTGACTTGAGATGACTAATGTTTAGCTAAAGTTAGCAAACCCTCTCTAAAGTGCAATACACATAAACTTCACTGCCTGCATGATTCTTCTCCACCTATGCTGCTGCTGATACTGTTACGCCCCTGATTGTAGCCACAGTAGCCGTCTGTTTAGCAAAAGCCTCACTGTAGCCACTGAAACTGGCCACAACTGCTGAATTGTGTAACACACATGCCGCTGATGGAAATGTTCGAGTTTAGTTATACTGCTGAGCAAAAGGGGAATTTAAGATTGCGTAACACTTGAATAATGCAATTTCAACATAATACAAGCTTCATAAGCCAAGCACCCCGATAACAACAGCACTTCATCCTGTTACTCTATTTTCATTTTATGCATTTCCTCATTAAAAAGAGGTGGGTGTTGAACATAATGTCAGAGGCTCTTTTTTCACATTCACAGATTTCAAATGACGAAGTTAGGCAATAGATATAGCAGTTGGGATCCACCATCAAAATGAGCACATCCACATTTAGCACCATTGCTCCTAATTGATTACCAGTTCCGTCATTGACCTAAATAAAGTGCATATTTTTCCTTTAATCGTGGAACGTCTGGAGGGGCTGGAAGAATAACTTAGTAATCCAAAACATGATGCTGAAGAGCCTTGATTTGATGCCATCATAAATCCAATGATATGTCCAGGATCAGCTGTGGTTTGTCCATTAATTCCTGGGAGGTTTTTATTTTTTTTTGTGAAGGAACTCATCCACCATGCAAGTCTCTGTAGCCTTTAAGATGGTGGAGATAGTTTGGATCTGCATCCACCAATCCAGCTGAAAGGATCCTGGCCAATAAATGCACATCCTCTTCACTCAGATCCTTCTGCTGAAGAGATGAATGTGACATTTTTCATCTCAATTATCACTTGTGATTACAGCATTTAACTTTGGATGATTACTCACCTTCTTGGTGTTGGCAGATGATTCAGGAGGTTGAGATTTTTGAGGTTTATTTCCCTGTCAAAGATAATAACATTACAGAAGAGCACACTTCATTTCGTTACATTGATCACTTTCTCTGTTTGTTTCTGTCTTTTAACGGCTGATTTGTGTCTTATTCTTTATCCAAACCATTATGCACAAGAGAAACTCTGTGAAGGTTTACTCACCTCTTTAAGTCCTTTTGAAAAGCACATTATGATGAAGAGGAGGCCAACAACGATCTGAGCAAAACAAAACACCAGTGAATAGTTAGCCACAGTCCTCATTAGACAGAAACTTTGATTAGTGCACACTGATGTATTCTCATAGCTAAAAGAAAGTTAAATAATATAGAGAGAGGTTTTAACTTACTCCCACCAAGTGCAACATGTGTCCTGCCTGTGCTCTAATTTGTAACTCACTGTCAGGTAAAATAAGTTCCTTCTGCTCTGAGACATCAGACCCCAGTGCATAAGTCACAAGGAGAAAACACCCATGAAGAACCAGCCGTACAGGATACACTGCATTTCAAGAAGCACTACACCTGAAAGATGTTAATCACCAGACCAATGTCTCTTACGTAACTGTCTGCGTAAAATGGGCTGTTGTTGTGGAAATAGGGCTATCTCACTGTCACCTGCAAATAACAAAAGAGAAGTATGACTGCCATGATTTCATATTGTGATGAAATACATATTCTCTCTCTCTCTCTCTCTCTAAATTAGTATTTAGATAGTATTTAAATTAGTATATATATACACACTAATCTTAATCATCAAATTGGCCCCACTAAAGCAATTTGTATGGTGGCTGCTCATACAAGTATTATGAAACACCACAAGTTGAATGCAACGAAGTAAAATTAAACTGTACTTGAGTACAGTTTTGAGGTACTAAGTAATGTTGGAGGCTGCTTTTGCTCCGTTACATTTGTCTGACAACTGTATTTACTTTGAAGATTGGGATTTTTCTCACACAATATGATGAGGCTATAGAATAGACAATAAAGCTACCCAGCAGTGTAAAATGTACTAAAATGTAGCTCAACCTCAGGCTGCTACAACATTAAAGTGCTGCCTCGTGTTAATGCTTCAGTAATGTACTATATTTATATCTTAATACCTTAATAAACAATACAATTATAAGTTTAATGATACTGTACCTCAGGGCTGTATTTCAATATTACAGTATTATTATTAGTTGTTGTTTTTTTAAGGGTGGGAATACCTTTTTCCAGCACTGTGAATCACCTTGTGATAATGTGGCAGGAGTCATACTACACTATTAGTTTTGCTCATCACCCCCACCAGAGGGGGGTAAAGATGTTTTAATGCTGTCCTATGGTATCACCAAAGAAATACTTTTCTGGATAGTCCTTAGTTCCAGATCCTTCCAGCAGACCCAGAATTACATAAGATCAACAAAATTTTAATACATTAAAACAATTATTATATTTTATACAATATTAATATTGCAAAGCACTGATATCATCTCATACATTTGAATTATAGTATTCTTTATAGTATAATGAACTTCACTGCTCTTTTACAGCTCTGTGGTGTCTATAAATATATCTATATATATTGGAATATATTCTTATGCTGCCTGTAGCATAGTTTTCCGTAGGCCTGTAATACTTTATTTAAGTTTATTTTCTGGGTATTTACATTTTTCTTTTATAGATGACTGATAGCAATGTGAGTTCTGAGGATCATGCCAAGTTGTGTACATACATTTCCCCCTTTTCTTTTAGTTACACACAACCATGTACATGATTATATGTAGGCCTACATAATGTGAAAGCTATACTTCTACATTACATAAAAAATGTTTGCGCGCGTGGTTGGGGGTGGGGGTGTTTTTGTGCATTCCGTATTCTGTCTGTGCACATATATAGCTGCTGAGACACGCATGCGCGTGAGTGTGCCATCTAGAACATTGTAGATGCGTCGCGACAGTTTTCACCTCCAAAAAGTAAAGTTTATGTAAAAGCATGAAGACTTCCGATTAAATGACTATGCCTTCAAATTAAAGGTCACTACTTTTGCACTTCAGCACGTTGCTCAGAGGGTGTGGCAGCATTCACTTTACACTTTATAAATAAGGTGTTCAAATTACCCTGATACTATTTTCAGTATCTAGTGAAACTAAAATGCATAGTTGCATTGTTTTGAGCGCCTGGCCGCGATACCACTACAAAAACAGTTTTATTTCTAAAAGAAAAACCTGACATCCAGTGTGTAGAACAGATAACTCGACAGCTTTCCTCAGCAGCACCGTACAGCAGATGTTGCTAGAGAACTGGAGTAGAAGGACTGTGTAGGACTTTCTACTATAAGCGTTAACTGATAGTTGACTTTTGGTATTACATACCGAAAATGAGCCGATGTGTTCGTTTTTAACAGTCGGACCAGCTAGCGAGCAAAACACTGGAAGACAGTACCTGTCAAGTCTGGCGGGTTTGGTAAGATCTGCTATTTGGCTTCAACGTTAGTGTTATAAAGCCTTACACATGTTGTAACGTGTTAACTGCTTCTGTAAACTGTGGAAGACTGACAGATGTGTAAGCTGCTGTTTTTAGCTGTGCAGTCATCTTACTAAATGACTAACGAACTACATAATGATCTAACGTTATCTTGCTAACATTACAGCACTTTGTGAAAAGCTAAGTTATTATATATTAATGTCGCCACGTGTCGAACGCGTTTCTAACAGTTGTTTCCTTGAATCGTTAGCCGTCATTGCTAAGTGTAATACCATTATGCATAACACTAAGTAACGCTAAATTTAACTTCGCTAAGTTGTACAGTCATTACAGATCTGCCTCGGTTGTGAGTTAATCATCATGGTCCTGTCAAGAGGCAGGCTAGCTGTCTTTATCTGCGTCTTCCAGCCACAACGAGAGTAGCACTTCCGTTTCAGTTATTCATGCAACTGTCAGAAGAAACAAGACACTTATTATTTTTATGACAGGGCTCATTATTTTGAACTCTTAGTTAAGGGATAAATACGGTTAAATACAAATATTAGCATCTCTTGTTTTAAAATATGTTCAGACGTGTGTTTTAATTTGGAATTCCCGATGCCCAAAACGGAAGTCGCTTTATTTGATGATTTCAGCTAACCTATTTCAACCACCGTTTATTTAACTGTAGCGTACTTGGCTAATCTGTTTACATGTTACCCGGCCAGTCACAAGTTCATAGTATTTCCATTTGGCTATGCTAAATCCTAACTACAGTAATTAAGCTAACCGTACGTCCGCGTTTATTCTGTGTAGCATTAGTAATGTTATTAAGCTATCACGTTGTTTGGCTACCTTGCTAGGCGATACCAGTTGAAGTGCATCTTAAACCCAAACTATGGATCTCTGAATGTGTTCTGAAAGGTTTTATTAGCCGAGGTGTGTCTGTCGTTTTCACAGGGACGGGGATCCTGCTGGCGTGTGTAGCCAAAGGGGAGAGCCACAATGCTGTGCTGGGGAAATGCTTCATACGGACAGTTAGGCTTGGGTGGGATTGATGAAGAGATTGTAGTTGAACCACGAAAATGTGGATTCTTCCACGGAAAGAAAGTGTGTGATGTGGGGTGTGGCCACAGACACACAGCCTTTCTGCTGGAGGATGGGACAGTGTACACCTGTGGCTGCAATGATCTAGGGCAGCTGGGACATGAGAAGTCCAGAAAGAAACCAGGTTGGTGATTTTTCTAAATTTTTTGTTAATGATTGCAGGTAAACCGCTCATCACATAAAGTGTTTCTCTCTGTGTCCTCTCAGAACAGGTTGTGGCTCTGGATGCACAGATTATTGTGGCAGTGTCATGTGGGGAGTCCCACACACTCGCCCTGAACGACAAAGGACAGGTTTTCTCATGGGGTCTGGGCTCAGATGGACAGCTGGGCCTAAATAACTTTGAAGAATGTGTTCGTGTGCCTCGGTAAATTCAGCAATGGGTTGATACTGATTTGCATGCAGTTCTGCATGATGTGCTGCTTGCTCATCCTTTCTTATGCGAAGAAATGTGCAGTAAATGCAGCATCTTAATGTATCATCATCCCTTAGTTGTCTATCAAAGTAACTGTGTTAATTCAATTCTAGTGCACATGATGGGATGTAATGAAATGTGTTAATTTCTTTATAAACTCAAATGTCGTCATGTCTTTCCCCTGTGAAACAGAAACATCAAGAGTTTGTCAGATGTACAAATTGCTCAGGTAGCCTGTGGGCACTGGCATTCCCATGCACTTTCAAGAGGTGAGGTTGGTTTGTAGCAGCGTGATGCATGTTTTTCATTCAGCTCATTATATTTGCCTCGTGAGGCAAGCCGTTTAGCGTTCTGTCTGTTTCTCCTCACAGGAGGCCAGGTCTTCTCCTGGGGCCAGAATCGATATGGACAGCTCGGCCTGGGGATGAACGGACAGAGCATTTCCACACCCCAAATCATTCAGTCTCTGCAGGGTATTCCTTTTGCCCAGATATCGGCGGGTGGTGCTCACAGCTTCGCCCTCACTCTCTCAGGAGCCGTGTTTGGTTGGGGGCGCAACAAGTTTGGTCAGCTGGGTCTCAATGACAGCAGTGGTGGGTGGTCAAAACGCGAAAGTGTTAGTGAGCATTGAAGCCCTCAGCTCAGACTAATTGTCAGAAGGTCTTTTTCAGATCGGCCTTTCCCAGCCCTGCTGAAGTCCCTTAGGTCGCAGAGAGTGATTTACATCTCCTGTGGAGAGGATCACACAGCTGCACTGACCAAGTTAAGTCACTAACCTTTGGTTCTGTAATAAATGTGCATGTTCATGTTGTGTGTGGAAGACCTTGAGTTGAATCTGGTTACGTTAAATCAAGGTGGTGTGTGATTAGTGGTTGTGAATTAGTTGTTTTTACTGGCTTGGCCTTGATTTTATACTTTAGAACGTCATTCCTAAAATTTCTGATGACATGCAGGACTTAGTTGGCCAGTCAAATTGCTGAGATCTGGCAGGGTTCGCTGTTTACTGTGGCCACCGAGTTTCATCAGGGCTCTTTTCAGAATGAGACCATGTTATCTGTATAAATGAAGGTAAAATTAAAACAAAGCTGCATGTTACGAGCCTTCGCCAATGCAGCGTTACAGTTCCACAAGCATCCCGGCGAGCTCGGGGCTACTGAAGTGTGGGTTTACTAAGACTCCTCTAACGACTAACGCCATCCTCAGGCACAGTGCAGACACCTGGTACGGACAGCCGCTGTCAAACGGGCTCCAGAGCAAAATTACTACAGACTGTAGTATTGATAAGATCTGACATTACTGGCTCTTTTCTCACTACTTTTTAATGTTTTGGTGCAACTTGTTATCATGCTGCAGGATCTTCTTTTTTTTTTTTGGCAGAATTATGCTAAGTGCAGGAGGTCAGTGTTGAACCAAGTGATCGCTTTAACATCCAACTTAGTCTTGTCTTACAAATGCCCCCATATCTCAGACATTCAGCTGCTAAGTAATGCTGTAATAATGAATATGAGTGATGGACATCTTGAAATTTGAGACCTTAGTTGTACTTTAAGACTTGCATGTTGAAACGCACCCTGTGACGGGACAGTTTGCTGGTGGCTGCTCACAGTTTGGCCGTGCAGTGCTCTTGTGCTTGAGAACGACTGGTGTTACTGATTTTACAGGAAGGAGGTGTGTTTACATTCGGAGCAGGAGGATACGGACAGCTCGGTCACAACTCGACAAACCATGAGATCAACCCGAGGAAAGTGTTTGAGCTCATGGGAAATGTAGTCACCCAGATTTCATGTGGAAGGTAACATTGACCGCATGCATTTTTCCACATTTTATCTCAAGCATGGAATACGGACTGCATTTTTTCCTGTACTGACATCAATGTCAATGAGTAGTTGTTAGAAAAGAAAAGGATAGAAATTAATTTTATTGAAATGTCATGAAACTAAACAGTTTTCGATGTCAATGTCGTCATAAGGCAGCACACGTTGGCCTTCACACCCTCCTCTGGAAAGATGTACTCGTTTGGGCTCGGTGGTAACGGGCAGCTTGGTACTCGCTCCACTTGCAACAGAAAAAGCCCCGCCCCTGTCAAAAGCCCCTTCATAGACTGCAATACTCCAGCAGATACAGGTGAGACGCAGTAAATAAAGCTGCACCAAATATTTTCTGAGGACTAGAAGTAGGGCTTCAGACAGACATGCAAACATTTTGCGAGAGTGTGTGTGAGATAAACATGAGTTATGTGGTGCCAGTCATGAGAGTGGCCCAATCTGAGAGAAACATGGCGATACACTGACATTTATAATAACAATTCATTTTGTATAAAGGTGCCTTTCAGAGCTCTCAAGAATAAGATATGGTTAATAACAGGCATCAGTGTATCAAGACATCATAAAATCAAACAAAGCAGTGATAAAAAACAGGGTGCAATCAAATCATGCTGCTGCGACCAAAGGAGGAAATCGGTTGCGCCAGTGCTACAAGTGGAAAAGTGAGTCTGGAGCGCTGAATTGAAAGAAAAGTGAAACAGCAAAACTCACAGCAGCAACGATTTGTTATAGCAGCAAGGTTATTAGACTCTTATGGCAGAAACAGAGTGTCTCATTGGAGCAGGTTTGGTTGAAGCTGAAAGCTGTAAAAGCTACAGGGTTGGTTGTTGAATTTGAAGAAGTAGGATCATGCTCACAGAAAATGTACTTGTGCACACTCAGGTGATTCCAAACTCTTCATCTCTCCATGTGCTTATTTCTTGCTTTCATTACATTGCAGACTTGGACCAGGGCTGTTGTGTCAAGAGGATTTACGCTGGAGGAGACCAGAGTTTTGCTCACTATTACACTGCCAATGTAAGTTTTCATTAACAAAAAGCCCTCTGACATACTGAGGCCTGCCGTTGAGGTTTCTTCAAGATGCTTCCAAATTTTCACTAAATCACAAGAGTTGTGTCTCTTACCTGGTGATAAAATGATTTGTCAGCCCCTGATTCAGTGACAAAGAGGTGCATGGGACTTTTTTTTGACAACCTGAAATGGTTCAAGCTGCTACATGGATGAAATCAATACCACGTAGGCACATTTAGAGCCATAATGTCTTCACTTTTCCCTCACCTTAACTTTAGTTTCCATTAGTTCATGCTTTTCATTGAATCCTTTTTTTTTAACTTTCATTTTCTGTTATTGTCATAGACGCTCCAGAACACAGATGATGTGAGGATACAAGATTCCCACAGAAAGATTTGCACCTTAAACGAGAACATCATACAGAAATGGTTGAATCACTCACCGGGACGACTCCCACAAGAAATGTCCAAGTAAAGTCCTCTCTGCCCAAGATCCTCGACTGACCGCATGTTATCGCTGTCATGGCTGGTTTAAGAACAAGTTCTTGATGGAGATTTGAGATAAAGAGTCGCACTAATTACTTGCCTTTTATGATTCCTTTAGTGAGATTGACCTCGTGTTCTCTTCAGCAAGCTGCCTCAACGGATCTTTTCTGTCAACGA
This sequence comes from Chaetodon trifasciatus, assembly GCA_037975065.1. Classification (NCBI taxonomy): domain Eukaryota; kingdom Metazoa; phylum Chordata; class Actinopteri; order Chaetodontiformes; family Chaetodontidae; genus Chaetodon; species Chaetodon trifasciatus. The sequence goes on from JBBMOE010000013.1 coordinate 9,801,458, forward strand.
GGTAATGGCATTTCAATTTAAATCCATATTTATCTGCAATCTGGCCCCAAAGTCTTAATTCATTATTACCAAATCAAAGGTGTTAGCTTCACTGTTTTCATACATCTTATTCAAACACTATTAACGACTGAAGCATGTCAAAATGGAGACATCCTGAGCACCTGCACCAGACCTGCTCCCAGATTGGGCTCTGCTTGCTTGATTTCTTCTTCAACGTTGTGCCTTGACTTTTAGCCGTGCAGCGTACGCGGTATACTCACATTCATTGTCTGTCTCTTTTACACAGTCACCCAGATCACTACAGTACCAGCAGCAAATGTTCAGGGGTGGATATGAACATGGCTCGCCTCCTGTTTCACAGAGTGGTCCAACAAGATCACCCTGAGATGGCTCAGCAGGTCAGTGGTCACAACAGAGTCTCGTTGGAGCATCATATCTGTGTGTCGTTGTTGTACTCAGTTTGGGATTTTTACATTAACTACAACAGACTGATGTGTTTTCCTCTGTGTCCCTCAGATTGCTGCCAGTCTGGAGAAGAACCTGCTTCCCAGACTAAATAACTCTCCTCCAGACATTGAAGCACTGAGACTCTACCTCACTCTCCCAGAATGCCCTCTCTTCAGCGAACGGCACAATTACGTGACGATCACCATCCCATTCGCCAAATCGCTCATCAGCCTTAAAGAGGCTCCGCTGAGGGTGCTAGGTAGGCTGGAGGATGTCTTTTCATGCTTCATGCCTCACATGATGCAGTATTTTCTCTGATGGCTTTTTTTATGTCCATCTTTTTTTTCTCCAAATGTTTGATGTTGTTGCGTCAGGAAACTGGTGGTCTGCGTTTGAGCCCAGAGTCTTCCAGCGGCTGGTGGAGCTGTACAAGGAAGTGGTGGTGTATCTGCTTCAGATGCATAAGGTGGGCATCCCCGCAGTGGAGCAGAGGATTTTCACCTGCTTCCTGGACACGTCCCTCCGACTCCTGGAGATCTTGCACGCGGTGAGAAATGAATTTGTCGTACAGTGCATCAGACACTACGTTGAAGAGCGGCTGATAACATCCATTTTCACCTCAGGTGAGCGAGAGAGCGGGACACATCATTCAGTATGATAAATTCTACATCCATGAGTTGGATGACCTGATAGACATCAGAAATGACTACGTCACGTGGATTCAGAGGCAGATGTATCCGCTGGTGAGGCTGCTGTTCCCATGATTCGCTTTGTTACATTCATCTACGGTCCGCTGTCTATATGAACCATTGTCTATGCTTCTGTGTCCTCAGGGTCATGACGGTGTGGTGACTCTGTGCAGGTATCCCTTTGTATTTGATGCCCAAGCGAAGACCACACTGCTTCAGACTGATGCTGTCATACAAATGCAGGTAATATGCAGTGAGTCACTTAATGAAGGTTTCTCTGCTTGTTGCTTTTTCCCTCTATTCGATCGGTTTCACTCCCTGGAAAGGTCAAATGATTTGGGATCAAAGCAGCTGCACTGTTGTGTCTTTGAAACACATCGTTCATTCTTTCGGTGTTATGACTAGATGGCTGTGGACCAGGCACAGATGCAGAACTTCAGCTCCATGTTCCTGCCCGCAGTGGAATCGGTCAACCCGTGCCTCATCCTCATCGTTCGGAGGGAAAATATTGTTGGAGACACGATGGAAGTCCTCAGGAAGTCGAAGAATGTTGACTACAAGAAACCGCTCAAGGTAAAAGCCGCTGTAATTAATATTTTTGTATTAACAGTGGATCAAGTAAAGTGTTTGTGAAAGGAGGTGCTCATAGTGACAGCTTGTCTAATTAAAGGCCTTATGTTTTTAACTGAACAGTGAATTATCTGTTAAGATCGAGTGGATTTATCAAATGTGTAGCTGTGAGTAAACTGTGTACAGTTTAATTAGAAATCCGTGACGCTATTGAGATGAACACATAAATGGTCCTGCTGCTGTTCAGGTGATTTTCGTAGGAGAGGAGGCCGTCGACGCAGGAGGCGTGAGGAAGGAGTTCTTCCTCCTCATCATGAAAGAGCTGCTGGATCCAAAATACGGGATGTTTCGTTACTACGAGGAGTCCAGGCTCATCTGGTTTTCAAACAAGGTGCTTGCTGTTTGCTCCGCCGTTGTGTGATGCACACTGAGTCTGCCTGCTATAAAACATCTGATGACCATCACTGGCTGTCACTTGCAGACCTTTGAGGACATTGACTTGTTCAACCTCATCGGGGTCATCTGCGGTCTGGCTATCTACAACCTCACTATCGTGGAGCTCCACTTCCCCGTGGCCCTTTACAAGAAGCTTCTGAAGAGGAAGCCGACGCTAGATGACCTCAAAGAGCTAATGCCAGATGTGGGAAGGTCAGATCAAGGAACAGTCATCTGAGGTTCCCATTTAACATGTTTATGAATGTCAGTTTGCCTTGGTATTTCCTTAACTGCATCTACAATTGAATCTTTTCATGTTGCAGTTACATTAGCAGACAGGGAGCTAATGGAAAGACGTCACAGGTGTTGAACAAATTAAGAAAAATAATGTTGTAAACTCCGTCTGTTTCTGTCTCCTCTTAAACCAGGAGTCTGCAGCAGTTACTGGACTACACAGAAGATGACCTTGAGGAGATCTTCTGCTTGAACTTCACAGTAAGACGATTGTCAAGCGAGGCTCTGTGTGGTGCGTGAGGTGTGAAAGAGACAGCTGTTGATACTTCTTTGTCTAACCTCTGTATTTTCAGATCACAGAGGAAAACTATGGCGCCACAGAGGTCTTGGAACTAATACCTAATGGTGAAGACATCAATGTCAACAAATCAAACAGGTGAAATGTTCGTAGTCGTCCCCTTAACCTGCAGCAGATGTTGTTTAAAGGAATGGTTTGACATTTTTGGAAATACCCTCATTTGCTTTGCTGCCTGAAGATCAATACCAGCTGGAGCCAGCAGCCAGTTAGCTTAGCTTAGCATAAAGACTGGAAACGGGGAAAGAACTAGCCCGACTGTCCAAAAGTACTGTAATCGGTGTCATCTCTTTAATCTGCTCAAAGATTGAAGTGTAAATACTACCTGTTTTCAGAAATCTGGACATTTCCCAGAATGTCAAATGATTCTTTTAAGAAACTGAAGTTTTTCAGATCTTAAATGGTTTTAAGCCAGCTCCTTATTGTTTGCCTGACTGGTTACGTTTTGTAGTCTGGTCATATTGCTGTCTTTTCACTGGATTTTACATTTAACATGTTCCCAAAAATCACGTTACCTTTACATTAATTCGTTTTTTCTTCCTCTAGGCAGGAATTTGTCAATGCATATGTAGACTATGTTTTCAACACATCAGTGGCCCCGCTGTTTGAGTGCTTCTATGCAGGCTTCCACAAGGTGTGCGGTGGAAAAGTTCTTGAGCTGTTCCAGCCAAATGAACTGCAAGCCATGGTCATTGGCAACACCACCTATGACTGGATGGAGCTCCAAAAGGTGTGCTTTCAAAGAGCGATTCATGGAAGTGTGTCGTCTCACCAACTCATTTTTGGACTTTGGAATCTTAGAAAGAGCTTTTTCTGGATTTTTAATGAAACCAGCATCACAGAACATGACTGAAATGACATATGTAGACGTAGATAAGATGAATCCACTCTTACCTGCATATAAAGAGGAAAACATTGTAGATATTTTCTAATATTCACTCAGGTTTATTTTTACATGATTGTTAAAGAAAACAGATATATCCCATCAGAATTTGTCAAACTCTTAGTAATTCTGAATATCACAAATTTTGTCTCCACCCTTCAGAGTACTGAATACAAAGGGGAGTACTGGGCTGACCATCCCACCATCAAGCTCTTCTGGGAGGTGTTCCACGATCTTCCTTTAGAGAAGAAAAAGCAGTTTCTGTGTACGTGTCGTCCACCATGCCTGACCTGTTTCAAAAAGATCAGAGATTAATTTACTCACGTTTTATAGTCAGCCGAAAAAGTAAAACTGTGTCTCGTCTCTGCAGTGTTCCTCACAGGGAGCGACCGCATACCCATCTTGGGCATGAAAAGCCTGAAGCTGGTGATCCAGCCCACCGGTGGAGGGGAGCATTACTTACCTGTTGCTCACACCTGCTTCAACCTGCTGGACCTGCCCAAGTACACAAGTCTAGAAACACTCCGTGAGAAGCTTATACAGGCCATAGATCACAATCAAGGCTTTAATCTTGCCTGAAAACAAACAGAAATGCCTCAAACTCTTGTGTTCAGACATTGGATGACAACCACATTCCCAAGCGTTAAGCTTCGCAGACTTGGATCCTGTTGTAAGAACTGAACACTGGGTGGAAAGAGGAGCCACATGACACTAGAAATAAGTAAGAGTCGGATGTTTAGTCTTTCACTTAAATCTTGACTTTGATTTTCCTGCTTTTTTTCCATGCCATCGCAGTATTTGATGCCCTATTACAAGTTGATTTACATTTGATATTGCTCTTGTAGATATGCTTTTATTCATGTTTGGATATGACAAGTATGATGAAGCAAACTACTGGAATATACAGCACAGGGCATGCATACAGCAACATGAACACCTGTGAAATATAATGAAGTGCAGTAGCATTACCTTTCTGAAGCTTATAGCGTGACATAACGGTGAGATGTTTCTGTTGGTCTATACCGATGGAAAATATATCAGAAACACCTCAAAATATAATCCAAATGTAATGCAAACGCTGTCCTTGAAATGACCAGATTTTACAATCAGCGCCTCTGACATGGTTTCAACAAGAGTGTAACATTTTAAGCTGCACTGTGGTGGTAGTTGATGCATGGCTACTGCGATGAGTTCCACTGTATTTTACAGGAGTTAATGATGATGTGTCCACCCCCTGTGCATTTCATGTTCGAGCCCAGGCAGTGTAAACTAACTCTCTTTATGTTTGACACCCATTCTGTTGTAACATTTGATTGAGAGCAGTGTGAAGCTGGGAGGGAGTTTTCTTGGCTGTAAGCCATAAACAATCCACAAATAAAAACAAAGTGCAGTCACTGAAATAAATTGGAGTTATTTTTGGGGACAGAATACTGTTGTGTTGTTTAAGGCCTTTTTAAGTACTGTCTTCATGCAGACGTGATCACTGAAATTCATTCGTTTCCAGTGTTACCTTTTGTCACAGCATAATGTTCATCTGCTCCCTAATTTAAAAAAACTTGACAACAGATTCCTATCAAGACAGTTCAGGATTACATTTTAATGATAAACTGTACATGTTAAGTGATATGCACACATTGGAGTATATGGCCATGAAGGAGACATGTCTGGGTTGTCCCGTTTGTGCAGAGCTTGTGTTGAGTTTGGTTTCAATGTGGAAGCTCGTGGTGGACCAGCTTATAGTGGGAACCACAGGAGGGACAGCGCTGGGCATCTCCCTCATGAAGCCAAAACCACACAACAGCGGTGTTGTCCTCCTCACCTGTAGAGAGTGATACGATGCCACATCTGGTTTGTAATAGACACGTTGATACAGACCACTGGATTTTGCCTTTAATGAACATCACTTACAAAGACAGCCCACCAGCCTCTTGGTTCCAATGCACGGCACAATGTGAGGGTCCTCCTTAGAGCCAGCATATTCCCTGGGCTTCAGAATACTGTAGGGATCCTGCAGTGGGAGGTTGAAGAAATGTGCACATGTAAGGTATAAGTACTGTACGCTGGTGTGTGTGGTAGCCTACCTTTCCATGTTTGAAGCCCTGCAGGGCATGTCGCTCCAGTCCGGTGGCTTGTTCATCATCCGTTGGTATTCCTGTAAAATGATATGGCAGAGGAGCAAATGATTCATCTTCATAAATCACCTTCAGAGTCCTGCATGTGTATGACAGTCAGTCTGCTTGAACGCCACCCACACCACCCTGCTCCTGCGCCCTATCAGGATCCTGGCACCACACCAACAGACGGCTGCCAGAGGAGGTGGGTCTATTACAGGCCTTTCCAAGAGTTGAAGTCCAAATGACCTTCATTATTTGATTCAAACGTCGTAGTCACATTTATGAAGACCGCAGTGACAGTCGGTGATACACAAATGAACACAAACACGTTTAAATGCCGCGAATTAATGTTACACGTCTAAAAGTGTTATTTATCATCGCTGCGACATAAAACATCAGTGGTAACAGTTTTCTAGCTGCCATTACATTATAGACTTCGTGTCTGATGCAGCATTTTAGCAAACCAACAAACTGCGCCATGATCTCAAACATCGCCGTCATTCCACCTGACGACCAGTCCAGCTCCTTAAACAGACTTCCTACGGCCGAGGACAGCTGCGTTTCTCCCGCAGTCTGCGGGCCTGTCACACGGCCTAAAGTCTGAAGTTCGTCTGTTAAAATCTCTCTTACCTCTCACTGTGGCCATGGCACGGTGTAACGGTCTGGCCACCACATTGCTCCTCAGCTGTAATGCTGCACAAGCTCGGAGAAGAAGACGTCCCGCCATATCACACACACTTCCAGATACAGAGACTGACCTGATACACTGCGAGCTGGACTGAAATGACCCCGACAACTGGCTGAGTGACAGGCGGTCTGACCAATGAGAGCGGACACGGGGCTGCACTGAGCAATGAGCAGAGGCGGCACGAGACACAGGTGGTAAATACTGGTAAACCTGTTGCTGGTAAGACATGATGAAAATAATGTCATAAAAACAATCCTAACCACTACATGCTCACCCCCTACAAAACAATGTACTAAAAGTATCGGAAGTAGTACTCAGGATGCAGAATGACCCCATCAATGTGGTATCATATCACTGGACTATCATTGACTGCTCAACTCTATATGCAAAATTTTGTCATGTGGAATACTAGAACAATCTTTTTTTTATTTAGCTGTTGTATTTACATGTGTCCGTAGAAAGAGACATCACTGATAAAAGTATCTTAAATGGAAAACAAAACTGATGCTCGTTGCCGCTCTCCTCCAGGTGGAGGCGGTGCAGCACACACGAACACAGCCGCTTTCTGAGGCTCCTTCATGGGAACATGAAAACTGATCAGCGGCGCTGAAGCTGCTGGAGCACGTCCAGACATGTTGTTGACGGTGTGTGTTGTCACGGCTGTTTGCTGAACAGCACAAAGAGAGTAAAAAGACTGAGTCCCGCTGTGTTACTCAGGCTGCGCTGCAGCGTCTATTCACAGGCGCGATCCCACTACTGAGCGGCACGGGGGCTTTGACCTGCTCCGTGTCCGACCTGGGCCGGTGCACCCCTCCTTAGACGACCTGGTAATCCCGGGCTCCCCCAGGAGCACCATATCGATACCGAACTTAGTGCGGACGCCCGCTCAACATAGTCCACTGCAGCTCAGAGCTCCTGAGCTCAAACGATCCGCCAGCCTCAGCCTCCCAGTGACTTGGATTACAGGCACGCGCCACCGCACCCGGCGGTGGAACTCTTCACTAACAGCGGTTTTCAGGTGTCACACGTGACGTCATCCGGAAGCACGCTCAGGTGGCATCTAAAGGTGAAAAAAAAGTACTCTTGCAGTGCTAAAAAGAGCTTTGAAGTGTTATTTTGCAATATATTATGTATTAGTGCCTAATGTTGTGGCTCCATTTGCGTTGTAAAGATGCTCCTTCTCATTATGTAGTTTTATGAGCTGTAGCCTTTCACTTTATATTGGCCTCATCAGAGGCAGCAGGCAGAGAGGTCAGGGGGTGATCAGTCCGGAGCCAGGTAGTAAACTTTGCTCTTGGGGGCCCAACAACTTAACGTGACCTTGATGTGCTTTATACAATATGAAAAAAACTAGTTGATAAAGTAACAAGTATAGTAATAAATAATGTATTTATATGAGAGAAACAGCCATTCTGCATACATCTCTCCTTCTATTAATGACACTAAATTCAGTCAGGAAGACTCTTTGACAGCTGTGATCCCTTTCTGGAGGAGCTGCACTCCCTCAGCATGTCCTAGCACTTCTCCACCACCTGAGGGCGCTGCACGACAAAACTTCCCAGGGAGAGGAATCAGGATTGGGGAGTTAAATAAGGAAAAGCTGATTAAAAACACAGAAAATGTTATGCGTGTGTGTGCTTCTGTTTTCACGTGTTCCAACATCCATAATGTGTCCGTACACGCATTCGCTGAACTGTTCTTCCTGAAGAATGAAGAAAAATAAAGTTATGCTGTTGAGAGACATATCCAACAGCCAGTGATTAACACCTTCTAACTCTGTAAGACATATTACTGTTTTCTGACTATTGATGAAGCCATTAGGTAGGAGCTATATTAGGAATTACACTTGTTTCCATCTTACTCAGTCATATACGAAGATTGAGATCACCTTTGTCTCTGTGTCCAGTTCAGAGTTGCTCAGGGATGTGACAGGAGGAAATCAAATGGACTGTGTAAAGCAGAAGTATACACATGACAGAAGCTTGATCATAGTCATATTTTTTATTGTAGTAATATTTTTTCTGATAAAGACAAACGTTCATGCAAGATTTTGGATAAAACATCACCTAACAAAAACACAGCACAGACATCCCTCTGAATGTGACACTTGCTTTTGGATCATGTTGGCCAGTTGATGTGATAATATCCAGATTACAGCAGCTACAAAACATCATGTGACACTGGAAATACAGCATGAATTTGATCTTTGGTAAGGACGAGGAAATCCAGGAAAAAATATGAAACAAGTAAGAAAAACACAACAAACTGAGTCAGATGTGCAAAGAAACTCTGAATTAGAGGAAATGACATCGTTAAATTTAAGAGGTCTAATAATGAATGAGGCAAATTCACTTCAGTACAAACAAACAAATGAAGGTGCATTTAAATGCTGGAGGTCCATTGCTTCTTGTTATCAATATGCAATTCCCTCTAAGGCACCCTTCCCTTTGATGGAAAGACATTTCCCTACAGATTTAGTAAAACAAATACCGATAGTTTGCTTTTGATACTTCAAAAATCGGCAAACATTTGTAACTCATTTGCCAACACAATCATGTCATACATACCCTTTTTCTGCTAACATCGATATCTTTCCAAATGTTCAAACAATTTCAGCTGCAGCAGGGCTATATAAAACATTATAGACATGGATCCATCATACGTTCTTAGTGACTGGGATTAATCTTTATCATAGCCATGTTTCTTTAAAAGAACAAGGTTGAATTTATCAGTATAACCTGCTCTGTAACGACTCCATCTTTCAGACCTTCAACCACGTACATTATCCTTCATTCCCCAGAGTCATCTTGTAAACACAAATATACAGGGATTAAAAACATAAATTAATGCTCTAATGGTGTCCCTCAACTTATGTCACTCATAAAATGGGAAGCAATGCCTCACACGTTTGAACTGCAGTTAAAACGGAGGAGCAGCAGCGATTAAATCATTCTGAGAGACATATTGTGTAAAAACTCCTATCATGATGTATTCTGTGTTTATAATGAGCCCCTGGAAAAACAACAGTTGAGTCAACTACCCAATGTGCAGCGCTTACAAATTTGGAGCTAATTTTAAGTTTCATCTCCAAAGAAAAACTAAACATTCCTTTCTAACAAACAGTCTTACATAAAATACATTTGAAACAAGTCTTCTTGGACGGGCACACTTCTACAGTCTCATCTATTCACAAAGAGATTTTATCAAAAGAAGAAGAACTGACGTATTTTAAGGACCCCATGAAACAAAAAAAGCCGTTCATGAAACGCAGCTCTGGTAAGAGCAAAAAGGAGAACAGCAGCAGTAAGTGAAGACCTTTGCTCTGTGGCTTCCTCGCAGTCGCTGGCTGTCCACTGACGTTTCTTTGGTAATAACACATCAGACACAGTGTGCATTACTAGTGCAGAAGCATGAAGTAGGGTTGTGTTTTTGCTCTCCGGCAGCTCTGTCATCTTACAATGTTTATTATGTCCAGTCACTTTCATTTCATGGGGTCTTTAAATGCTTCAGCGACACACTTTGTACAATCTACTCTACTATCTTTTCAGCAGTTGAAAAACATGATCCACACACTTTACAACGACAGACTAGCTTTTCATCCATCGGAGAGGAAACACAGACATTAGGGCAGCTCTTTACAAACCAGGGCAGAAGGTGCTGTGGGGGCTCGTATGAGGATGCATACTACTACTACATGCTGTCACACAAACATGCTCTCTTCAAATGACAAAACGTCTTCAGCTGGACGACTGTATGAAGAATTTGTTGAGAACAGAATAATGTCAGCTAATACTTTGTTGACCCCTTTATTTCTCTTTGCTCTCTGCCATACAGAGGTCAGAGGTCAGGGACTCTTGAGCACAACTTGCAGGGACGGACTTAAACCTGGGTTCGCCTGATGGAGGACAGCCTCCCCGCTCACTTGTGCCACCCTGCTGCCCTGAATGTAAATAATATGAAGCGTCCACGCGGTTAAGAGGAATGTTGATTTTCAAGGCAAACCTTGACATCTTGAATGTTTTGCTCATCAGACACATTGAGTTAGTTTTAACACATCCATCTCTATCTTGATCACTGTTAGCATTCCTCAAGGAATGAAAAAAACGAGAAGCATGTCTGATGAGAAAACTAGAATCCGAAATGACACAAATCCAATAAGATCTCATATATCAAGGAATCGGTTTTATGCTAATTCTTGTGTGGACTGATCATGATCGCATTGAATTTATAGAGCAACAGTGCAAAGGCTTATAGAACAAGTACAAGTCACAGTAACACAGCAAGCTAACTGGCAGTCTTTTTAAGGGAGCATGGCTGGAAATGTAAGGCACTACAGTCTCAGTTGGAGCGTGTCTGCATCCTTCAGAACTCCATCAATCTGCTTGAGGAGAAACTGGTGGTGGAACTGAGATGGAAGGCTGTCTGTCCTCATTCAGAAACTCCCAGGAAGTTTGTCGACCCATTCATGACCGTCCTCACATTCATAATATGCATAATCAGGAGAGCAGAGATCATCTCTGCAGTTCGGTGAAGCTCCATAGAAAGACTGGCTACCTCCAGGCGTGACAGGCAAGCTACAATTCAAGGCTCGGCTCTCTGGCATGTGCTACTCTTAGGGTAGAGTTTAGGAGTGAGGACAGAGCATGAAGAAGCTTCTAGTACGAAGGAGACGAGGGGGATAATTGTGTGCTTACAGTCGCGTGAAAGGGCCCACGTGAAGAGGCGCTCTTAGTTTGGGAGAGGAGCAGGAGTTGGTGGTGAACATGGAGGACGGGGAGGAGGAGTAAGGAGAAGAGGAAGCAGATGAGGAGTCACCGCCGCTGTTCAGGGCGAAGACACTGGAAACGGCTACATCCACGATACCTTGACATAGCTCTGGATAAAGTTTCCTGGTGGAGGGAGGGGGGGACAAGAAAAGTGTCAACTTGCCCTCACACTTGTGTTACGGACTTATTGTGTTTAATCAAGTCTATAGAAATCACTCCTATCCCACAGCCAGCTGTGACTGATTTAATACCTAGCACAGGAAATTTATTCACAACACTTTTGCATTACAAACGTCAAGTTCACTGAGGAGTCAAAGTTCCAAACATTAAAATTCATGAGGAACAAAATTCAAATGTTTAGCTAAAAAAAAACAATGGTAACATTTTCAAAGCTTCCTCATTTCAAACTCTGACCCTCCAAGGAAGAAAAACAAAACACTACTCCAAAGTTTCCCCCAAGACATTTTTAGATAATAAGGGAAATAGATTAAAAGCTTGTTTTCCCCATACGGTAAACAGAAGCCAGAAAAGTCTCTCTAGCTGTAGACTGGAGGAATAGATGTGAATAGGAGACAGAGTATAAGGCTGTAAGATTTACAGATCGAAAAAATTAGTGGTGAGAGACATGGAAAACTGAAAGGGATGCTAAGAAAGAAACATTTGTATGTGAATGATCAGCTGAATGTTACTGACTGTGCACAGGCTGGAGCTCCATTGATCTCAATGAGCCACACTTTGAAGCTCTCGTCCACCATGAAATCAAATCCAAAGAGCTGGAAGCTCTGGTAGGACAGATGCTTGGTGCTGATTGTCGGCTCAATACATGTCAGACAGCTCCTGTGAAAGCAGATGGCAAAATCATTGGCTGTTAATAGCGAACACATAAGTCACATTGTTACACAGTATAGCAAATAACGGAGCCATAATATCATAATATAATAGAGGAGAAGCAACTTAAATGTCTAACTATGAGGTAACAAACCACAATTACTAATACTAGACGTTATATATGTACCAATAATAGTGCTCTGTGATTTACTTTTCTGTCTTGGTAAAAAAAACTTTGGAGCTTTAGTAGCTGAAATGGCTTCAAACACAAGTCAGATGTTACATGTGAATAACTTTATTCTCATTCATATTGCAGTTAGCAAGACTAAGACTCTACAGCCATGTTTGCGACTCTGTGAAGCTGCACTTGAGCTAAATGCTGCCACTGACATGCCTACATGCTCACAATGATAATGCTAGCATGTTCACAGTGTTAGTTTAGCATGTTAGCCTGCTAACATTTGCTAGCCAGCACTCAACACTCTACGATCCCATCTCTCTTATGTGACTACATCAATCAATCAATCAATCAAACTTTATTTATATAGCACCTTTCATACATAGAATGCAACTCAAGGTGCTTGACAAAAGATAAAAACAAGTAAAGTCTGTACAACGCCCATTCCCAAACACGCTCCCAGACACCCACACACACAAACCCCAATGAAACTGTCGCTGTAAAAACATGGCAGGGCACTGAGGAACCATGAGAGGAAAAGACATGTTACTTGTTACATGTTACATGTTACTACTTGTTACTTTGATCATGAATGTGACACTATACAGGCTACAACATAGTATACAACTGAGTGTTTGTAGTATTTAGTTTAGAGAAAACTACAGATCAAAGACAAAACTGTCAGAAGGGCGGGGCTGAGAAAAAAAGGCGCAGTTACAAATCTCTCTGCCGCTTCAGCACCACGGACAGCAACGTGGATTTATCAATACACAGCACAGTTAGGCTACTGGGGTTTCAGAGCCTTGGTCAGAGCCATAGACTCTAACTTACACATATATTCAACTAAACAACCCCTCTGCCAGTAGAGGATGCAGAGGGATGGCAGGTTAACAAGGGGGATGGATTTAGGTCATTTTGCTAACAAGAGGGGTGGAATCCCCCTCACACTGCCTAATGGTAAAAATGTTAGAAAGAAGAAACATACTTTATTTGATCACACACACAACATCTTACTGACCAATCAATTAACTTCAACAAGAATACATCATTTCCTTACACTATCAAATACGACAGATCCCACTTGACAACTCAGTAAGCATGTCTCAATATTTAAGTTTGGAGAATGTCTGCAACCACACAAACATGCTAGTTTTAGTATTTGGGATACAGTAAAAGGCTGATATATGTAAATAGATAAATATATGCTTTCTTTTAGACGAAATCCAAAAATAACAACAGGAGCAAAAACAAGCATGACCTACTTTATGATCTGCTTGATCTGAGGTAATATGGTGGTCTCCAGGGTGACATTGTGAGTGTTCAGCAGGTACAGCCTGAACTCATCAAAGAACATCTCGTTCCCCTCCTCATATCGCCCGTAGTTCTGGGAGTGCTCCTTCTGGATGCAGTGGTTGGTCAGGTGACTGGTCATGTCCTGGAGGTCAGAGCTGTTGTAGGGCTCTGAAGAAGTCCTCAGCACACCCTCCCGGTATAAATAGATGTTGTACTGATGATCCACCAGCACCCAGCTCCTAGCAATAGCATAACGTGGCATATAAAAGCCTCGGTTACAAAGTCCAGACAAACTAGCACATTCTCTGTCGGTGTGAGTTAAACATAAAAGACTTGCCTGATGTCAAACTTCCTGTGTCCTGGCTCCAGAAGCAGAGGTTTCTCCAGGTATTTCTGAATAACATGAACCTGTCCCTGATTATCAATGTACTCCAGCAGCTGATTTGCATCATGGGATATCAAAATACCAGCACCTGTTGCAGGAAAAACAAATACGTTAATGTGTTTCAGAACTGCAAATAATACAAGCAGAAGATCGCGTCATAGGGGGATAGCTGACAATTGAAGAAAACAATGTAAGGAAAATGTCTCTAACTTGTATCTTGGATTTAAACCAGTGAAACACAGTTAAGAGATTTTACCTTTAGCTCCGGCTGAAGACTTGGCAATCCAAACTGTGCCCTCCCCACTCTCTTTTTTAGAGTGATAGGAGGCCAAGAAAACTTCCCGCTCATCTGTCTTGGGATTGTTCTTCAAATGGCTGATGCCATTTGTAGCTGGAGCAACAGGAGTGTTGAGGTTAGTGGGATAGATGATGTAGGACTCTGGGAACCAGTTGCAGGAGTCAGACAGCTCTGGACTGGTCTTTATTAGCCTAATGGTAAAGAGGGAAAATGGTCAGCGAATGTCACGGACATCTGAATAATTTATTTGCTAAAAAGTGTGACAAGAATCATGGCAAAACAAAAGATATAGCTATTTAATTGAAAAAGACAGAAACACACTTGACCAAAGATGCCTTCCTGCACAGCTTGTCTGCTCCTCTGTAGTAATTCACCAGTTGCACCAGTCCTGGTTCATGACCTGTGAAGTCCAAGGGAGGATGTGTGACATGCACTCAAATAACCACATGTGTACACACTGCACATTTAACTAAATGACACACACACACTCTTCCCACAGGATGCTATATCAGGCAGCTAAGCTCAGTCACAGCAGCTGCCTCATACTGAGTGGGTGTGCATCAAATTTAGCACACACACTTTTCTGTCTGCTGTTTGCATCATAGGAAATAGAACAACAGTATTTACCCAGGCGTCCAAAGGGCAGTCTGTTCCGTTCACCGAGCATTAAGTTGAATCTGGGATTGTCTCTTTTCAGCCTCTTCCACTGTCCGGTCGACACGAGGATTTTGGAAACTTCTGCATAAACAGTGCTGTTGTCGTCACGCGTGACAAAGGTGTACATCGGGGAATTCATAATGCCACTTTGACCACGAGGGGAAGTATGTGTTAGAAAACGATTGAATGCGCGAGTAATGGGGGTGTCTAGCTGGTTGATGAGGCTATCTGGTTGGCACTGCAGCAGACAAACCGTTCAGGGTTATCTCCTCTGTCCGTGCCATGATGATGAGTCAGTCATATCCAGTCCACACTTCCCAGTTAGCTCACAGTTTTTTTCAGCTTCAATTCAGACGTCTGAGACTAACATTTCTTTACACAGAACATCACAACATGTGGATGATAGCAGTCTAACACTGCTCAGGAGGGAGGGTTCCGTCAGAAATCCCAGACAAGGGTGTGACCGACTGCTGCTGCCGGCTCCTGGGGCTGGTCCCGTCTGGATTAATTTACATCCTGTCTCCAGTTTAGCTGTAACGTTAGCTAACGGACTGCGACCACTGCGAGCAGCTGTCCAGGAAACTTCTCCGGTATCCCCCCTCGAAGACAAAGACTTTAACAATAAATAGTGCGGAACATTAACTAACTAACTAGTTGACTACACAATACCTCAAACGCAGACTATTTTCCCACCGGCATCGTATGATTTAATCTGTGAAGCTCTGCAGCCGCTGTCATACACTGTCGACGGCATAAACAAAAAGCTCCAGGGTTGTGGTTACTGTAGTTTACACGTACTCTGATATCGCGGGTCGTTTGTATGTAAGTGTTTCTTATAGTAATACAATCAAACGACCATCACTTAGAATGCAGTTTATCTATGAGCATCATTTATAAAAAAGATTTTTTATGTTGAAAATCGGTTTTAACTGCATGTCAATAACCTCGGTACTACATTTCCCAGAAGACAACACGATAAAGCGACTTTCTAAGAAGTACATTTGGTTAGTGTGTGGCGACCACAAGATGGCGTCGGAGATCTCATTACAAGTTAAAAGCTAGGTCCATATTGTTGAAACCATAGTCCAGAAAAAAGAAGCTTTGAAACTCAAGAAAAGGGTAAGATTGCGTCTTAGTTTTTAATTAATTATCATAAATAAAGAATCTTGAGGTGGTAACTGATAGAGCATAATAACACACGAACAGATACTGGCCAGTCTCTGGGCGAACCTGGAGAATAAATGGAGCACTCCCTAGTTGTGACAAGTTATGGGCCCCGTTCGGATATTTTCAAAAAAGTTAAGCGCTTCAGTTTAGTTCCTTATTGTTCCTATATTTTCATCTTAAAACGACGCTTTGTAAACGCAATACAGATAAAGTTGGGTCAGTTTTGGCTGGGTATATACATTAGGTAAAAGCGATGCCCAGAGATGAATTTAGGTTTTCGATGAACGAATTGGAACGTGGCCGGAAGTCGCAGTGTTGAAGAAGAAACAGGAGGCGGGAATGATCACACGGAGAGTCAAGGTACAGCAGTTCTCAACTAGTTAAAGTTCCCATACTCGCGTTTGTTGCGTAGCGCGTATTTATTTTTGTCATACTGTCTTAAGGAGACATCACTAATAGTAAGTGACGTCCTTCATCGTCAATAGTGTGGTCTGTTGTGTGCGGCGGGGTGTTTTCATTGAACACTTGTTGCCTGTAGTGGTCCCGTACGTAGATTGTTTGCATGTCATGGAGGCTAAGCTGTGTTTTCCCTGTCAGGCGAATAAATAATAACCCTAAAGAACATTGCAGCAGCATGGCCAGCTTTGAGCTTGAGACTGAGAAAATAACCCTTTGTGTTAAGAGGTTAACGTAGCTGGGGCACAGATCAGCTGGTAGATGGAGACTAACAAAGCCTGCTTTGAAACTGGAGGTGTTTCAGAGAGATGGGCATTGACCAGGCAGGGACTGTCTTAACTGAGACATGCTGTTGAGTTGGTATGCTAATAAACTGGATTCAGTGTTGTGGACCCATTGTATCGACTAAATGTCAGGATATCTCAGCCTCTGTTGCTCCAGTTTTAACCACACTTTTTAAATCTGTTCTTTTGAGTCCCTAGACTTAATCGAAGTGCGATACTGAATTAATTGACTTCTATTATAATCCCATACATATCACAGATTGTAATGTCATGAGATGTACCTTTTTTGTGTGTGTGGGTGCGGGGTAATGTGTGCCTTGGCTTATACTGAGGTCATGTATTTTTAATCATTTTGTCCCATCTCCTTCACCAGACTGGAGCAGGCCAGGCATGAGTGGCGCACACCTGGACGAATGGCAGAGGAGGTCCTTTGACATTTCATCTGGCAACTGTACACCTGAACAGACGGCCGATGCCTACCGGGCCCACATCCTCTCCATTCAGTATGCATGGGCAAGCTCCCAGCTCTCTCAGGCCGGCATGGCCAGCCTGCTCAGGACCTACTCGGAGCGCTATGCCGCAGTGCTGGACTCAGATGACCCCTGCACAGGGCTTAACAACTATGCGGAGAGCGCTCTGCATCTGGCCCGCAGTCAGAGGAACTACAGTGACAAATGGGAGTCATCCCTGACCGTGGAGAGTGTGCTGGAGCTGCCCTGCGTGCAGAAGATGATTCAGGTAGGGTTGGAGGGAGGGGGCTCCCTGGTGGCACCAGGAGATGTCAACATATCTGTGGGGCAAGAGAGCAGAGGCAGCTCCCTGACTGCTCCCTTTACTGGAGTCAGGTCAGAGGCTGCAGTATTCAAACCTGTAAGACCACCAGCGCCTAAAACAGAGACTGCGAGCAATCCTGTTACTAATATTACGTCAGAGAGGCCAAGAGGCTCTGAGGGGATCTCAGGCAATCTAAACTCATTTTCCCGACTGCCTGTCCGACCACAGTCTGTGTTCAGTCATCCTTCTTCAGTTCCTTCACAGGGAAACTCAGGCCCTGCAGGGGGCACGCAAAACTATCAGTCCTCCTTCTTCTCAAACGCCAACCCATCTAAGCGGAAGAATTTTTACAACTCAGATGGAGGGGATGGGGGCAGGGGGCAACATGGAGGTCAAGCAGGCACTGACCAGCGAGTTGGAAGCAACTTCAGATCGGCTCGCGAGCAATTTGTTGTTGATCAACAGAAAAAACATTCCCATCAGCCCCAGAGAGGTCAGGCTGCAGGGGTGGCACCAGCTGTGAAGAAATCTCTGGGTGCCAACAGGCCTCGAGGTGCTTTTTCTAAATTTGTGTCACCGATTCCACGACAGGGGGAGGAAGAAGGTGGGATGAGCCATAATTCCAATCAGGAACCGCAGATTCTGGATGAGCGTCTTAAAAACATTGAGCCAAAGATAGTTGAGCTGATCATGAGTGAGATCATGGACCACGGCCCCCCTGTTGCCTGGGATGACATAGCAGGCCTCGAGTTTGCTAAGACCACCATAAAGGAGATCGTGGTTTGGCCCATGCTGCGCCCTGACATCTTTACTGGCCTCCGTGGTCCACCCAAGGGCATCCTGCTGTTTGGACCTCCAGGGACTGGAAAAACTCTGATAGGAAAATGCATAGCTTGCCAGTCAGGTGCCACCTTCTTTAGCATCAGTGCGTCATCGCTCACATCCAAGTGGGTGGGCGAAGGAGAAAAAATGGTGCGAGCCCTGTTTGCCATTGCTCGCTGCCACCAGCCTGCTGTCATTTTCATTGATGAAATTGACTCACTGTTGTCCCAGCGGACAGACGGGGAGCACGACTCATCACGTAGGATAAAGACAGAGTTCTTGGTTCAGCTGGATGGGGCTGCCACGGCGGCCGAGGACCGCATCCTGGTGGTGGGCGCCACCAACCGACCTCAAGAGATAGACGAGGCTGCCCGACGGCGCCTGGCGAAGAGGTTATACATCCCCCTGCCCGAGGCAGCCGCCCGATGGCAGATAGTGACGAACCTCATGGCTCGAGAGAAGAACCAGCTGAGAGAGCAGGAGCTGGAGAGCATCGTAACAGCCGCCGAGGGCTTCTCAGGAGCTGATATGACTCAGCTGTGTCGTGAGGCAGCACTGGGGCCCATCCGCAGCATCCAGCTCAGTGACATCGCCACTATCACCGCAGATCAGGTGCGACCAATCCTGTACAGCGACTTCCAGGAGGCCCTGAAGACTGTACGACCGAGCGTCTCATCGAAAGACCTGGAGCTGTATGAAGAGTGGAATAAGACTTTTGGATGTGGACATTAGACTTGGCTCCTCATCCTGATTATCCTCTACCTCAATTAACAGAGTTGAAATATACATTTAAGCTCTGGAGGAAAAATATAGAGCTTAAATATTGTCAACAAAATAACAAGAGCTCCTCACACTGTTGCCAAAAACACAACCTTACACTTGGATCAAAAGCTCAGTTCCAGTCTCACCAAAAAGCTTCAGAAAGATCATTTTCTAAATGTAGAGATGTTTGATAGCATTTTCACTGAGCAGGTGTTTCTGTTATTTTGTCCATCCCCTGTGTGTCTGAGAGGCCAGTTTAGTTACTCTTTACAGCCAACCTGATGTTTTGTGATGCGTTAATTTCAGTCCTTACTTGCAGGCAGTTGTAACAACAGTGTGTTAACAGTTAACACTGGTTTACTTCCTTTATAGCAATTGAAATCTTTTTTTTTAATATATATATGTGATGTTCAGGTATTCAGACTTATTGTCATTGCTGTAATTTGCTTCACATGCAACACATTGCTAAAATTTTATGTTTTCCTAATAAAATATATTTTGCTCTGATCTACAATTTGTTTATGTATCAGACTTGAAATAAATCAATAGTGCGTTTATCTCCAGTGTATTGTGGCATTTCCCTGCTTGATCCTCCTCCTCATAATCCACAGAGGGCAGTGTGATCACTGTGAAGAGCTTTATTTGCACATCTCCAACATGGTGCCTGAAGTCTCATTGTCCTGAAATGTTCCTGAGTCTGGATGAGCTCATCATATCTGCAGAAGTTGGGCAACACAGAGGATCCAGAGTCTCATGTTAAAAAAAAAAAAAACCCTTGAAAACTTTGCTTATGCTTCGCTTCCCCTCCTGTCACTGATTAAGTCAGCAGTGGTCTTAACAGGAAAATCTGTGACTGCAATACATCCCTTTTATTAGAATTTTACAAAAAGCATGAGCATTTTAAGAGTGACCTTGATCCACAGGGTTCAAGGCTCGTGTAGATGTATGTGTTTCAAACTAGCTGTCCAGTTAATGCCTCAGCTATCAGGATTAATAATAATAAATAAGATGGCCACTTGCTCTCCTCCAGCCGGCAGACACTTGGTTAATCCATTGCCAAGTGGTCGTACTTGTCAACAGAGGTTCTTATTCATTGTTGATGTTTTTGGAGTTGAACGCCTCACTGGTCGTACATATGCTGCTATTGAAGAGGACCATTGTGCACGCATGAAACTCTCATGTAAGTTTAATGAAACAATCTTTGAAAATCTGGAAGACCATGAAAAAAGATTTTCATTTATTTTTCATCTTTTTGTCAAGTCGCTGATAAATATTTCAGACGTGCGTTTGGCCACTGTGTTGAAACTTTGTTGAATTAGCCAGCAGTGAAAGTAGTCACACAGCCTCCCCTCGGGCGTCTCCGTACTCGGGGGCTCTTCACAGCTGGACCGGGACAGATGCACAGAATTCCTCTGGTGCTGGCAGGATCCAGAGAGTATGGACTGAAAATAGTGCCATATGGTGGAAGCTTGTACCTCAATTTGACTGTGCAGCAGTGGACACAAACACATTACACAGTACACGTATTTAAAAATATAATGATGTAATTCTACTGCCTATATGTCATTCAAATTTGGAAAACTGACAAAATTGAGGTAGAAATACATCACCTAAGACTTGGTTGTCTCAGTAACATGCAGATGGTGACGGTTTTTCATAAGCGCTTTATGTTTGGAATCAGGCTGTTCCCAGAGAGCAGGTGTGGACAATCGCGGAGGAAGCAGTCAACCATTAAAAGTATCTGTTCAACAATGTAAAAATACTGTATTACAAATAAAGGTCCTGTATCAAAATTTTACCTGAATGAAAGTGAAAGTATTTTTAAACAAAATCTATTTAAAGGTGTAATCTTTTATATAGCTATATAATATATGAACTTATTTTTTTCCATTCAATCTGCTCTCTATATAGTTTTCATTGTTGGTGGCGGGTCCACCATTTCTGCACTGGATTTAAATTGCCTTTACATGCATGAGAGATTCATTAGGGAACAATGCAGCATGTAATCCAGAGTTACCTTTATTCTGCTCGAGCTGCGTACAGCAAAAAAATCTGATTGTGTTTGCAATTATTATTGACAGCTTTACCGTTATCAGTGAAACAGCATGAGTTCCTGAGGCTGCACTGGAAATACTGGTCCTCTGCTGAATTTGTATTTAATGAAAGAAATGCAACAGTGGTTGTCAGTGGTTTTAAACCTCATTTAAGGATTATAAGTATAAAAAAAACACACACACACACACACACTTTGCAGAGAAAAAAAGCACCCATGGCTGTTATACTGTTATCTATTACATGGGCTCTCAGCACTGATGCATCAGGCTCTAAGCAGCATTTTACTGTTGTAGCTGGTCAGCGAGCTGAGTTGCAGCTAGTTTGGTAGTTTAATCCAGTTCTGTGGTGACATATGGGATAATTTTACCTCTCTGGGCCTCAAACAATCTAAATAAAACTCTGTAACACATGTAGAGGTGAAATGTCTTTTTGATGGATTTGATAACGACTCAGACAACAGATGCTTGACATGAGGCCCTAAGTATATAGTGGTTGGGAACCACTGGTTTAATCTAATCTTTTATGAACTACTGTAATGTATTTAATGTCAAATCTTGATCTGAAAAGTAACTACAGATGTTGAATAAATATAGTGGAGTGAAGTATGAAGTAAATAAAATAGAAAGACTCAAGTATAAGTACCTTGATATTGTATATAAATGCAGTCATTGAGTGGGTGAATCTGTTCTACTGGGAAAGTGGTGAGAGACCTTATATTTGATGCACAAAAAAATCCAGACGGGCCCATTTGCTCATTGGCCATCACCAAATAGACTTCCAGTTATGGGAAGAAAAGCCCAGAGAGACAATGAAATGTGATACTTAATGGTGAAGTTGGTCCCAAATGTGACCAACTTCACAAAGTTTGCAGTGAATTATCTATTATGTTCATCCATTTACGGGACACAGCCTTGAAAAGTGTGAAAAGCTACTAACATCTTGTTGGATCCTGTTAACAGCACAATTGGAAGTGGCTAAGTGTGCTTCTTAAAGGAGTATTTCAGTCAGCTGGCTGAAAGGGGAAGTGAGATTTGGGATTCTGGCAGGGCCAGACTTGGTTGGCCAGATTATCCCTCTCATGCAAATGCCCTCCCTCCCCTGTTGGGTCCCAGTCAAGCGTGGGGGGGCTCAGCGCTGGCCACAGCTGCTTCCCGTTTCCGCTAAATCACACAGCAGCCATCTGGACGAGGCTGTCGCAGCACAACGCCGCCGAGCTCCTCTGCCGGCCTCGGCTGAGCCTCTCCAGACAGGCCTGGCCCTCAGAGTCCCGGCCCCTGCCTTCTGCTCCAGTGCCTGATCCTCCTGTCCCAGCTCTCTGCTGCTGCGGCAGCTCCTCTGAGGACCAGCGGGACTCTTCAGGTCCTGGACGCAACACATGTCAACATGCTGCTGTGTGTATGTGTGTGTGTGTGTGTGTGTGTGTGTGTGTGTGTGTGTGTGTGTGTACACAGAGAGTCTCCACACTCATAACGGCCCATGACGTGTGTGTGGGTGTGCTGCGTATGCTACCAGTACTCCCCTGGTGTCACAGTTTTAACACGAGGGTCTCTGTGCAGACAAATGCCACTCTGATGTGTCAGCCTCGTCTTCTCTGTCTGTTTAGCATCCTTGGTAAATTATGAGATAATATGAAGGACTCTTTTTAGTTGGAAATGGTGCTTTATAAAACCCAGAAGATCAATAATTGTTGGAAATGAGCTTTTTTGAGAAAAAAAGCTAATAATTGCTAATTGCACAGCATGTGGAGAAGTGTCTATTTTTTCACCTCTCACTGTAAATGCTCCTCCAGTGTTTTTGTATTTTTCTTTTTGTACTCAAATGCCAGTCATTCACTCTTTCTTGGCTCTTTCTTGACAGGTAGGAGCGAGCAGCATCTTGAATGACATCTAAGCTTAATTATTTCAGAAGGTTCCAGAGTGTGAAATGAAATCTCTGTATTTCTTAAGAGGGAAAGATGATAAAGTAAAACTCAGAGAAAGTTTGCATGAACTCCAGAAATTATTTGGCCATCATGTGGACATTTCCATATTCTTTGACAAGTGGTTAATATAATCCAGTAAAGAAAAACGATCTTATTATTGCCATAAAATATCAATGTGAATATATCAAGATAATCTCAAGTAGCTTCAGGTCTGTTCGCAGTAAGCCTTCATTCATTTAACAATTCCATCAACTATAAATTCAGCTTTCTCCTTAATAATACACAGTCACTGGAAAATAAAACACTCTTTCTGCATATATAAAATATCCTTTATTGATATTTCGCAAGCATAAAGCTCCTTCAAACCTCAAATGGCTCATTTTCATTCTGTGAGCGAGACAATTTGTGGCCATCAGGTATAAAACAAAAGGCCAGGACAACGTTTCCCTTCACTAAAACTAAAAACAGCTTCCAGCAGCAGTCATGTTTTCACCTCAAACACATTTAGTACAATTGGACAGAAAGAGATGCAGCTTTTATTAACTACTCTACAGACAAACATTGATCACTCTAATAAATACAAAAACAGACTGGCGTGTAAATGTGATATAAATAATATGTAGGTTGGTACAAATACAAGAACAGATTGAAACTTTGGAAGGAATGTGGGGTTATCTACATTGATTGTTAAGTTCATACTGATTGTATTTAATACCGATATTGAAATGGGTTTTCCTGCACTGAAAATTGCTGCAGAATAGAATATTCTATTGACATTTCAGACACTTCCATACAGAGATGTGTAAATGTAAGGATGGGAATATTTTCTATTTTAAATCTAGAAAAAAGTTGCTGCCATGTTTCAAAGGAAAAGACACCGTATATACATTTTATACAAGTGTCAGCTGTAAATACATGATTTAAACCTGTGTTGTCTTCACTGAACATCATTTTGTTTCTCTCATACAGACAGATGAACTAGTCTTCCTTCTGAGCATGAAAATAAATGCATTTTTAATAGTTGTGTCAGACAAACATGCATACTTTATATAAAAAACACAACTCTAAGACATCAACAGTGTATTTGACATTTTGTATTTCTATGCATTTATTTCAGGTGCACTTCAATGAGCGAGTGTGTGTGGCATGTTTTCCATATATACACCTCTTTGTGTGGAAGTGTGTGTTTTCTCCGGTCTACGGGGATCAGTAGCGGTGTTCGCCTCGCGTTATGTGAGAGGAGAACTCGTATCGGTCTTGGCTCCGGTGGCCACAGAGGTTGCACTCGAAGGGGTCTCTGAAGCCATGGCAGCCCATGTGAATGGTGTACATGACGTGGTCCAGGAAGAGAACGCGGCAGTGTTCGCACCGGTACGCCCTCACCTGCTCCCCGTCAGCCGTCACCACCTTGAAGCCCTCTGAGGCCATCTCCATGCTGGCCCGGATGGCCTCGTACTGCCTCTGCTGCTCCTCCTTCACCAGAGGGAGCACGCCGTTCCTCACCCCCGAGGTGATGTGGTTGGTCAGGTAGATGAGGCCGGGGGCCGTCCCGCCCGGGCGATCCTCATTGTTGCTCTCGGTGTCTGTGGAGTCCTGGCCGCTGTGGCTGGGCGAGCCGTCCTTCTCACTGGAGGCAGACTTGGAGTTGGAGAGCAGCAGCAGGTTCTCAGCTGCGCTGTCTTTGGCTGACAGGGCCGACCCCACGTGGCCCTCAGGTGCCGGCTTGTGGAGGGGGAACATGGAGCTGAGGCCCACGTCGGAAGAAGAGGCTGGGGAAGTCTGGACCAGAGGCCGGAGTGAATCTGCCCCCAGGTAGTTGATGGCAGTGTTGATGGCCTGGTCAATGACGTGGGGCTGAATCAGCTCACCTGCTCCTCCCTCATAGGAGAGGTCTGACAGACGTTTGTCACCTAAGGGGCCAGACAGACACAGAGGAGCAGTGTGAAGGTTATACTTGACTGACACAGAAACGTTCACCTACATCCTCCATCTTAATACTGAGGCTGCTCCTCTCTGAATTTGAAAATGACTCACTCCTGTTGTTTTTTCTGCTCTCATGAGCTCCTACTGGTATTTCTTGTCTGATATTAGCATTTCCCTCAGCTTCTTAATAATTCATTTTGTTATGGAGATTATCATAATCTTAATGTAAAATTAATATCAAAGAGTAAACACTCAGTAAATATTAAATCGCAGCGTCTTCTAGCAGTAATTAAACAAGTTAAAGGCACAATTCCTGATCAGGCCGAACAGCAAAAATAGACTTTTGTCTGTTACACTGCATGCATTCTGCAGAGCCAGGGTTGCAAAGAAATATGCAAGGCTAATGAACACAAAACACACTGCAGCTTCGCCTAGGCAGCTTCCACAGGTGCAGCAGTTACACTTCTTTTCCAGCAAAAGTAGCAACATTGGATATTACACAAAGGAAGCAGATTTCAGCCCTTACCCACAAACTTCTGTGGCATAGTGCTCTTACGTTTAGCTACATTATTAGCTAGTCTGTCTAGCACCAAGGCTCTGTCAGATCCCGTCTGGCTTAAGTCTTCCCTCTGCTCATTCTGGTTGCTTTCTTCCTTTATTACTGGAAAGCAAGACAGAAAAGTAGAATTCAGAGTCAAAGTAGTTTGAGCTTGTTTTGTTTAAAGTGATGAACCGGCACCTGATAACACATGATGGTATTTTTCTCACAGAGCACAGAGCGGACTATTCTGACACATGTGAAGCACTTGGTCTATAAATACAGTGTTTTATTCATGCTCACAGATGACGTGCAGATGTGTTTCTCACAAATTTCATCGTGTTCATTCAATTTATAACTGCTGAGTATATATATAGACAAATACAGAACTTTATACTCACATGATTAAATTGACTAAATTAGCTTTGCAGTTATTTTTAATATCAGATGAACCTCTGCATGAACCTTTATTCAAATGGAAATGAAAGTAAATGAAGCTAACCAGTTGGAGCATTTAGTAACAGCAACATTATCAGCGCGATACACTGCTGTTGCATGCACAGTGAGTCCTGCACTCAAGGTAAATGAGGTCATCAGATTTGGTTGAAAGCTAAGTCTGGTGAGGCACCAACCTGTGTAGATGCTGTTCTGCAGCCCCATGCACTGGAGGTAGTTGTGACATCTCTCCTTGTGTTCCTCGAGAGAGCTGCGCTGCTTGTAACTCCGGCCACAGTAAGCACACTTGTGGGGTTTGCCAACTGCAAAAAATAAAGCTTTGTCAGCAAAAGGAGCAGTGCGATATTCTATGTGATGGCTGATATTAAAGTAATAACACAAGTCATTGTTAAATGAATACAGTTTGGTTGGGTCACACAACAATGGAAAAACACAGTGACGGATTTTATATTTCCAGTTTGAGTGGAATAAATGGAAGTATTTAATATGGACGGCGGTCTGACAATGAAAAGGGCATCACCTAAAAAAAACATCAACAGAAAGCCCAAAGAAAAGGCCTGGCAGCACCGCCCACACTCTTTGATTGACAGGTTTTCTTTGGGAAGTCCAGCACAATAACTTCCCTTGTGGATCATTTCACATTTCTTGTTATGGCATCATCATGGCTGTAGCGGCTGCTGAGGTCACCAAGGTCATGTCTTCTGGATTTTTTGGGGGAATTCGGAAAGCAACTCAGGGAGAGTTTACATCTTACAATAAAAACAAAGTCATGGAGGGTATTTTAGCGAACGATTTCTGATTAGAGCCGCTTTAGATTGAAAAAGAAAAAATAAGGGATTAACTTTTCCCAACCAGGAATTCATTCTGACCTTGTTGAGAAGGCCTTTAAGCCCACAGTTGTGGAATATAATGTACTGAAAATATAAATGAACAACTCAATAAGTAAAACATAAAAAATACAAAAAGATTAAGTAAAAACTGACCTCAGTATATCTAAAATTCTGCCTACAGCCCTGAGCATGAACCATTTCTACAGGTTATTCCTCTTTGGTATAGACCAAAACATAAATGACCCCCTTTGTTTAAATTGGCCAGCCTTTGTGAAAAATGAAACATATTAGTGATCCCTCTGTAAAGACTGCCTTCAGCAGGAATGAATGGGCTTGGAGGTGAGTCACAAACATAGCAGGGAAGTTGGAAGTACCCGTGATTCTCCTTGTCTAAATGTAAGGGTAAGGGTGGGGGGGCGGCCCACTTTTCCATATTTTCAAATCTCAATGTTGACAGGTCAATTTGATGACAGTAAAAAATAACACTAAATAATTCCAGTCTTATCCTTTAAGCACAGCCCAACCTAGTTTGTAAGCTGACTGACTGCATGTCCACGCAGCCTTTGCTTTTCATTACACAGTAATCATAATGCTCACTTTCATTTTTGCTGGTTCAGCCTCAGAACATGTAAATTGTTTTAAGTTGAAATTGGCGTCCAAGAATAATTTTGCAGGTTATATGCCTGTAGGCATATTAAGTGTACTATTTACACCCAAAAATTTCATTAACACATACTTCTGCAAAACATTTCCAAAAAAAAAAAAAAAAAAAAAAGTGACACCATATCTACACCCTGTCAACTTCCCCTTACAGAGCCCTGAGCTCTCACTGTATGCACTGCAGAACATGTCATGCCTTTCGTGCAGGCTTCCACCGAGAGGTACCATGAGAGCAGCACTTTTCAGCGTGGGGGAGCTTTGCATACTCACCCGAGTGGGTGCGTAGATGGCCGGTGAGGGCGTCCCTCCTGCGACAGGCGTAGCTGCACAGGTGACACTTAAAGGGTTTCTCCCCTGAATGGAGCTTGATGTGACGCAGTAGGTTACCCTTCTGGGTGAACGAGGCTCCGCACTGGCTGCACTGGAAAGGACGTTCTCCTGAGGACAAGAACACAACAGACGCACATGACTGTAAAGAGATGCAGATAAAACACACTGAAAAGAAAAAAAGGATTCATTGTATGATTGACTGGCACCCCATTTTATATGTTTTTTATGTACCCTACCAGGCAGTTCATGATTTAATGTTGCTGTTTTTCTGCATTGCACCTCTCTCCCTAAACTCACTACGTTTGATCTCTTCACTGACAACAATAAAAGCGCAAAGTCTTTGTCTTTTCTACATAGATGAAAAAGCATGTTGCTGCTGAGGGAATGCGGGGTCACTGCACTACAAGCATCCCGAGCACCAGAACAAGCCGGATGATGGAGCGTCCCCGGGGCAGAGAGCGATCCAGCAGCCTGTGGGAGGGTTTCACAGCAGAGTGACACTCCATCTCTCCATGCTCCCCCTGCCCCACCGACTTCTGGCGCTCTGATCGAACAAGAGCCTTTCAGACTCAGCCTGCCAGTTCCGTAATGCACCATTGCCTAGGTCAATTTGATCTGAAAATCTCATTTTTTCCCCTTCTTCGTCTCTAAAATAAGAGCGGCACATCACAATGCAAATTCAGCCTCATTTGAATAAAGCGAAGGAAACACTTTGTGTTGAGAGCCAGTCTTCCTGATCAGCGCTTCTGGAATAAACCAATATCCAGCCTCTCCGAGTGTTGTGGCATTCTGTGAGAACGTTTTAATATGGCTTTTTTTTTTTTTTTTCAAAGGCCCCCCATAAAATAAGAGTCACCAGTGAAGCAGCAAAAATATATAAAAAAGGAAATTCATTAAAAATGCATTTCAGGAGCAAAGACTCACCACAGAATATTTTCTATTTAAATAGGAGGCACTTCATTATATCTTTTATTGTACTTTCTTTTGCATTTACATTAGTCTAGTGTTCCTTTCTTCCATTTTGAGTTTCATTAGTTTCTAAAGCTTAACAGTTAAGTGCCTTTTTCAAAAATGTTCCCCACCACTGGTTTGGCTTCATTACAATAGAATATCAATTTTGAAATTTGAAAAACTTTTAATAGCCAGATAATTGCCAGTTCATAGAGATTCCATTTAATTGCAGCAGATATCCTGTTTCTCAAGTGAGGGCAAGTTTTTTCGGACCAAGTTTGTCTCCGCCACTTTATCGCACAATAATTTGATCAGTTACCGTTGCTTGTCATGTGGTAATTCAGAGTCACTAAGATGAATAATAATGAATGCTAATGGTATGTTCAAAGTCTATTTCACGCACGATAAGAAGGTCTACATGCATACAGCCAAACACAAGGATGCCTTTGCAACTATTGCTGAGTATAAGAGTGACTGCAAACATAAGAGCAGTTTATTCAGCTCTGCAGCTTATTTCTAAGACTAATGTTTGTGTGTAGGCAAAGAGGACACAAAGCTACAGTATATACACGGTGATACTGCTTGTGTTAATGCCAAAAAAGAGTAGGAGTCAACTCCTCACTTAATTTCTGCCATTTTAAGTCTAGAGAAATGCTCTAAACATGAGCCACAGCTGACACCTTTCTACCCCTGATCCATCCCCTCATGCTAACAGTGAACATGGGTGCAAAGGAAGGGCAAGAAGTATTGCAGACGGCTTACCAGTGTGGCTTCGCTTGTGCACCATCAACACATTGGGGCCAATGCAAACTATCCCACAGATATCACACTTGAGCTTCCCGTTGGGCAGCCGGATACCGCCGGCCGAGGAGAAGGCCTTGGCTTCGGGGCTCGGCTGTGAGCCATTCACCTTGGCCCCCGAGGCATCGATCACGCGCAAGTCTTCCGCGCACTCCTCCTCCTCCACGCCATTCATGTCACAGGCCAGCCCATTCTCCTCATCACTGCGAGCCTCAACTTTAATGTTACAGGCTGGAAAAGAGGGCAAGGGGGGGCCACGGTTTAGAATACGAGCAAGGTTCTTTCATGATGTTAAATACTGAAGATGGGTAATTTATCAGTGTGATATTGATGCTGTGACAGAAGAATAGATACAGCTGCTTATTGTGACATTGTGATGTAGCCTTAAAGTCGCCTTTGTTCTGTCTGAAAGGGTCTATAATAGGAGAGTGAAACGATTTTGTGAACCTTTTTGACTGTCCTAACTCAATGAATGAATGTCTCTAACAGATGTTTGGTCACTGGTCACCATCCCTAAATGATCACTTTTAAAAAGGCATTTTGTCTTTCCTCTTTTTGTGTTTCTTTGTTGTATTACTTTTCTTCCTTCTGAGTAAAATCACTCTGTCCTTATCGTTGTTATTAATATAGTTCTTAATCTCTTTGTTTTAATTATTTTACTTTTCTGTTTATTTCCTCATTCACCTGCCCAGCTGTCATTCTTAAATTCGTCTTTGTCTTATTGTTTGACCTTTTATTTTTCAATTTCATGCAACCAATTCCATTCTTTTCTGTGAGACATGACATTTTTCATTTTAAATTATTTCTGTTTCTTGTTCAAATAAATTTCATACTTACTCATTTTATAAAGACTGTGTTGATGAGTAACTGAACTTCAATGTGGCATTCATTCCCTCTTTCTTCTGTCGGGATAGACACTGTGTGTAATCGCACTGCAACCGAACTGTAATCTAACTAGAGCAATAACGGCTTTGTAATAGCAAACTTCCTTTAGTGCACAATACGACATTTTCATGTTTACCGGGATGCCACATCAAAAACTTCCCCTTATTTCAGGCATTGTTGTGAATTCAGCCTGTGAGAAGTCAACAAACATCAGATAAGATCAACCCACAGCCCACCCATTTAAACTGTAGACTCCTCTACTTATTCTTTTCAAAGCAGCATCGAATATTTCACAAGGATGCACAGGTGGATAGCACGTCTGCTGTTTGAGGATGTCAGCGATGAGATGAAGA
This sequence comes from Chaetodon trifasciatus, assembly GCA_037975065.1. Classification (NCBI taxonomy): domain Eukaryota; kingdom Metazoa; phylum Chordata; class Actinopteri; order Chaetodontiformes; family Chaetodontidae; genus Chaetodon; species Chaetodon trifasciatus. Next base: position 9,832,246 of record JBBMOE010000013.1, read on the forward strand.
AACACGCACATCATCTCACACCATCACACTTTGGTGAAACAAATGACAGCAAGATAAACAGGAAACAGAGACACAGGAAGCAGTGTGAAACTAGGGACGACAGCAGCGTCTATCAGAGCAACAGACTATGATGAGCACACACACGAGGCACACTTTTCATTTGGCCTTTTCGCCTTTTACAGCTAATTCCTCTACGGAGTGTAAATGCTGCGGGATCGATGGCTTATTTGTGGGACAATTAGACAGCCGCTCGACGTCTGGTCTTCCCAGGGTGATCAAAAAAAAGAGAAGTGTGTTGAACTACCAGCTCCTTCTTTTCCCACCAGAGAACTTTAGAAACAACTGACAGATCATGCAAGTCTCGCAGCGACCAGCCTGTGGTTTGCATGTCACGGTGGCAGCCTGATTTCCCCATGCCTCTGCCTCTGTTTGTACAACTGAAGAGGAAGAAGTGGAAATCATGAAATATAGGAATCTATGGAAAAGGGGAAGCTTCAGAAAGAGGGCCTGCCTAACTGAAATACCAAGAATTATGGAGAAGTGACAGAAAGGGAAGCACGGGAAAGGAATTGTAAAACAGCCTGTAACTGAAACACGTTTTTTTTTTTTTCTTTACAGGAGTCTTCACTGTTCACTGAGAGCCACCAGGGGAACATAAATCCCCTAATCAATGCACAGACTTTTTCCCATAGAGAACAGGAGGTGGAGCGAAACTTACAGGGGATAATGAGATGTTTACGATCGCTTTTCTGATCAAAGTCACACAATCCGATCTCCACACACCATTTTCTTTTTTTTTTTTTTAAATATCGTCATGGTGTTGCATGACAAACAATCTGTTCATCGACTCGACTGTTGAAATTTTTTGGACCAACTCTCTTGTCTTTTGGTGAGCAGATGAGATAAGAGAGATGACAGTCATGCACGCAAAGGGAAGGAAAAGCTTTACTGCTTGTAAAGACAAAATGTTATGCTATTAAAATGGGACAGAATGTGGATGAATTAGCCACCAAACATGCTACATGTGCCACCAAAATGTCATTACAATGCAACAAAGCTTACAATGCATATAGTGGGGGATCCAGTATAAAAACTACCAAAACTATTATTGGTGTTATGCTTTCAATGACACTTCTTTTGACTGCTTTTACTTTCATTTCACAAGAGTTAAGATGAGGCCTTATACAGACTGCAGTAACAGATATAACCAGTCAGATTAACTCACATTCTCTGTTAACTACACCACTGTTTATCTCAACCATTCAATCGATCAAACTAAACTGCTTTTCCCATCCTTTACATATTTACTTTAACTATTTATCTGTTACTTTTAGCTATGTCAACAGTTTATCCATTACAGCTAACTGCTCTTACACACTCTCAAAAATAAAAAGAACAGAATTCAACTTTTGATTTCTTTTCTTTCTTTCTTTTTTTTTTTTTCAAATTACTTTAGCAGTGCCCTAGGGAGCTAAAGACAGGCTTAAGACATGTTTATTCCCTCTGTGACATTTTGTGAAATGCAGTCAGGTTGTGTTCCTGTCCTACTCACTGTGTGTGCAGAGGTGAAGAGAATCAATGAGCAGCTGTAGTCTTTCTGGAGATTTTACGTTACGCAAATGTTGCAAAACATGCATGTGAATTTCTCACTTGAACCACCAAGGTTTTTCAGTCGGGCCTAAGCACTTAAATAATGATGTAAGCGTCAGAAAAAGTTAAGATAAGCTGGAGGGACTTTTTAGTGAGTGATCAAGTTCATTTCATTTGCATATCACAGAGCTCGAAAGCAAAACTCAATAAGTGGCTTCACCACGTCAACACTCCTAATTCAGTGTATGGTTTTAGCCACAAAACCTGATTGCCACAATTTTCTGGGTAACTGAGATACATTTCGGATGTCACAGGGAGTTGTAAAACGATGTACCAATAGCAAGGCTAAATGAGACTGTTGGCTTGCTCAGTATCAGCAACAGAGACATGGGAGTACAGCCGCTGATCCAGGATCAACTCCTCCATTTAAACCCTAAAGCAGGAGGATACTGTGCACAACACATCTTGTATATTCTTGCTTACTTCAGATTTGCTGGAATAGCACACTAAAGAACCTTTATGTTTATTAGTGGTTGTCAGTTCCTGAGACACCAAACACACAAGAGAGGCTCTCAGGTTATCAGCCAGCTGAAGCAGACAGAAGGGAACCATGAACGCTGGGCTGCCACCCACTTCTCATGGATATGAGGAAGTTGTGACTGAATTGGGAGAAGGAAGAAGGCATTTTACTTTATATCATGTTTGTCACAGTCACACATCCTGATTTGCTTGTTTTGGGAAGCAAGTGTCAGATCACATCGTAGACAAACAAAGCAGCTCGCAATAAAATGGTTATAACCTGATGGGGATCTAATGCTCAGATTACAGATAGAGGAGAAACACATTCTGCAGCAGAGAATGAAACAGTGACAAATAATGAGAGACGTGACTGATGCATATAAAAAAAGCTGTTGCATTAGTGTAAAAGAAGTATGTTTGGCGTAAAATGAAGACATAATTAAGCAATATTGATAAAGGTCAATAAGAGAAAAAGTTAGCAAGCCTGTTAGTTGTGCAGTGTGGAAACACAGGGAGCCTGCTGGAGGTTCCTGTTACTGACTCGTGCTGCTCTCACTGCCTGAAAATAACCCTGTGTGCAAGATAGTGGAACCACATGTGTTAAACCACGCTAGCAACACACTCGACACGACTTGCAGGAACACCAAAAACAGCCTGCTTTTCCCCTCACACTTTTTTTAAAAACTCGCCTCCATGTTTTCGGGAACTAGACTCAGCTCAGTCTCCCTCTCAGTCTCAGGTCTCTGAAATAGCGAAGGGCTCTGTCTGAATCACTGAAAGTGAAAGAGAAATCATTTCACTGGGATGTTGAGAAGGTCATTTACCGCCCTGCGACTTTAACCAAATGCAATGTTTCCATCCCTATTTGCAGTTTAAGCCACACAAGACAATAAAATTAATTTAGCTTAAACTTTTCTGACAATTTACGAGACACACAGAGCCAAAATAATGTGGACGACAAAACAGACCTACCTACTTACTACCTAATATAAACCTCCCTTAGGCTTGTAGTCACATATGTGTGGATTGCAGCATTGTGAATGTGCAGCAACAATGACGATCCCAGGCTGTGAAGACTTTATTTGCAACAGGAAACAACCTGGGTTTTGAGGTTTTGAGCTTTCGATACTTTGAGGTCCCATGTCCCACATATAGTCCCCCTGCTTTTTGCCTTTTTTCACTACAGAGAACTTAGCAGCACATGATCCTGGGCGATAATTATAACTCATTCTGGCTTTTATCACAGAGGCAGCGATGCATAGATGTACCAGATACTTGCACTTCCCTTCTATCACTCTTTGGGCTCTTTCTCTCTGTTCCTATATAGACACATGTGCAATGATCATACTGTGTAGGGAATGAACAGAAACCCACCTATAGTACACAAAGTCATACACCCACGCCGGCAGCTTTGACCTCTTTGCTCTCTTCATAGCAACAATTAAAGTCAAACATTTAAATCATCTACTTTCTGACTATGGCTCCCATTTTTTCCCCATATTGTACAAAACATCAGTTGACTGACTTGAGACGCACGCATTCGATCTCCAAACGCTCCCTAACTCGATTAGACATGTCTTAATTGTTCAGATGCCATTGCAGAGCTCGCTCAGAAGTGTTCAGAAAGTCCTGCCTGCGTTGCGCTCGGCGCCACGCAGCTCAACAGTTGTAAAGTCAAACAGAGAGCCTTTGTGAGTAAGCGTGTGTGTGTGTATGTGTATGTGTGTGCGTGTGCAGGTGTGTGACCTATGTGGTGCAGTGATGCGCTGATCTCTCTGAGCTTGGCCCTGTTCCTGAACTCTTTATCTCCAGGAGTGTTGAAACTGTCTGATGGCAAGTTCTTCTTAGGAAACTCTTACACATCCTATTTCAGTTTCCTCTCAACATTTTATTTTTGACTGTGTGTTGCTAATCTGTGCCGTTATCTGGATAAGTGGAAAATCACCGATAGGATGGTCAGATGTCATGCTTGTTTTTTTGCCGTTAAGTATATGAAAACAAAATACATATCATCCACATTTTTGTGATTTGCACAACTGTCTGAGACATTTCCTCAAACTTTTTCATTCTTTATCTCTATCTCCTATATCTCCCATCCTTGTGATTGGTCAAGATTTAAGAAATGAATTCATATGGATTCACCTGAGCTGAAAGCATCCTGAAAGCTGTGACGGCTCCTAACATTTTCCTACATTTAGCTGACATATCCATGTGCTTGAAAGTGCCAACAAGCTGCGCATTTCATGAATAAACAATAGGAATAAGAAAAATAATCCCTACATTTATCCTATGAAAGCTGTTGTCTGATTCATGTCCGATTCATCTTGCTGTCATGTAAAACTGATTAGCTATTAATGACCAGTAATGACTCCACCTTGAACATGAACGAGCCACCCACGTTAGGGGACTTGAGATAAATATACGCGGTCGATGTGCTTCATCCTTATTTTCACCATGATATTCCCTGGCTTGATGCTGACAAACTCAAATCAAGGCCACATTAGCTATTCCTTAAGATTCGGCTTATTAATGACATGCCATGGATCAAAGGGATTTTTTTTTTTTTTTTTTTTTTTTTACCTTTTCTGCCAATGACCTAAATGTGTCTCTGTGCAGCTTTAAATTAATTTTTCCAAGGGATTTGGAACAGCAAATATCTCCCACTGGATGTGTATGGGATTAAGTTATGAAAACATTTTTATGCTTTTTATATATATGTTATGCTTTTGATACTGACATTACTTTCATTTAACCATTTTACTCTGATTTGGATGCTTTGGATATGAATACATTACTGCTGGGAAAGGCACTGCAGTGGATCTGACTCATTCTGACTGCTGCTTCACGGGATCCACTCAACCTAACGTAGCAATCACATACTTAGATTTATTTATTCCTAATTTGCGCGAGCATCAGTGATGTTCTGGCTGTGGGTGCGTTTGGCGAGATGTTGCCTCGTACCTTTGTCCCCTCTGTTCTGCTGTTGGGTGGAGCTGGCTGACAGGTCCTCAGGGACAGCCATGGGCTCCTCTGCCTCTTCGGAAGCTTCGTTGGCAGGGGGGCTGTCCCTGCCTGAGGAGACACACATCAGCAAACACCCATCACTCACCATGCAACCCCTCAACGTGTTTCATTCAGGAGGAGCAAAATTACCACCGGCTGCTGTAAGAGCCTGTTTGTGGGCCTATTGTATCTACCTTTTGCACTCTATGGCTCAATCATGCAGTAGGTAGTCTTTTACCTGGCATCTGGACCATTTCCTGGGCCTCCTCTGTCTCCATGCGGTGCAAGTACTCTAATGGGAGAGAGATGGAGATGTAGATGTGTGTAAGTTTAATCAAGTGCAGGCTGAAGAAACAACATTATAAAAAGCTAGAGTGGAGTAAAAGGTGTACTTCTCAGCGTGACTTTGTAACCTCAGTGAGATCAGTCTTGTCACAGCTGCAGACACACCACTGTCCCCCGCACTACATTACAAAGAATTACAGACATTTTCATTACAAGTCTGACAGAGAGACCGAGCTTGGAGAGCAGCTTGGCTCCGGCTGATGGGGCCCGCTGGTAGTGCGGGGTTGCCGGGAATGGGCTTTCAGACCACATTTGTTATTTATTGTTAATTTCCTGCCACGTAATCATCCAAAAATGCAAACTGACTGCCGCAAAATTAAGCAGAAAATTAACTGGCCCCGGGTCACGGGGATGCGGGTGTTTGCCGTGCCCAGCTGATCGGCGCTCATGTTCTCTCTAATTTACTGAGCATGCATCGCTGAGCCCGCGGCCTGAGCACAGACGCATGCAAGGCACAATGAGAAACAAAGAGAGGGAGAGTAAGAGAGAGAAGAAGACAGAAAAGCAGTGGGAAAGACAGAGAGGCAGAGAAGTAGATTGCAGTAGGAGGGCAAGAAGTCAGAAGAGCAAATGCAACAGGAAGGTGCAGAGAAAACAAGAGACAGAAAAGCAGGCCGAAGGACAGAGAAGTTCTCTTTATTTATTTTTTAGAAGCGCTCCTTTGGCCAGAGCTGAATATCTGAGGAGTCACCAGTGCTTGTGGCCCCATTAATAATGGATGGCCCTCAAGCCTGCAGCAGATGGGCCCGACAGCCTCAGCCCCAGCTCCGCCACTTCAAGAAGCCCTTGGTGGGGCCGCTGCCCAGTCCAAGCAACCACTCAGGGAGAAGTGAAGCTCCCGAAAATAGCGAAACGAGCCCAAGGGAGAAGGGGAACCTAGGCCTTCCTGTTTTACTGACAGATGGCTCCACACATTTGGAACAAATAGTGGGAAGCGACCGGGCCACTCTGTCGCAACGCACAGCATTCTGCGGAGTCAAGTCAGGAGCTCGGCGGCCTGAAGACGCCCAGGATGCAAGTGTGAGGGGAGGAGGAGGAGGAGGAGGAGGTGGGGGTGGCGAGGGGGGCAAAGGTTGCTGGTGCAGATGATTTGTTCAGCACAACACGAGGGTGTTGCGTGTTGCTCTGCTGAGCTACGACTCTGCAGCGTCGTTCTTCAGCATCTGGAGTTCGGAGGTTGGGGGCAGAGGGGGGTATATTCTCGTGTGCCCTTTTTTTCCTGGGCAGATGGTGCGAGGGGAAACACGGATGCGTTGGTGGGGGGGGGCTTCGACAGAAATAAAAAAGAGAGATCCTACATTCAGCCACAACCCACTTGCGTAGGCATGTGGAAAGTAAGGTGCATGTAGAATATTCAGGAAGTAGCTGTTTAGTTTGAAATTCTACGATTCTCACTCACTGTTTTTATTGTCTACATGTTACAGACGTTTGTGGAACTATTCAAAGTTTTCCCATTTTGTTTTAAGTTGGGACTCAATCTTTAGATACCGTAACGAGTTTTAAGTCTTGCCATGAAAACACACTTTTTGATAAGAGCATGTGCTGTGCAGTTAAAAGGTTTTCATCCAGTCAAAACTTTTTTCTCATTCATTTAATCAAATCAAACTGAAATTGTGACAACAGCAGTATTTTTTTTTTACCCCTTATTGCTCATGATCTGGTTGTAACCAGGAGGAGATGAGTGTGTGTGTGTGTGTGTGTGTGTGTGTGTGTGTGTGTGTGTGTGTGTGTGTGTGTGGACTGGGGGCAGGTGGAATCTTTCAGCCAGTGAAATAGAAGTCACAGAAAAGACTTGTGACATATAGCGCAGGGGGACTGGAAAAGTTTTGGTCTGAGTATGTCAAGTGAGGAGAGGCAGGAAGAGGCTTGTGGGTTGACAGAATTCTCGGTCCTCCTCCTGTGTGCATGTGTGTGTGTGTGTTTGGTGGATGGTGGTGGTGGTGTGTTAGAGGGGGGAGGTTAGAGGCGTCTGCTCATACTGAGGTGCAAAAGCTACACCAGGGAGCAGGGTGGAGATGAGAAACAACGAAACCGTTAACAGATACTGAGGACCACACCAGCAGAGTTTGGATACCCAGGAGGAAGCTTACACACGGTGTGTGTCGTATGTCTATATATAAGATACACACTACACAATTAAAATCAGCAATAAAGACTAATGAAGCAACACTCAAATATAGAAATGGGGAAAAGCGTCACAAAAAAGATATTTCTTGAGTGTTTCAGTCACAATTAAATTAAGATTCATGTCATTAAGATTGAAAACATTTAATCATTTTTAATAATGCCCGTAATTATGGCATCATTTGATAACATCTTACCTTTCATGGAATGATTAAACATAAAAAAAACTATTTATATGTTTCTGCTTATGACAATTAGATTTTTGGCTGCAATCAAACATTACAACAATTACATACATCACTATATAAATAATAGTGCTGTACCGTTACACATTATTGCTGACCTCACTCTGATTTCATGCATAAACAAGATGAATCATAATTCAGTCATTTACACTCGCAGGTTCGACTAAAAGTTTCCACTTTAGACAGTTAGACAGCTAGAAGCAGACTTAATGACGATTAATGAAAATATCTGAATTAATAATTTTCACTGTTGTGGGTTTATGAGATGTAATGAAGCTGTGGGCGCTTTCTTATCAACCATTAGGAGAAGAGATTATCCTACACTACCAACACACAGAGATTCTCATCAGTAATTCATGAAATGTATGGGTGTAAGTGGGTAGATAGTGTTAGCGGATGTGTTCTGGGAGCCTATCGAGGGGGTGAGGGGAGAGTAAAGGTACGCTGAAGAGAAGTTTCCTTCATTTGCATCTGACACACTTCACTACTCTGCTATTCAGACAGTACAATCATTTTAATAACTGTCTGCCTTCCTCTGCCCCCCTCCCCCCTCCTACTTCTGTTTCTCCTGACAAGAAAGATGATGTATCTACAGACAGATTTGCAGCACTTTCAGCACTTCTCTGTCCAACCCAGCTATGAAAAAGTCCTATTTGTGCAGGTATTGGCGTTCCTTTGCAAGTTTTAAATAGATCAAAATTCTGAAATCAAACGTATTGTTCTGCTGCTTTTGCCAAATGATAGTTTTTGTTGAATATTTGCATTTCAGTCCGATGTGAGGGAATTTACAGAATTATTAACTTCCCTGAAATGTTTCACACTCAGAGAAAAATAACATTTTAATTGAAAGTAAACTTCAAATGCATTTCTACTTGTGTACAGAGTACAGTTTCTATAAAATGAGATGCGCTCTCTCAGTTTGACTGGAACAAACGAACTGGCAACCCATTGACTTAACATCACACAGACGCCACTTTAAAGGTTGCTCTTTTTTCTTTTTCTTTTCTTGTTCTCTTCTTGTTTTTTTTTTTTTTCTTTCCTTTTTTTCTTTTAGAGGCTCAACATCTACAATCAGGAACTTTAAGTTTTGCAACGTGTCCAAAAGATGAAAACACATTATTTTCTCAACACTTTCAGAGTGAATCTTTCTGGGTTTTGTCGGCTGGGCGTTGATGAACAACTTTCCACATCAGTGTGAGCGGTGTAAAAAGTTTCATCAGTCCTGCCTCCAGTGTGTGTTTTTCTTCCCTTCACGACCAACTGAGACTGTGTTTCGAACAGGTGAATACAAAGCTTAACGGTATGAGAAATGATCAGATTGATCGATTATTAACTTCAATGGAACATTACATACAGCGTTAGTCTGCGCGTACTGATTTCCTGTTTAAGCAGCGCTAAAGTATTTTCACATACGCTTTGCTGCTCGGCCCCGACATCTTTACGTCTTAATCGAAAGTGTTTTTATTCTGCTGTAAATGTGTCTTTCAAATTTTTATTAAACTTGGGCCAACTTCAGATACAGAGGGACAACCTCAAGTTTACTGAGTGCGCACATCTGTTGCAACAGGTGCTAAAACAGGAGCGCAAAAAGGTGCTAAATATCTTAAAATTATGAGCACATCCGTGGATAATTAGTAGGAACTCTTCGAAATCAGATTAGTATTTTTATGTAGATGTAAGTGATTGTGAAATAATTTATCCATATGTTCCCAAAAGAAAAATACACATGGAAAATGGGGAACATTCCACTATTTCCGTTAAATTGCTACTTATTTAGATAAAATGACGAGTAAAAACGAGCATATTTTCGGTATTTGCTTCTTAAAGATACTCTGCTTTGTTGATCCGTTACATGTCCTGTAGCAGCACAGAATAACGCGCACTAAACGGGATCTGATGCTGCGGCGCACCTGCACCGAAACTAAAAGGAGAGTCTTTTCCAGTCAGGTGCAAATGCCTCCTAAAAAACTTGAGAATAAACGAGCTCGCTTTAGACGCCTTGAACTAATCTTTAATATCAGTGTCAAGCTAAAAAGCGCGGTGGAAGCCATTTACCTGCTATTCCTTGAGTTTGCAGTATGAAGTTCTTCCAACTCTCCCCGGCTCCATGTGCAGAAGGTCGCAGCGCCGCGGCGGCCCCATGGAGCTGCGCCCTGAGTCCCTCCCCTCTCCACTGCACTTCCTCGTTCCAGCCCAACATGACTATGTCTGTGAGCTCGACTGGGGCATTTTGCTTGCTTTTATCCACAGGCCGAGTCTGCGGCGGGGAGTCGAGCCACCGAGCCCTTGGCACTTGCTTTGTGTCGTGCCAATAAAAGCTGACACCCAGTAGACCATTACTGGCAGCCATGCATGAGATGGGATGAGGCGCGTGAGGAGAGTGGACCATTCATTGTTTATTTATTTCATTCACACCGAGGAAGCTGACGGGGGGCACTCCTTACTTGCATATTGGACAGCTCCCCTTCTGTCACCTGTTCTGGCACGCTGAAGCAGTCCATGAAATTAACACAACTGTTTTCTTTCCCATATAATGAGATTTTCTTTTCTCTATAACGTTTCATCTATTTGACTTTGCTCTTTTGCTCCAATGAGTGTCCCCTTAGTGTCAAAGCCCTGTGTCCTACCCCAAGTGTCCAGAGTCCAGATTATGTATGAATCTGAGTAAACTGCCCTTTTGTAACATTGTCCTCTTTGTTACTTTCTGTTTTAAGGTGCATCTGCACTGACTTACTGAGTCCTGCAGAAGATCATCATTATCCACACATGCATGACTTTCACTGAAATGCAGTTTTCAGCACAGGAGTCTACAAACATGTGAATCCAAAACCCATCAAACATATTTTAGTTTCAGATGCTTCCATCAATATGAGCCCTGTGAAACTCCTTCTGACTTCAGAGATCAGATCAGAGTTTTTGCTTGCCGCCAGTCATCTAAATTCAAAACTGCTTGGAAGTGACTTGAAACTGAGATACACAACATTAAATGTAAATAAGCAAACTGTCACTTGACTCTAAGACTGCTGTCCACAGCACATAGCTCGATCAGGTGCCGTGCTTCATCTCCCTCCTGTTATCATTCATGCTGATAGCATGAACATACAAGACCAATGCACCCAACTACAGTACAGCAGCAGCTGCTATACAGACCCTTTTAAGAAGTCTAATAACTACTTTCCAATTTTCTTATAATGCCCGTCTAAGTGTTAATCTCGCAGTCATGTAGTTAAAGCCACAGAGTGATGGGTGCCCATGGTAGCCTATACTGTCTGAAATCATTCAAAGAAATTGAAATTGTGGATTAATATTGATGGAAATTCTAAATAAATAATGAGTTGCACCTCTGCTTTGGCTAAAATATCTCACCTCATTTTCAGATATGTCCTGTCATTATTATCTCATACGAATATCTGCTGGAGTGGATCTTTGCTGTAATTACTGTATTTGAAATTACTAATGTACCCAAACCGTATACTATTAAAGTCAAGCTTTCTGCCACCCAGAAATGTACATATTCACTGCTGATTAAGTTACAAGAGTTATACTCAATTTCCCTGAATATGTAGTGGTTATACTGAATTTACCTTGCACTGTTTTCTCTAATTGTGACTGTTTTTCCCGGTATCCCACTGTCCCCAGGCCCCATCGAGCAGCTCTTATCTCAGGAGAGGCTGTGTGTCTTGGATTGCTGAGTCACCTTTCGTGGGAGGTTGCCCTTATCTCCTAAGAAGCACAACATTCAGGCAGTTGGTTGCAAAAGGAGGAACTTTGGGCAGGAGCACTGTGGCCTGCTGTGTTATCAAGGCCATAATGCGCATTGCAGCAATGCTCGTTGACTTCCTCAAAGCCTCACAACTGGAGTTGCTCTGTCTGTTAGGTCAGAAGCTGCTTCTGGACACAAGCAGGCATGAAAAAGCTGCAGGATGAGCGGCTCCTGAGGCCACACAGAGGGAATGCCGGGACTGAAATGTGACTGAGCACTATCAGTGAATGCAGCGGGGTCCAGTCGTGACTGTGGTCCTCCGCGACCCAGAGATACTGTCCCGTCCCAGTGACACAGCAACTTCACTCACTGTGGGTCTGAGAAGCAAAACGCTGTGAGGACAATGATTCAGCCAAGGTTTTTGAGAAGTTACTGCAGAGGTGGGCTCAGTGCTCACCGCTGGCTGAGTTGCTGATCATCATCCTAATGTCTGATTTCTATCTTGGTTCGTCATTGTGGAAATGCCCACAAATTAAAGCAGATTTTTACAAAGGGCTTCAAGGTTTTATAAGATTACTTCATTCTGCAACGTTTAAGATTATACCACATGCACCGGCTGTAATCCACGGCTGAAGATCAAACTAAACATAACCCTCTGCTCCTTCGGGTTAATCCACAACCTGAAGTAAGCCATGTTGCTGTAATTAATATCATTACCTGGCAAGTCTCAAAACATCATCAGGCAATGTAGCCGGTCGACTACTGAACAAAAGGCAGTGGCTGGTTCTTATTTCATGGATCTTTAAGCAGTATTCACTGTTTCACATTTGGAAGCATGAGCAGCATGTAACCCTTAATTGGTTTTAACACCTTAATAAGTCAAAGACGTTCAAGGCTGATAATCACATTAAATAGTCCAATTTATCTAAAAAGTCAATTGCAAACTGAAAAACTCTCTTTCTTTAGGAATGCATTATGCTGTGAGGATGTCAGAGTAAATTAAATTCCCCCTCAGCACACTAAAGCATCTATTTCCTTATGGTAATTATCTGCTGGAATAGACGTGTCACTAGAAGGAGTCAGGCATGCTTGACATTTAGCCTTTTTATGGAGAGGCGATGAGTAAAAATTAAGATGAGGAAAAGGAAATTAATCTCCAGCCCAGGCAGGCATTGAGAGATCCTGGAGGATAGTGGCTGAATCAATCATGATGTTTGTGAGCCTGTTTTGAAAAGGAGCCAGTGATGAGATTCAAACCACAGGCTGGAAAATCTGAGGAGGAGGAGGAAGCGGGGGGCTCTTCTTTAGCAAATAGAGTTATGATTGCTATGAGAAGCTTTACACGGATTTATTGGTTTTAAACACAACAGCAAACGCACAAACATGGGTACAATTTTAACAATTTTACAATTTAGCAATTTTAAAGAAACTCTTTGACATTCTAGATAATACATTTCTTAATTTTTTTCCTGAGAGTTAGATGAGAAGATCTATGACAGGACTGATACTACAGAAAGTCAAAAGTGCTAATTTTAGCCAAGCTACCCATTTTCTTGGCTGTAGCTTCTTATTTAGCATACAAGTAAAAGAGTGGCATCAATCTTCTCATCTAATTCTCACATTCTTTTCCAAAATGTCAAACTATATTTGTGTCGAAAACATCTCCAAACATTCTAAATATTAGAAATAATAATCTCTGATCACCTTGAAAGGGGTTTAGTTAATAGTAGCTAAGTCTTGTCCCTCCATAATTTAATAATGTGGTTAATACAGAATGCTTGCTCTCTAAATTTAGGCCTAAAGTCAGCACTGTCCAGCGCATTAATTATTGGTTGCTAGACATCAATCACCAACAGAGCTGTTAGCTGACATCAAGCCAAAAGGAAGAGTGCCCTGTCTAGATTTGCTGGAGTCGCTACAATGCAAAGGATCGGATAAATCTTAATGAATCTACAATGCATGTTGGTATGTTTAATAGCTCTGAACTGTTAAAGGCAAAATTCCAACTCTTTTACACATGAAGTTCAGTTTACTTGGGCCGTAACACAATACTTAACTCAGTATTGTGACAGTTAAGAGTATCATAAGGGTTTGCAAATTGAAATTCAGGGACTACGTTAGAATTACTAAACACAGTAATGCTCTCTGGGACTTGCACTTATCAAGTATCAAAAGAGGACAAATGTGACAACCAGGAATTCCAAAGTTGTTGTGTTTGAATGAGTGTGAGTCACTTGGGTTTGTTCACAGATGGAGGTTGTGATAACCCGCTGGCCTTACTACGAAGACAGGACTACTGCAGGGCTGCTGCGTGTAGGCACTTCAGCTGAGCCAGCTGCTGATGGTCAGTTAAGGCTTCTAAAATATAGACAGACAGACTAAAATCATGTTTCACGGTGTTTATAGGCATCTTTGCTGCAGCTGCAAAGAGGAATTAAAGTGAAGTAAAAATACTGTTGCTAATTATTTTTGCTGTTGGGTAACTTGTTCAGTAATACAATTGCTTTTTCAGTCCATAATATATAAAGTCAATATGCCCTTCACGTTGATTGCTACAGCATGTGAAAACAGTGTGTCCTGTAGCTCTGAAGGAAGCTTTCCAAAGTCTGAAAAAATAACCATAATAATGTTTAATGAAAGGTGCTACTGAGCTGGTTATGGGAAATGTAGGATCAAATACTTTGAGAGTTTGACCCATACTAGTGACTAAAAGTCAGGATATCTCAGCCTCTGCTGCTTCAGATTGGTAATTGTGAGACCCCCAACTTATGGAAATGCAATACTTAAAGACATGTACCTCTTTAATAAATAATACATGTAATTATAATGTAAATGAGAGGTGGATTAGAATTGTGATGCATTAGTGATCCTGCAACCTTAACTCCTCAGAAAGTCAGCAGTGTGTTCAAGTAAGAATCCTTGTGAAATGTAAATCTACACAAAATATAGATGAAGAGAAACAGGAAAACCAGCTCATCCCTATTTCCTGTCAAAGCGTGAAGCTGCACAAACCACAGACATAAAGCTATAGCTGGCAGCCACTTAATAATGTCGATTTGCATTACAGTCACAGCTACAGATGATGAGCACCTCTAACTGATGTGTGCAGCAGAGACTGCAGACTCTATTTAATATGTTTTTCCTCAGCAAATTAGCTTAGGTTAATACCAAAATGTTACTCAGAATGGATCTATCGCACCTGTCATAGTTTTTATACATTTAAATATGTAACATTAGGCAGAATATCCTTACTTCCCTAAATATTTTCTCCGGTTCGTCCCCTTTCTTTGCCCTTCAAGACAGAAACAGTGTGGGCTCACACACATACACACACACACACACACACACACACACACACAGAGTGAGCGAGCGAGTGAGTCAGTGAGAGAGCGACTGTTTAAAAGGACAATGCAAGAGCTCACTACCCAGAGTTAGAAAACCACTCATCTAAATCAGGGAAATTATGATAATGGGGCATCTCATTATTCTCCAACTCACTCTGAATCAGTCACTGACATCACATCATTATAGACGTATTCATATAAACAGATTGGATGGCATAAAAAGAAGGCTGACACCTTCAAAACTTTCTCATCTGCTTTGTCTAATGGCTCCTCGTGTATTTGTGTGTGAGGCAGGAAGTGCAGGTTTCAGGAAGGGGTTGCAGGGGGTCATGTTGGTTTGAGACAGGGGCGCTGCATGGTCAAAAGTAGGACTCCTGTGTCCTGTGAAAATATCATGGTCATCCTTTGAGCAAATTCTAAATTATTTTGGATCAAGTAAAAAAAGAACCGAACAGTAAATTTCAGCTTCCCAGTCCTTTTCAGACATGAATTATTTACTTCTGTTTACTGTGAATTGCTGCATGTTTGCTGTTAATTCTGTTGGTTATTCTTATTTTTCAACATGTTCGAAATCAAATCTTATCTAATTTTCATACTGAAACACCAAATAACTAAGACTTCTACAGACCTCTACTTAAAAAATACCCATAGGCACTTGTGTAATGAGAGAGTCTTGGCAAGCAAATATCCCGAGGACGTCTGACCGTTGCAGCAGACAGTTAATCAATCCAAGTGCTTGTCTTTTTTCTGTTTTGGGGAAAAAATATGGGAGGCCAGTCTAATCAGCAGAGGAAACAGATCTCAGGGGGTGTCGGGCACCAGGAAAATGGATCTAGGTTGTGAAAAACCACGATTACCACGAGCTGCTCTGGATTCAGCCATCTGGAGATGCCTGCTCCAAAAGCCGGTAAAGTTCGCTAAACTGGGGCCCAACTAGGAAACAGGTTTGCACCTCCCTAACAGACAACCAACACTCCCAGAGCAGAGGGTTGTTTGCTCTACACAGTGAGCTGTGCAAAAGTGCTGACCATTTTCACTCATGTGACCTGGCATTATCACTGTTTCAGTCTTTTTGTCAGAAGGCTGAAATGAAATATTTTCTGTTGCTCTTGATGCCACATAAGGAAATCTGCTGTGAAATCTCACGATGAAAAGTAAAATGCAGGAGTGTGATTTCGACCTCAAATTAACCTTGTTGTCATTTTCTCCCCAGTTTTCCAAGACTTCCAATTTCCTTCCTGTCTGTCTTCGGGAATGACATCCACCGTTTTTTTAATCTCCGTCCTAACATTTCCAATTACTGTAGTCTTCACCAGCTGACCATTAACATGTTATGTCACCAGCCCGCTCATCCAAAAAAATAACATGTACGTTCAGCTGATGCAAATGCTTGAAGCTTAAAGTGATGCCACTCAAACACACACAGGCAGAAAAAAGAAAGAAAGCAAAAAAATAAATGCAGATAAAATTAAAAGGAAGAAAAAAGCGACTATTCATTTTTTATCTTTCACACCCATTTGCCAATAACACTGTGTGCCTTACCATCCATTCTCATTTTATTCTCTTTTAATTCTCTTAAACAGACATTTTGTTATTGTTATTTGTACCTTTGCTTAGACCTGCACCCCCATCCTTCTTCTTATAACTGGCAGCAAAATAATTTAGGCTTCAAGTTGTTTTGATTGTGAATGAATGATCTCGTGTTAAATCCCCATGAGGAGTTGCCTGTGCGTCAGTCAAGATTCAAAGCAGTGGGATTCAAAGCCTGCTGATCTGATCTGGCATCAGACACCTGCCTCATCTTGTGCAGCGATTGTCATAAAGGTTGATCTCTTTTTGAAAGGTCTACATTTACAAAGGGCTTTTTTTCTCATCTTAAAAAGCACCATACAGTAAAAGGATTAATATGCCTGTTAAATTAAATACTGGCTGAAAAATGTCTCATTTGAAATTCTTCATTTACTCAGTGAAAACCACTGATGATTAGTCAGAGTTACATTTAATTTTCAAAGTGATAAGAGTAAAATATGAGCACATCTGTGCGGTGAAATCAGAATATAACCTGAGGCATGATGTCTGTATAGTGCATTAGATCGCCCTCCAGTGGACATTCATGATCATTCTTGTCCAATGTCTTAAACCCCAATACAATGCATATGGAGGATATGAGCAGTGGTGGGAGGAAAGATTTCACTGTCCACGGTTCAGTGCGCAATAGTGGACTGAACAGAAGAGAACTGAAAAAGAAAAAGAGGATGACAGATTTATTAAATAACTGCTGGTGATGACTGAAAACACACTTTAGCAAGACTCAGGCAGAGGAGTGTGCAGGGCTGCAGACAGCTGGGACTGAGACTGCAGCATCACGAGCAGAGTTAGCACTGACAGCCTTGCCTGTATATCTAGGGATGGTGGTTCGGCCGGCACAAATCAGAAGTTCACACATTATCTGAGTCTGTTACAGGAGGCTGAATATCACCATGAGGTGAAAACAAAACATTTCAAGAATTTCAGCTCTCAAGCTCCACAGAGAACGTGTGTGTGTGTGATAAAGGCGTGTTTCACCATGATGTGGCCGTGTACGGGGCATGATGCTGCTCAGGGGCACTGCGTGAAAGACTTCATCCATGTTGTCAACGTTATCCATGCAAGGTCAGCTGTAAGGACACAGGCCTTCATGAACTCATGCTAACATTCACAGCTGTTTAAAAGTTTGGAATCACCTGTTATATTTGTTTTTCTCCTTTCTTTCAATAAGGGCTGTTTTTAGATAGAAAGAGTATAAATCAGCATTTGAGATAGTTTTGGCTCAAAAAGAAGAATACTTAGATAATTAAAACTTTCCCTACAGTGTTGCATGAAAGGAAGGACCACTGTTATAACCACTTTCCCCCCTAAAGACCCTTTGATTTTGAATTTGTTTTCCACTCAAGAAAAGTGTAAATGATCATAGATCTTTACTGAACCACCACCATGCAACTGGGCTCTAAATATTTTGGGAACCTGGTTTTCTTTGGGGCCCTTGGCAGTCTCCTCAGTGGTTAGACTGAATAGGTTTAAACTGTGATTTGTCAATCCGCTCTATGTTCAGCTGATACTCTGTGATCCAAAAACCTTCCATTTCTATTCTGAAGTTTTAAAAACAGCACACCTGTTAATTCCAGCTTATTAGAGCCATTATTGTGACACTAACACTGGAACATGAAGCTGTTCCTGTTTAAATCAGTAATCAATATCAAAGAAAGAGGACTAAAAGCACGAAAGACCTTTCAAAATAAAGTAATGGATGTGATGCAAAATACAGTGAATACATTTAAAAATCAGGAAAGAAAATTGACAGAGACATGCAAGGATATGGAAGGTAGGATGAGAAGTTAGAGCATCATTGTGTTCTTGCATTCAGAAGAGTGGGAGGAAGACCACAAGTTACAATGATGCTTAAACTGCCAAGTATCCCCTGGGCAGCAAGCAACAATGGGAAAAAAGTGCTCTACAGTGTGCCCGCTATGGCCTTCTGTACCGTGTATCAATGGGTCCTACTGCACAAGGACCCATTGAGAATTCCTGGACCCAGCCAAAGCCATTGAATATTTAAACAGAAATATCACCTTGGCAGCAGAAGATGGAGAATGATCATATCCTGCCTCCAAAATGAAACAAAGGTCCAGTGTCCAGCTAAGACAATGCTTCTATATCCTTGACAATTTATTGGAAAACTGAGGGACTGAGATAATCCCTAATGACAGTATATTCCCCAAATGAGAACGATCCAGTCTTTATATAAAAAAGGCTCTCCATTTAAAGTGCAGCTATTACAGATGCCAAAATCCACATTTGATAAACTGAACTGGATTGAAACAACAAGGAGGCATACTTAAAACTCAGCAACTTTCGAAAATGGCAGGAGGACTGGCGCCCAAATCCTAGATATTACTTTACAACTGAAACCTCTGACAGTGTGGATCATAGACCTCACAGATACATGATGGCTTAACACTGAAAAAAGCCACTGGCAGCAACCTCTATCCGAACGACCCTTTCAAGATGGTTCTCTGAAAAAGACTGAAATGCAGAGGACTATGTTCACCTTAAGAATATGGAGAGAAATACAATCCTTATTCAGCCTACCCAGATCAATCTCTCCTCTAATAAAAACAGGTTGAACTGGGAATTCTGGGGATATGGGATTCAAAAGAGGGTCACAATATGGACTTGACTATGCAGTCGTGCAATAGAGACACTCAGAAGCCATTTGAACTGTTAATGAATAAAACCAACTTTTTAGGTATTTACAACTGAGACATTTTTCTAACAAAACAAAAGCTTAGGACAAATCCTACAGGTGCAGAGAAATTCAAATTTACAACTGGGGGATGATGAGGGAGAGTTAATCTTAAGATTATATCAGGAATTGTTACTCCTGAGTACAAATGAAAGAGATACCACAAGAGGTATCAAGGGAGGAGCGTAATATGCTCTGAAGCACACTTTGTAAGTAACTCAAACACATGGGAGGAATTCTAATGGAAAGCTATTGCCAAATACCATATTTTTGAATGGCACAGATAATTGCAAAGATGGGCTCAATGCACACTAAAAATGCTGGAGTAATTGTGGAGCACAAATAGCCAATCTCTTCCACATATTCTGGTCTAATCTTAAACCATTCTGGGAAGGTATATCGAGCTATTACAGATATATTCCACGCTGACATCCCTCAAGACCCGCAGATCGCCTTATTAGTGATAAACCCTGAAGGCATAGAGAGAACAGCTGCGAATAATTTACTGCAGATCTTACTAACTGCAGCAATGAAATGTATTACAATTAAGCGAGTCACGCACATACAATTTGTGGACCCAGTGGATCTGGTTTATCTATGACACGAAGCAGATAACCTATTCGTTTTCTCTAAGGTTACAAAAGATCAAATTTGATAAGAGGGAATCATGCAATGAGCTTATCAATACAGTGATAACCTCAACTCACTACATACACAGGCTGATCGCGGCAATGATAATCCTACTAATCCAAGATAGGCTTGTTAATGTAATGATATAACGCCGACTCACGTCTCCTTCTAAGCCCTACAAGATACGTAGATATGAGCGTGTATACTTATCTTATTTGTCTGAGGTAGAAATAAATATGGACTAACTGTCTGAGCATTGTCTGCCTCAGTTTCATGCCGGTCTAATCACTGGAGATGTGACGTTAATTAACTGATTAAATGTTATTTTGTTATTGCATAGCTGCCGGTAGCAGCGGCCTAATTTGAAACCCGGCGAGATGGATTGTCGGCTCGTGTGATCCTGCAAATCCAGCCGTCTTGCAAAATAAATCTTACTGCACTGAATCAAACTTTTGTGGCAGGCGATTCCAAAGTATAAAACGGTAATGTATGTAAGTGGTGACCCCTCAGACATGAGACACTGACGTATACAAAGGGATTTGACCTGACGGACATTCACTGCAGCTGGAAAGAGGAGAAGATATTGATTTAAAGCTGGTGATCATCATTAATGTAACTGCTCTTGAGACAGAAGTCACTGTATGTCGGGAACTCACAATGAAATGGGCTTCTTGGCACCGTTCCTCGATCGAAGCTGCTGTCGGCTCCTCTCAGCTCCAATAGACTTGGAGAGGACAGTGACAACAGATCATTAAGTAGATTTTCTCAGGCACCTTTCTAAGAAGCTCAGTTCTTTTTATCTTCACTACATACACCATACACACATGTGACAGTGTTAAGGTTGGTAATCTGTAATCTGACCTGGATTATAAATTAAACAGTGAAAAATCAATCACCCTTTTCCTAGTTTTAACAAATCCATGAAAAGACAAAGAACATGTTACACTTTCTCTCAACATTTCCCCATCTTCTCAGCCCGCCTGTGGCTGTTAGCTGCAAGCCCGTTGTTCTTACTGAAGATGTAAATCTTCTGTTGTTTCACTTGTAATTTCCCAAAACAGCTGGGCACTGTAGTTTTTAGCAAACATTACTTAAACACTTGTAAACGGGGAATTTTGCTGGGGACAATTTTCAGTCGTGGATACATTTTGAGCAGAAGTCAGTACTGGCAGGAGGATGGTGTTTGTGGAACTGACTAAATGTAATGAAGGAAAATTTCACTCAGTGCAGAGGTGTGGGCTCACTGGTGTGTTCTTTGGACATCAATGAAAGACAGTGGAATAAGATACAAGGGCGCCACCCTTGTATAGGCCATATTCACACAGGGAAGCTCAAATACTGTTATCAAAAGGATAATGACCCTACTACTGCGTTGCAGGTTGCAGGTTGCAGGTTGCAGGTTGCAGGTCATATCACTTCCCTGTTGATCAGCAACTGAAAAGACAATGGATAGTGAAAATCCAGAGGAACGTTGGCCATATTTCAACGTGAGACAACATATTTGATAACCCAAATGCTATTGTTAGACAGCATCTAACATTAGCATTCAACCACTGTCAAGCTAACATTACTGATAGTGTTCTACAATATGATAGAAAAGCTGTACATTAATTCTGAAATGTAATAAATAAATGTAAATGTAAGTGTAAATGAAATTCTTGAAATTCATTTAAACCTCAAAGTAAAACACAACGGATACATGTAATTTTAACACTACACCAGTGAGCAGAGGAAAAGCTGAAATCTGAAAACCCAAAAAATAGAGGCATCAAAATACTTCAAAACTATTTGTTAATTCATTCAGCATTGCTGGTGACAGCAGCCAATAGCCAGGGACCAGAGTAACCGAGAAGATTCAGGTAGCTGATAAGCTTTATCAGGCTGTGGATATACAGACAAGACTTGTTCAGTTCAAAACTGGTTCAATTCATTGCTGGTGTTGGTCTATTATATGGTATTTGATGGAAATAAGAAGAATACAGAATATCTCCAGACATGTCCTTCATCTGCCTCCTTCAGACTCTATGCTGCATTTTATGTGTGTCAGCAGGTCAAAACTGATGGCAAATGTGCTGCTACAGACATAACGAGCACATAAGAGGCACATTGTCATACAGCACAAATAGTACAGACTCGGCTGGAGCTGTAGAGTTTCTGGAGGAATGGTGGAATGAGAGAAAGTAATGCTGAAAAATTGCTGAAGACACATTTTCCCTTTCACTTAAAAACACAATAAAACAAATACATTTCTGTGCATGTGTTGGAAGGAAAAGGGGTTTGAGGTTTGTCTTAGATTCTATTTAATCTAATTATGTTCAAGTAACTTAGACAGTTTTTTCTTGATCGTAAATTACTCCCTTGACAACCACTGTTGTTTAATTTCTTCAGCACAGCGGTTCTGTTTCTTTCAGCTAACTGTGGAAATGAATGGAAGTCTCTAGGAGTCCACAGCTGGAGAAAGAGAAAACAACTCAGCTCCAGCCTTGACAGTGATTGTCACTACTTGTTCTCCAAGGCTCACCTGCTCAGGGTCGACTACTGTAGTGCCTCGATGAGGGACACTCACTCACCGGGTGTGCCATTTTCTCCAGGGTCATTTCCAGTGTCTTCAATTGCCAGGGCAACTTTGCACCCCAACCAGCTTCCTCATAACTCCTGCACATCGATGGGAAACTGCAACCATTCAACATCAGAACAAGGTGCCTTTAGTGTAATTGATTAATTTGATTGCCTAATGTTATTTGCTTTAATCTTAATTCTTAAACAGTCCTGTTCATTGCATGAAGTACAGTAGATAGCTTATTAACTGGAGAGCTAATTCTTCCCACAGGTTTCAAGCACGGCCACAGTTCATCTACATCATTTCATTGGGCACCAATTAACAAAACAAGAGGACACACTGTTCCCTGATAACATCACCAGAGAACAAAAGCAAAACCTAGTCAGTCTCAATAACCCTCAAAGCATAATGACAGCATGTGTGGACTGTACATGATGAATAATGTGGGAGGTGAGCTTTGTGTTGCTTTATTATGATTAAAATGAGGCGATGGAAGGTCACAGCGCTCTGACCTCTGTGCTGCAGAAGCATTGAACTGCTGGTGAGTGGCTCATCCACTGTCTCAGATCAGAAGAGAGGCCATCCATAAAAAACAATTTTCAGAGTTTCATTGTTATTATTTATTACTTTGTCAGCAGTTTTATCTTGTGTCCATTTGAAAAGGCAGCAACTGTCAAAAAAAAAAAGTCGGATTCAAAAAATAAACTCTTGGTCGCTAAATAGTCTTGATCCTTTCTTTCTTTCTTTCTTTCTTTCTTTCTTTCTTTCTTTCTTTCTTTCTTTCTTTCTTTCTTTCTTTCAGTTTTTAGCAGTTTTTAGTATAAACAGTGTCATGCCTGTAACACCAGCCTTATGATCTTACAAATGATCTCTGACAATGCTAACATGTTCATTTAGCAGGTATAATGTTTACCATGTTTACCATCTTAGTTTAGTGTGTTAGCATGCTAACATTTGCACAGTACAGACGATGCTGATCAGAATGTCATTAGTTTTGCATAAAGTTTAGTATTAGACAAAGTCCATTTTTGACCTGATGATGGTGCACGATGATGCATATCTGTTCCAGATTTTATAGCAGTCCATTCAGTTGTCCATTTGTTGAAATATTTCATCCCCAGAGCCACGCTGCTAGTGTGAATCTGAGGCAATCAAACCATCTGATGTTTTTACTCTCCAACCAGCATCACTGTGTTCACCACCCTCCTCCCACATCTTAAACTGCTTAAATAAAACCACCAATCAAGCCTCCATTCACTAGACAACACTTCAAACTCTTCACCACAACTGAGCGCAGTAAAGCTTCACCTAAACCATAATACTGTGTGTCAGTTATGTCTCTAATTATGACTACTTCAATTAGCACACTCAGATGTAAAATTCATAATAATAAAGCATGATGATGCTCTCACAGAGAACACCTGCCCACATGACAGTGGGCTGATATGATGCTTTGACATGTGTGGAGATACCAAAAGGGACGTATGTTTTAATGGATTATTCCTTCATATTTAATAGGCTATGTGTTTGTGTTATGATAGTGAAGCGATTAATTCACCAGTGATGTGATGAAATGTAATAACAACAAATTTGACTCAAAACCAAGCTAGCATTAGTTCAAGCAAATGTTTTCACTTTCTGTGCAGCAGTAAACTGAACGTATAAATCAATGAGAGTTTATGTGCTCAGAGAGTTAAACGGGAAAAATCTATTGGGGTTCACACAATGTTTGTATGAGAAAGAAAATATGAATACTACCAAGTAAATAAGTGCTGTTTTCCAAAGCATGTCGGGAGGAAAGCCAGTTCAGTCATCACCCACCTGAGGTCCAGTGTGTTTATCTTGGAAACTGCTGTGTGAGGTTGCTTTAGTTGATGTCCTTGGTGACTGTGGTTGAACTTTAATAGGATTGCTTGAACCTTACGATGACACAACAATGAAGTCTGTGGGACAGGCAGGCAAATTGTGAACTATAGCTATAATTATGCACAGTAGTAGCCGCTCTCAATGCTAGATTACCCTGGAGGGGACCCTGAGGCAAAACTATTGGACCCCTATTCCTCGCACTCTCCGTGAATTGTGCATGAATCCCATTGCCTTTAAGTGCCTGTCAGGTTCAGAGCACGCAGCAGACTACAAATGGCAGCTTAATAATTCAGTGTTTTGCCTGGAAACACAACTGGCACTCCTGTCCTTCATTACTACCTGCCCCAGGTTTGTTGTGTGTCATTTGTTTGTGATAATTTGATCAAACAGAAACATGTAAGCACAGTATTAAATGACACAGTAAATATTCTGCCTTTGAGTTTTCCTTATCAAAGCTCGGCATAACCAACAGTGTGAAGTCCCTCAGCAAACACGGGGCCAAACCTTTCCTGGATATTTAATAAAGTCTCATATCTGTAAAACAGCAATCACAAAATTAAAATAAAATCAATATACATCATGTTGACATCATGAAGCTCAAGCTCCAACTTTTTGAAACAAACAAAAAAATTCTATGGCTATCATTACTAGCTAATTACAAGCTTACACGTGGGCTCGCTATCAGTTAGCTAGCTTAATTTGAGGTTCAATTTGAAGCACAACGAAGTACGGAAGCAGTAGTCCACTTACGATAAAGCAAAATACTTATGGACTAGGAAATAGTGTTCAAGGAACAATATAAAAAAAGATGTATTTTAGCTGTGCTCCCTATGGCTCATAAACACTGGGGCTGCACTCACACTAATGCTATGGATTGGCCAGGAGGGGGCACTGCAGCACCCAAAACCTCACTTAACATTTTTAAATGCGCTCAAACAAGGCAGAACAAGAAAAGAGAAGTGCAGAGCCACCTTACAGCTTTTATTAAGACTGCAACCAATGATTTTACCCATAATTTAACATGTTTCTAAATAACTTAAAAAGGTTAAGAGTATTTTAACATCCCCTGAAAATCTTGTTTTTGCTGACCTCCAATGATTCAACCTCTCACCATGCTGAGATGGTGCTGATATGACATACGTTTGTACTCCAGTATGCTCTGACATCACTGTTGTTTGTCATTACAGGTGCAACAGAGTGGACTTCTGACTGCATCCAGCCACACTGTGCAGTGATGCTATGTGCATGGCCTTTGAGGTCAAAGTAATGGACTGAGACAATATGAACTAATCTGCCATTTATTATCCTGAGAAATCGATTAATCATTTGGTCTATAAAACGTCCGAAAATTGGGAAAAATGTCTTTTATTAAGAGACTAAGATGAAATATTCACAGTCCAAATCTCAAAGATATTACATTTTCTATCATATAAGAGAAATGAGCGTTGGAAATCTTCACTTTTGAGAAGCAGGAGCCAGCGAATGGTTGTTATTTTGCTTGAAAAAAAAAGGCAAAAATTAAATTGTTCCCAATTTTCTGTTCATAGGTGCCCTTCGTGTTTAGGGGCCTGGGGCAGGGTTGACTTCTCTAGAATAGGTCCACTGTCCCACTTCATAGCTCTGACCTGTACAGCACATTATATAATTGTGACAGGCAATGGATATACAGTCAGCATTAATATCAGAGGTGTTATTTGGAACAAAGATAAAGAAAATCTGTGTAGACCTCAGGTGCTCAGCAGGGGGGGTGAAACCTTGCAAAGGTAGAGTTTGCACTTCCCAGTTCCTGTTCAGTTCTACCACCAGCACCGTACAGACGGAGTTCAGCCGTCTGATGACATGTAGCTCTGCAGAGAACAGCCTCAAGGGATCCAAAACTGCAGCCGTTGTTGCCAGGGCAGAAACTCACAGTGTGTGTGGGTGTGTGTGTGTGGGTGTGTGTGCGTGTGTGGGTGTGTGTGTGGTTGAGCAGGTCATAGATCAGCTGTCAGCCATAATGATGCAGTGAGCGATTGTTGCCCAGAGACTGTCTTTGTTTGCTGCTTGGATGAAATTTCCGATTTCAGGGAGGCAACATGACCTGCAGGCTGTGGACGCATGGAGGTCCGCATACCTTAGCACAACATTTATGTGTGAACATTCCCTCCACATTTGTTATCATAATGGAGAAGAAAGGTATAATAAAGACCACCCAGTATCTATTTTGGATGCCACACACCAATAATTCACCTCAGGGGAGCATTCACGAGCAGTAATGTTTCCTCTGAGCTGCTTTATTTTGGCAGCCTACAACTGCTAATTTATCACTCTGGCCAAATAAAAATGTTTTGTCAGTTGTCAGGGGCAGCTACTGTCCCCTGGAAAATTACTCCACACAAATGTTTTTTGGTGGCAAATAATAATGAGAAGACTTGGCCCCGCCTCAGGGTTTAGAAAACTGACCCCAGAGAGAGTGCTACATTACTTCTTGTGATGGGTTAGGAATAGTTTATTCTCTTAAAAAATCCCTCTGCACAGAACAAAAAAGCAGTTGTCTGCTTTTACTCCAAGTGACCACTAGATGGAGGAATACAGCCTGTATTGATGGTAACACTAGAAACAGGCCTGTCCAGCCTCTCCTGTCCCTTATGGATTAAATGACAGTCCACAAATATCACTGCAAAAAATGCGAGTCCCAGTTGTAATATTATGATGATACATTATGAGATTCAAAATATCTTTATAGTCCAACAAGGTGACCATAAACCAAATGCTGAGACACTTAAAGTCCCTGAAGAAAAATTAAAATGATTTTCCTTTGTGCATGCAGGCTAAACAAGGTATTTTCTGAGCCAGAGGTGGTGTTAGTTGCCAGAGAAACTTAAAATGTAAGCTGTGTTTTGAAAGTTGGCAGTAAACGAAATGAAAATTATGTAAATCACATGGATGTAAAAAGTGTTTTTACAAAGGGTGTAATCTGGTGAATACGCTGGCTTGAAAGAGCTGTCTTATATTCACTGGAGCAAAAAAACACCAAATACTACGTGCCTCAGTGCCTATTAATTAGTTTGCTTGGGTTGTTTCAGATGTAATGTGCAAATGTAAATATGGCACACAGACGTATAGGGACACATTCTGAAGCCACATATGCAAGCTTTATATAAACAGTGAAAGCACCCTGGCTGTGTGGCATTTTTCTTGGGAGAGGATCCATGTTAATGTGTCAGTTGCGATGATGTTGATGCTTGCTGAAAGATGATTTTTACTCAGGCTGTCATTAGCAAATGTAAACACCCAAGAGCTGTTGAAAAGGATGTGTTAAAAATAGCCTAATTAGGGTTATTCTGATAACTGAGTGGTGCGTATGTCTGACTCCCACACAATGTTCCTCCTCAAAAAGAGAGCATAAAATGACACTTGTGAGATCTGATGTGGGCTCCTTTTGAATATATATATAAAAAAAAAACAAAACATACCATTTGTTGCATCAGTCTTGTGTAGGCAGAAGTATCCAAGAACACATCAATCGTATAATGACATTATATCTGAGCGCATCTTGAATACAACGTCCAACACACCAAGTACAATATAAGCGGTGTCAATTCAACACAGCTACAATGTACCTTCTGCATATCTAGAGGAATATTACGGTATATCAAGCGCAGTGTGTGCTTAAATTATTTAAGCAAAAAGTGTATTTAAGTTAAATACTCTTTTTTGTTGTATTTTGTCCACTTAGGCATACAGCATTGGAGGGGAGGGATGGGGAATGTGAGGATATTCAGTGTACTGTGATGCTTGTATGTTTACCCATTGGTGCTGGCTATTGTACACTCTTTGGAACTGAAAAGATGTTGACAGAAAGTCTTCTGTCTCATGAGAGCTGTGCTGATCGTATATTTATATTCATTTCTAATGAATGAGGTTATATAGATCCAGAGGTCCACATGATTTATTGCATTTGGACTCCTTTAATTATTCCCATATCAGAAATTCCTCCATACACCATATTACTTTCCCCCATGGCTTCTTATCCCAATTATTTTAGGGGTTTTTCTGTTGTTGCAGGAGTTTAAATATCAACCTTAGTCTGCAATGACTGTATTTTTCGCAGGGAATCAGATATTTCTGGAGAGAGGAGTCATTACCATCGGAGCAGCCCTTGTTACTGAATCCTGTGTTATTAGTCAGCTTGTCTGCCATTCTCTAGACTCCTCCACAGTCTCAGAAATTATTTAAATCTCACATTTTGCCCATGGTGCTAGGCCCAATGCCACAGTGCAGCAGCCTTTAATTTGTGCAGGCTGCATTCATCTGAGGGAAACTGTTGCTCTGTATTAAGAGGCATTGTTGTCTCTGCTGCTGCTGCTGCTGCTGCTGCAGAGGGTCATCAAAGCAAAGTCACAACTGTACTGTTGTGGCTGAAGACAATATGGGCTGATGCTGCTCTGGGCAGGGCATTATTTTTGTTAATCAGACAACAGGGCTGAGGGTGACCCAGGATGACACCTCAGAATCAGACAGACAGGGCCGGGAGGAGATATGGCCACCGGGTACATGGAATTGATCATCCAAGAGTGGAGAGGACGCTTCGAAATACAGACAGACAACATCCTTCATCATAAACTGTGCTGGGAAATCCGCGCTTCAAGAAATTAGACAGATAAATGGAAACATATGAGTGACAGATATTAATGTTCAGTGTAATTTCTATATAAAGCTGTGATGCATGGGGTGTCTGCAGGTACCTGTAAGACTATATGTCATGAAAGTCATACCCATATAAAGCCATGAAATACAGTGCAGGTCAGACAAAGAGCTCCATTTATGTTGGATGCTTAATGCTTCCACTTTTGGGATTATGTGTGCATGTCTTGTAAACTGATGAAAATGCATGACCATATTTATAGCATGGGGGCCCTAAGTCTTAGCTCACGGGTCAAATTCATCACACTGTAAAGGCAGTGAATTGATTAGAGCCGGATGACCATGCATGCACTAGATTAGAGGGCAAATTGGCTGAAGCGAACTCTATCTCATGCTGTGTGTGGCACCCTCACCCATTTGTAAAAATCCAAACAGAGTGCAGAGACGAAGCTCCCATGAGCAGCAGGGGTAGCCATGTCCTCAGAGAGTGGCCGAAGGCTTTATTGTAGTGCTGCTTCCCTGCCCTCAGTAGCTGCAGCTCTCCGCTTGTCACACTCAGTTAACTCAATGAAGTAATGAATATGCCGCTGTACATTTTTCATGAGGGTGGTGGGAGTGAAAAATCTGCTCTTAATAATGCTTTTAATATGGAAGTTTTCACACACACTCTTCCCCCGCAAAGCACCCTCTGGGCTATCATGATGCTGCATGAGCATGATGTTTAATGTTAACATTCCCCAGGGCAGAGTCAGCATAATGCAATGTCACTTTCAATGATGAATATGTTGACTACAGCAGATATACAAGCAGCTGTAAATCAGGAGCACGTTGGGATAACAGTGCCTGTCCTCCTTGCAAAGAAGACAGGAGCCGCACAGGAAATAACTGGTGGGAAAACTCTCTTACTGTACTGTGAGTCACCCATTCAGGTCTCACATCATTACAGTAATTAATTAGTTTACAGGGAAGCACACCCATGAGCTTCCAGAAATGGAGGACTATTAAGTATGAAAGGGAGGCATAGCGGTCCAAAGATGAATGCAAATGAGTACAAGTGCAGTTCCAAAAGACTCAGAGGCAAGTAATCATCCAAATCACGAAGGTTTGGCATATTTGTAACTATTTCAAATGGTCTATTTTAAACCATTTAACTTGCATACAAACATATAACCAACACAGCAAAGAGAAAAACACTCAGGTGACACTGTGAATGTGGAAAGATTGTAAAATAGCTCAACTAATTATGAAAAAAATGGAAATAATGATTTGATTAATAAAACATTCATGTTTGTATTCAGGAGAAAACCAGCTACGACTCCAAAGGATACACTTCACACCGACCCAGGTCAGGTGGAACACTTCATATTTTGCAAAGGAAATGCATGAAAAGCTAACAAGTGAGCAGGGAATTAAAATGTGCAGCTAAAAATGATGAATAAAACAGTTAGCTACAACTAATAGATGAACAGCTGAAATAATTGCCTAAAATTAAATAATAAAAAGGTGAAATATAACAAACAGGAGAAATAATTAACTAAGAGTAACGGAGGCATGGTTTTAGGGTCCAGCTTCTGCCACTCCAAGAGACCGTTGTAGAAAAGCAAACCTCACCAAATTAACCTCAATACAGACATTTCAATTCTTTTTAAAAAAAGATTGTAATATCCACTTTTATGTGGTGTCGGTTAACATCCACTTTAAAATCATGAAGGGTGGTGAATGGTTGAGCCCATCTGAACGGATGTGGGGGTACGTCTTACAAGAAAGCTAACCACCGTCTTAAACCATTTCTATTTCGAGGGATAATATTTGGCTCTGTCTCAAGGTGTCTAAAGGTGACATGCAGGACACCCCTCCACATTTGTGCTTTTGATCTGCGGGCACCTCTGATTTTCAATTACGAATAAGACGATGCATTAAGCAAAGAAACACTGAGGGTAATGGACTTCCTCTGTAGCTCCGAAAGATGGACTTGTCCCTCGAGACCTTGGTTTCCATTATTAAACCTCCACCACATTGCCCACCTAGGCTGTTTCTGTTCCCTCTGACCAAAGTGAAATTACCTGCTTTTGAAGCTTAAGCATAGTAAAGAAGCCACAGAGTGGTCGCCCACAGTCTGAACCTCCATTTCCTCTCTGCCAGGCAGGGCTTTTTATGTTCTGTGGGAATGAAAAAAAGAAAAAAAAATCAGTCTGATGTCCTTATAGTTTTCATACTAGTTTTCATACACAAAATATCCCAAGGGAATCTACCGCAGCATGTAAGCCCGTGGCTAATACATTCACCGGGCACTAGTATACATCAAGACCTGGATGATGAATTACCAAACAAGGGGCATAGAAAATAAAAGAAAGAATACCCCAGGATGAATGTTGTCTTGCAAATACAAACACTTAGTATTCCACAGGGTTGACACAAAAGCTGCTCCCTTTATGATAACCCAACAATCCACAATACTATCTCCAGTCTGACAGCAACTTATGCAGATGTGTGCAGCTCAGCAGTGTTCTGCTGAATTGAGCCCCCCTTGAAAAGTGTTCAGCAAGCAGGTCACATTGACGTAGGCTGCCTGTTGTGGATGAAATGCTGAAATGCTGTCCTCCAAGATGCTCTAAGCCTTATCACTCACCTAGCTGGCTTATAACAGCCTGTGATGGATAGGACCAGATTGAACCTGTGGTGTTCTATCCAACCTATGTCATTTAGAGAAAATAGGGGATTTGCTTTCTCCCAGGCTTAGATTACTTCTTAATACAAAGCCAAGTTAGATGTTTTCTCCTCATATCCTGTCCTTCTAGTCATTCAAAGCATACCTGTGCCAGTGTGAGATGTGCTCCACAGATCGTATGAATGGGAAGACAGTTCAACACTGCAATGACAAGTGTCTCATCTGGAGGCAAGACAAGGCTTCCATTCTTTATCTAAAAGTGCTTATCCTTTGGCCGTGGGGCCGGCTGGAGCCAATCCCAGGTGACATTGGGCAAGAGTACATCCTGGACAGTCCATCACACGGCTGACACACAGAGACAAACAACCATTCACATTCACATTAACACCTATGGGCAATTTAGAGCCACCAATTAACCTGCACTGGATTGTGGGAGGAAGCCAGAACACCCAGAGGAAAACCCACACAGACACTGGCAGGGTTCAAACCCAGAACCCTCTTGTTGTGAGGCGACAGTGCTCAGCACTGTACCACCATGCCAAACCAAGACAGGCATGCAGAGAGGTGAAACTGAAAATGTGAATGTCTGGCTAATGGCAGAGGAGGAGTGCAGGAGATATAATACCAAATCTATAAAGGACAATTTCATGCCCAAGACTCTGGAGACTCAGGCGCTCAATTGTGAAGTGATTCACTCAGATTGATCAAGGAGCGTCGCAATCACATGGGAATGTTACATGTGCCTCCGAGGATGACTCGCCGAACTGTCAAGAGATTCAAAGCTGGATTTAATGGATTTGAGGTGATGTGCTTGGAAATCATTTCAGAAGGTGCAAATAGAATCCTCAAAGCATTTTACCAGCATTTAGCAGCTGTCCAGAGAAATTAATGTTCAGAACAGTGGAATTTGGAGGAATGAAGTCGGCATCAGAGAGACAGAGGCCTGGAATTCATTGCGTATTCTCACAGCAGAAATTCAAAGGACCTGGGTCCCTGAAAGAGGAATCAGAAATCTACTAATGAACCGCGCTGTTGATAACAGTCATATTAAGCCAGAAAGCCTAAATGCACTTTCAGATAACAAGCCTTCTTTTATTTAAAGTGATTCCGGTTAAAAACTCAGAGCTCCCTCGGAAATTGAAATAAACGCTGCAAATGTGACATTAAATATTCATAACCTTCGCCTCTCATCTCGGTCTTTCTGTTTGAAGATAAATGTGCAACAAAAAACAAATTCCTACATAATTACTCACCTCTAATAAGTGAGAAGTCCATAAAGGTAGATAATTACAGCATTATGGGAAAGTGAATTTTTCATGTCGCTGTGTTTCATGAGATATTAAGAGCTGCATGAGCTGCTTTCTGCAGATATTATTTCTCCAAGTTCCCGAACACTGCCTGGTGTAGATGGAGGCAGGTGAACTGCATTGACCGTTTGCTTATTTGTCTGTCTTGGGCTCATGGAACATTTTCACCTCTGTCAAATCATTGTCTCACAAAGCTTTTAATGCATCTCATGAGATTGCAAACCGATATAGGGCCGCTGACTTAAACTCGTGTGTGGGAAATCACAAAAGTAAATCTATGCTTTCAAAAACTTTAGATTGAAGTTGGCAGTGAAGTGGTTTGATCTAAAGCTTCAATCAAAAGCAATCTATATTCTGAACTTTAAAGACAAACCAAGCTGCAGAAAGATTCATATTGTCTGGCCATGTTCACAGAACCACACTTTTCATATTGTGCATTGCAATATTTCATAGTAATTTAATAAAACAATAAGAGGGGACCGATTATCATTTCAAAAGGCTCAGTAAAGCTTTGCAAATTCCACTCAGTGCATTAAAGGATTTTATCAATGAGTTTTTGGGGAACTTTTGGAAATATTAATCTCAGTATCTCCCTCAAGCCTGTGCAGCAAACTAATTACATCGCCTTCAATAAATGATTGCTAAGAAACATTTCAAAGATGTCAAAAAGGGAAGAATGTGCCAGCAATACAAAATGCTATAGATTGATTTAAAAAAATACATCAGCCATGGAAGAAAGTTATTATCTATTATCATTCAGTCCCTTTCCTCAATACTTACATTCAAATGTAGAAGAATCCTGCAGTGTGAGGTTTCAGGTACACAGACAGAGCTGCAGATTGAGATAGCATTGCTTGTTAAACTCTCAGAACGCAGCATTAATATCACTCAGACAGCAAAATGTGACTGAATCAATGGTGAAATACTGAAACCAAAATTGAAATACTCAATATGTTTAATGTTGAATAAATGTCAGATTTTCAACTTGACTGACACTGAATCAATGCTGATTCAGCCAACATCCAAAAGGGGCCCTGGGATTGAATTGAAATTGAGGTTGATGTATTGACACAATGTTACTCTAATTAATCACACCTTTTCACATCGTCTTTATACAACATTTGAACATAAACGTTTCCAAACGGTAAATGACAGTAAAATCAAATTCAATTCACATAATGTTTATTAACAACAAAAAAAAATAATAGCACAGCTTGTCTGCAGATTAAACAGGGAGTGAAATACTTATCGTTTCTACTTACTTATATTAAATTTGTCATTTCTACAAGTGTGCTATACACATTTTTTCAGCTGAAGTTGATCCTTTCCAAGGCTCTCTCTCCAGCACTTCTGCTGGTGTGAATCGCTGAAGGTCAGCTGCGATATCTCTCTGTGTTGCAGTGCAGTCCTGAGAGGGCAGCAATGACAAAGACAGACACAAACATTTTATGCAGATTTCAAGATGAGTGCAGAGGACACGAAAATTCAGAACTTAAAAAACTACAAAACATTACATTTTCCCACTCATTACATCTGAACTCAGATGATCTTTTGCATACATTCTTGTTTTTTGCATTATAAAAAGCTTACAGGCCGGGACAGTTTACTCTCTATCTAAAATGAGAAATCAGCACTGTTCAATGTTTACTGAATACAGTCACTATTCAGGTGTCGGGCATCAGCAATACAGTATGAATTTAGTTTGCCTTAAAAACCAAATCTGAGTTTTGATTAAACAAAAACATGTACAATTTTTGAATACTTTATCTTAATGGGGCTAAAAGGGGGCATTCAACCTGTATTATGTGGTGCAAACTCATATCTTTCATTGTCTGCCTTGCATTCCCCTCTGAAGATGACTGTTTGTGACTTTGCAGGAAGACACTTTTCTGTAGATCACCTCAGAGGTCCAACCTTGACAGAGGAGAGTGGGAGAGAGTGGCTGGCTGGAGTGACTAAAGGGGTGGACAGACAGTAATATTTGGCAATGCATTGAGATTACAGCTGTTGTTTTGTATTGAATTGGGAAGTAAGGTATGTGCTTGACAAAATAACTTTAAAAATTACCACAGAGCTAATGGTGCGTCCCACAGGTGTCCATGACGCACTGGCCTGGCGTGGATTCTGTCATCCCTATAACACACAGTAGTAGTCATACAACATGACTGCATTACTGCAACATTATAAGCAGCCCTCCGCAATACAATATTCTAAAACACTAAGTAGGATTTTTCACTTAAAATTCATTTCAATTGCTGTCAATGAGCTCCCGCCAGGCTCAAATGAGGAGTCAGCACAGAGCTGGAACACTGTCAGCATTAAACCCACAAAAGGTCTTCAAGTCAAATTACCCTGATTAATCTTTTGTTTTATTCTCATAGACAAGCATCCATTTGTATGTGGTAGGCTAACATATAACAGTATAGAAAATTACTTAGCTTTAGTAGTAGTTGCACAACCAGCAAGGGACACATTTAAGAGAACAGCAGTTAAGTCTGAGTTGAACTGTTTCTTCATCTGTCTGTTTTCTTCAAATTGCTCAACATAAAAAAGGCTACATTAAACCTAACATCACTGAAGAGGACACATGGTAGTGAAGTGAGAGTGCCAAAGTAAAGAGCTGTCTGACAGCAAGGTAAAACTCTGACAATATTCAAAATACAGCGTACAATTCATGTGACATTGATTATTTTAGGTAGTCTACAGCAGTACTTTTCTTCTTCTGTGCTGCTACTCCTGCACGCCTCTCCAAACTGATGGCATGGCAACGGCCATCGACTGTAGGTAATTCACTGTTGATAAGTACCTAATAAGTAGTAATACAACACTGCTTCAAAAAACCTCAACTGTCCCTTTAACTTCAGACATGCTTAAAGCTAGCCTGGTGCTGGCTGCTGTGATTTATTCAGCAGCAAATAGAACCACATTGCTGGAGTTAATTTAATAACTATTTAGAACCAGTGAATAGATGCTAAACAGATAATGGCACTTGGTATAAAAACATACATTGCCAAAGACCTTGAACTGCTTATATGTTTTGTGTTTTTTTTTTTTTTTACTTTATTTCAGTCAATGGACCAGTTCACCAAGACAATAATGGCAGGGCTTCTGCCCAAAAAAATGGATTTGAATGTTTTCCTTATTACATAGAAATTATTTAGCGTTTTGTCATTTAAAACCAGACAAGCTGCACGCATCACAGTAAAGAAGTGCTTTATTTAAAATAAATGTGTCTCAAGCACCTCTTCAACGGTTGTTCCTCAGTCCTCCTTTCATTTAAAATGCTTTGGCAGTGGGCCCAATGAGACAATATTGATAAAATGTTAGTATTTCAATGCTGAAAACCTTACACTGTGGTGATTCAATAGGATTTTTACATATAAAATCTGACAGCTATAGAAATATTGACCTAACAACACATTCTCACTCCCTGCTTGTCACACTTGGATGCTTGGTCGGGACGCTTTGGGGTCACTTTTTAAGGCAATGAGTGTCCCCTCATTTTTTCAACATGTATGGTCAAGTTATAGAAGTATGCAACGTCCGGATGGAACAATGATAAACACATGGTTAACGCTGTGAAACCGTCACACTTTGGTTAGGTTCAGGCAACAAAACTACTCGGTCAGGGTTTGGAAAAGATCATTGTATAGTTTAAAATATGTACTTAAGTTATGTAGGTCACTTATGCACTTTAATTTACTTCAGTGACAGAACTCAACCTTCACTTTTGGTGACACCACCGTCCTGAGCGAGAGTCATTAATCTGATAAGTCTGGGGTTAGAATGGGTTGGATAGAAAGTAGAATTTTCAACCATAAAGCAACCTTTCTGACCAAAACACGATAGTGAATTAACATTTTTTCCTATTTGGTGTCTACCCCTCAGAAACCCATTTTTACCATTTGTTGTCCCATTCAATGGCTGGAACTTCCCAAAGACATATCAATCAGCACAGTCACAAAACAGTCAAGGCCAGTGCTGACAGTCACTGACATAAACAAACTTCAACCTTTTGTCTGTGTTCATTTGTAATGCAGCCACACAAAATAAGGTCAAACAGGGAAACACATTACTAAAATAGGTCTCTGAAGC
Organism: Chaetodon trifasciatus; assembly: GCA_037975065.1. Taxonomy (NCBI): domain Eukaryota; kingdom Metazoa; phylum Chordata; class Actinopteri; order Chaetodontiformes; family Chaetodontidae; genus Chaetodon; species Chaetodon trifasciatus. The sequence continues at coordinate 9,869,153 of JBBMOE010000013.1, forward strand.
TAAAGTAGCTGCAGTATATTGTTATAGTATAGCTAAAGTTTTTTGGAAACACATTAAAAAAGAAACAAAAAAACATAAAAAATGTGAAAACTGACCTGTGGCAGAGTCAGGGGACAATCAAAGTCGTTGCAGACAGGATTCATCCTCTGGGGACCTGTACATGCAAATTCAGCGGCAGGCTGACATTACCCTTCACAGAGCCACGCCACTAGCAGGGCTAAAAACAAACAGTTCAAGGAACAGAGGGGACTTCAAGGTTCAGCTCACGAGGTCTTATCAAATATACCACTGAGGAGGAGAATAAAATGGAGTTTAACTGTGTCATTTGTCATTTAGGTTACAACATGTAACAATGCTTTATCAAGAGCCAGTCAAACTCTGGGGCCATTGGATTGAACGCCTTTATATTTTCCAAAGTCTAGTTGTGTGACTGCATGCTGATGAAGATCTCAACTTTCTTTTGTTGACCAGAGTTGTGGCTTTCTCCAAACTTATGATGCTTTAATTTCAAATTACAGAGCTGGCCGCTTGCTATAAATGAATAATGAATTTCATCACCTACTGTAATATGAACACATCTCATCTCAGTGCAGCTGTGTGCATTGTCCAGAACAGGGCAGAAGCCTAATTACCTACTTACAGCATTGGGGAGACCAGGCTAATCTCTTATGGGTTTCTCCAACAGATGTGTCCAATTAATGGCCTGTCTTTGAAGGAGTTTAGATGCGTACTACTCTGGGAATTGTATTTCAAAGTAAAAGACCCATCCTTGTTTCTGATGAGTAGACTCTATAGGCAGTGTTAATCACGACTTCCTTCTATGCAATCACACACAGAACTGATCTCGAATAACCACTGGAATACGAACTGATCTAAAGCCAATTGTGAATGTTAATGACCTGGACAGAGCAGCTAGGGGTGACAGATAACATCCCTGGTCAGAGTCATTACTTCACTGGCTGATACACAGCAGAAAAGCTGCTTGGGAAATTAAACACATGGGGGTAATACCTTGTAAAATGAAAGAATAGAGAAGGCACGGCAATAATTCATCTAAATAGAGAAAAAAACGGAGGGGGGAGAACAAGGCACATTAAAATGAGCTCTTGGTATTACAAGTGAGTACTGGTGAATAGGAGAGAAAAATCCCACATTCATTTGCAACTTGGATGCACAAGCACAGGTCCTGTTTTCCTTGAATGGATGAGTTTGGTTTGAGAGGACCCTTACAGTCACAGAAACACAGGAGTTGAGTCTGCCCAGAAAACCTTAATAGATCTGTGCCACCGCACCCCTACTGCTCTGAGAGAAGCCTGTCAAGTAGCATGTACATGCATTTAGGCTTATTTACCTCGATCCTTCCAGCTGGCTGACAGGCACGTCTCACTGCTGGAGATGCGACGTCGTTGTCTGGCAACCCCCTGATCAAAGAGTTCTGTGGTGTGACCAGCACATTGCAAAGGGCGACACAGAGAGAGCCGCGCTGCAAAAGATAACAGGAAAAAACAGAAACACAACATCTGCATCCATTTATCACGGCCTGCCCTTCAGTGCTCACGCTGTTACTGGACTTAAATTATTAATCATCATTTTGATCTGCTGGTCGATGGGACCCATGGCTCTGCCAGATATATGTATTCATTACTCCTCATCCTCAAATTGAAGATGAAGACAAGAACAAATATGCTGCAAGTCATACGACCTTTCAGTTTTCTGAGTTTTTGGAAGCAAATTGGGATCAATGACATCGGAGTGTCCAAGTCTGGCCTTTATTAATGGAGTCAACAATCCAGAGGCAACTACTGAGAGTCTGCATTCTCACTCACAACCTCTCTTCTTTATATTGTGATGCTCACAGCTATTTAAAATGAAACTGCAGCATTGCTAAATAACTTAATATCCTCTTGACAACTCATTAAATATTTACCTGTAGCTTATCCACAAATAGTTCTCATCCTAGAACTTAAAAACAGAAAAATGCTTACATCTTGAGGGTGGATTTGCTCAAGTTAAGTTAGTGTTACATTCGAAGGCTACCTGTGATACCATAAATGCAAAATCAGAAGAAACTGGGTTGATCATTCCATCTCAGTGTCATTTGTTGATTCAAGTGAACCATTTTATTCATTGAAGGTCTGTTAATGTAAAACACCATCCTTTCAGACGAAAAGTACCATTTGAGCATTTACAGAGTGCAGATTGGCATTTATTTGAAACATGAAACACACAGTACCAAGAGAAATACAAAAAAGCACTTTCAAATCAAAACACATTTGAACATCCAAAAAAGATAAAAGAAATCAGGAAACAGTCAAGTCCTCTTGAATTTCCTCCTGTTTACTTGTTTTAACTCTGCACCTGATCGTCCTACACAGCAAATCTTTACCCATTACTCTCACGCACATAGTCTAGTCTGCACTTTGGTGGTAGAGGGACTGGTGTCAGGATTTGTCTGAAGACACCACATGTTGAGACATTGAGGTTTTCACCTCCAAAGACAGCTGTGTGTGTTCTATACATTCTGTGTTTTTTTTAATTGACCTCTGGTCCAATACATTGCTTATTAAAATACAGAGGCTATAAAAAATACTTTTTCACTACTTCAGCATTAATGACTCCTATATTTGTATATATTCATAAATAATTCAATACATAGATAAATAGATATTCTGTGTGTGGATTATAAACTTTCATAAAAGCATTTATTTTTTCCAGTAATACAGGAGTGACTATAAATGCTGAAATGCTCGAGGGCTGCTGTCCGACCCTGATGTCTGGTAGACTGGGTGAAAGGCCAAGCGTTTACATGTGGCTTGGCGCTGGTCTTGTTTGCCAATGTCCGTGCCAGTCTCTAGCTCCGCTGGCACTCATTCTTACTGCAGGTGGCCTGACGCTCAATTTGCCATGTGCCCTCCTCGTATGTGCAGTAGCAGATTGTACACTCATCAATCTTCACCTCTCGGCCGGCCGGTATCACTGCTGTGTCCGCGTAGCAATTGGGCCCTGTAAGAGGTACGAGAAAAACAGGAAAAATAGAGCGAAATAAAAAACAGCCCTATGTGTGTCGAAATTGAATTTTAAATTGGCCTCACGGTATGTTTTTAATGCATTTCTTTTGTTGTCAGCACCATATCACTTTATCAAGGTCAGACTCTGAGGCCTGAAAATGCACGATTTCCTCCACTCCACAGATTTGATAAGCTGTTGGAATACTGCTCTGGTCAAGCTAAATGAGCAGAAACGTAATAATAAGTCAGTTTTGTTGTTCAAATTCTGAGTTGTGTACAGATACAGAGACCAGAAATATCATTTTTACGTTGGTGTAGGAGATTTTTTCTTTAAGTCCCTGTGTCATTGTTATTGTCCCAGTCTGTGTTACTCTTCTGCGACTAGACCCACCAAGGACACTGTTCAATGTGTAAAAATGCAATTAGAGGACTGAACACACAATTCAAAGTCACATTACTTTGTGTTGCTCAAGTCAGTTTTAAATTCCAGGAACCCACAGACATCCTTGTCGGTCTGGATGCAGGTGAATTATGAAATACAATAACCTGTAAATCCTGCAGTTCTGTTAAAATAAAATCTTGCCTGTACCCCATGAATAAATACGTCAACCCAGCTAAGTATTATTTCAAACATTTCATGTCACACTCACTAGGTGCTGGGGGAAACATTTTCCATTATTTTAACTTCATGACCTGTGCCACAACCAACATATAGAGCTTAAAATAGGCTTATATGAACAAATGTCAGCGCACAGCTAGGAGGCAGCTAGTCAGCTGAGATAAGTGAGGCTGTGCCTTTGAAATAAGAATTAACATCAGATCTATTCTTTCTCTCAAACAATAAAACACACCCTCGTCCAATTAAATCCCAGTGCCACTAACTCTCACAGTCTGACCCGGAGACTCGCTCAATCGACACTTTTCACACGCTCTCACATCACGCGTCCATTTTGGCACACTGCGAGAAACAAATTTAGAGTTGCTAAGGTTGTGGCGTGAAGGGACGACAGTGACAGCGCATGAGCAGAAAGACAAAGCAGCACAGCACGTCAGCAGCACGTGCAGCAGCAAGTTACTCACACCGTCCACAGGAAGGTGAGAAATATATACAAATTTATTCCCTTGCTGCTCAGAATGATGTCAGCCGGCGTCTCCGCCTCTCTCCTGCCGTTACTATGGTTACAAGGACGCTCTGTGTCTCTTTCTCGCTATTGCGAAGAACAGGTTTTTAGGTTCTTATGACAATGCAAAATACTGAATGTAATTGTACCTCAATGCTGAAATCTAGTAATATATTTCACATTTTTATTAACATTACACAGGTTTACCAACATGCTCTCACGTCACCTGAACAAATCTAACGCCAAATAAGAGGAACAATGAAAAAAAAAGTTATATTTTAAATAGGCTTTGTTTGCACCCACAACAAAGTCATCAGGCGTTTTTCTACAGTGTAAGAATTGTGATTATGTGACAGAAGGTCCTCTCATAGAACGCACCGGTGCACAAATAGCAAATCTCGCTTCAAAATAAACTGAAAAGTTGGCAGCCCTGACATTGAGGGCTTTTGCTGCTACTCCGTAAACAGCAATGTTGCTAATGTTAGCATTGGGGAATGTTTTGTAAGTGACTCAGTAAAGGTCGCTGGGTGCTCACTAAGAACACAAGTTTATGTTAAAAGGATCGGTGTCATTGCTACTGAAATGTGCAGTCTGCCATACTGCACATCAGTTAGCTTGTTATCTGAATGACCTACAAAATAACCTTAGCTAGTTAGCTCCAACGACCACCATGAAGGCCTGGGTTTATTTTATTTCACCAGAGTTTGATTATTTGCTTCTGGCTACCTCCATGCCACAGAGCACAGAAGCCCTTTTTTTGTATTCTTGGTTCAAAAGTGCATCACCTACTTTCTTTTATTGGTGTTTCCAAAAAGCTGAAATATGTCGCAGGTGTTATTCTACACTCGGTTATATCTACTATTGCTCCTGTTAATAAAATCTGATTATCTTGCCATTTACAAGTTTACATCTTATATTGTTATTTTGTAATTATTGAATGACAGGGTTCTGACGTTTCTGTTCTTGTGTCAGACTCAAGCTGAAGTAGGTCAATGCTGTGAAAAAGTGCTCAAATTTTAATAGCTAGTACAGATATTCATTTAGATATATGAGCGTTTATATACAGAAGATATAAGAGAAAATAAGCCGTATTATCCAACCACATATTTCAGCTTTCCACACGGACTGATGAATGAAATGTGAAAATACATTGTGGAATGAAGGCCAATGGGACAGAAGCTAGTTTGAAAGTAGGACAGGACTTCAGTTATTGTTTCGCCACTACTTTTACATTCCACTTCTGCTGCAATGACCACATTTCCATATGGAGTTTGGTGTAGTTACTCATCTTGTCTTGTGTCTTTAAGATAGTTTCATGACATCCCTGCAAACTTGAATGTAGTCATTCAAAGAAGAGAATGAGCACAAGAGACCAAATGCGCTGCCCTTCATTTCATTTCTCTCAGTGGAAAATGGGCTCTCGCATCTGGGCTTTCATTGACTGTTTCCCGAAATAGTGTAATAAGAGGGACAGAAAAAATAATGGATACACAGGCATGGAGATTTGTGAACACGCTTCTGCTGGTGTAAGTGCCCATTTCTATTCATTCAGAATGAACCACTGCTGATCATATTCAACATAATGACTAGGCTATGAGTTTTCACTGGGGTCCTTTTAAAGGTGGAATTTGCCTTTCTGATATTTCCCGCCAATCTGTCATGAATCATCATCTGGCTTCATATCTGCTCAAAACAGCTTTTCCATTGGTCGTCATTATCGTGCTCTTCAGACCACTGAGTGACCACTTGCAGGTGATGTAGAGGAGCCTTTTTATTCTCGATGACTGAGCTCCCTTCAGGGAAGAGATGCATCCTGGGATTACAGTGATTACACTTTTCTTCTTAAGGATCCAGTTCACACAGTTAACTCTTCCACTGTCCTGGGATTCATACATTTATTACAGGTGTTTTTATTATTATCATTATTATCTAAAGGTTGCACATTTTATTCAGTTGTAGATGTGCACATGAGAGGTATTCAATGGTATTTGGTTTCACACTCCTTACACCACAAGTAAAGCATAAATCTTGCTATAGGCGGGCTCCCTCCATATGCAACTCCAAGGTTGGAATGCAAAGAGCGGGAATTGTGCATAAAAACCAAATTAAGCACTGATATGCAGTTCTTTAATATAGTTCTGAAGTGCACCCCAAGGGACTGTTCTTTTTTATTATTTTGCAGGAAATTGGATCTCACTAATGGAAATTTTGATGTTGAAGGTACTATTTGTTAAGAACTGAGCACGGTAAATGGCCCAGAGACGTGAAAAAAAAAATGAACTGCCACTCACGTCCACCTTATTCTGGTGCTCCTTTCTATCTATCTTATATTGTGTGTACAAAAAAATCCACTTGTCATGGCCACAATACCAAACATACAGTCAATGTCCTCCTTCTATCACATTACCTTCTTTGGTGCTAGGTGTGATGGGAAAGCCTTTGTCTGGTGAAAGCACCTCTGTCTTCAACTAGTGACTCGAAAAAACTGCTCATAAATCATCCATTATCTCTCAAGCTGCACGGCAAAATACAAACACTGCGGGAATTGCTTCCACAACATCAGGTATAGCATAACAATGGCTATTTCCCTTAGACTAACAAGGTCTTGAGCCACTCTGTTGTATAATTAAGATGCTGATAAATGGGGAGTCTTTCAGCTGCGGCCACAGCATTTCATTGGGCGTCAGCACCCAGGAGGAGCGTGCTGGCACATCAATCAATGTGAACAGTTTGCCGAGGCCTGTCAAAATGTCAACCCTAACACATTTATAAGTCTTCAGATGAACACGCACACACCCTATCTGAATAACAACTCATCCTGTGGCCCAGGCTGCTGTCGCTACTGATTCATCATCATTAGCAGCATTTAGAACACAGCGTCTCAAATAAAAGACGCATATGTCAAGGATATCCTTGCAGAGAAAAACGCAAAAAATAATCAGGCATTTTACAAAATAAATCAAAAGTACTTCCTCCTGGAGCTGGGATTAAATCGCAACCTGTCTGACAGTCATTCACAGTTGTATGACACTCATTTGTGTTAATTAATGCATGGATTCAGCGCCACTGCTTACTTATTCCTGTCACCCTATTATTCTGCCAGTCATACAACACCCACCTTTTTGTCATTGCTACATTAATATAACATATTCCTGTCTCTCCATCACTCTCTGTCTTCTCTTCCTCTCAGCCTCTGTAGCAGAAAGAGATTTTTATAGGCACATCAGGCTTCACAAGAGCTTTTCAACGACACCCGAAGAGGCAGAGACAAATGGACTGTGCATGTGCATGAACAGTTGGACCCAAACTGTCACTATAGCGTGTTAGAAGTTGGCATGGGCGGCATGTGAAAAAGATATCCATTAGCACCTGTGGCTTTTGGCTCTGTTGCAGTGCCAGATAATGGACAGGGAAACAAGGACACATCCCAATCATCACACCCCTTAATTCTACAATGTTAAAAACTTGCAGAGCTCCATTATAAGGTAATGGAAGGAGAAGAATAGCAGAAATCACTCATCTTAATGCATTTCTTGAGTACATTTGCATTATAAATGCAGAATAAAAATGACCTTGCTTTGTGAAGGCAGGAAGTGGGAGAACTTTGCAGGGAGAGACGATGATTTCACAACAATATGAATAATTTCTTTCACAGATGCTGCATGAAACAGATTTGGACTTTTAAATATGGACCGCCTCAGATTAAAGCTGCAGACAGTGAGATTTATGGAAGTGCCACCTCATATTCAATGTTTGTTTGCATATGTTGTCTCCAGCGATTGCACCCACTGATAATCCTTGTGGCTGAACAACCCAGCTGCACACAAGTAGCTCGACTGTCACGACCGATGTCCTTCACAGGGACAAGCCACAAAACCTTGCCAGCCATCCCAGCGGTGTCCAGGTGACAGACTTTACTGGGAGACAAACCTCATAAACAGTATATTTAAAGGTCTGACATCAATCTAGAAGGTCGTTTGGATTTGTTCCCCTTCTATACGGTATTATGAAAAATGTATTCGAAAGGCACATTAACATTAACTTTCATTCAGAAGGTAATATAGAAAATAACCCATAACAAGCAGACCACTCAGTCTCTCAGCAGCACTCTAATTGTTAAGACACAATGTGACTAACCATTACCTTCATTATGGTGACCTTTCTCTATTGTAATCATAATTCTGAAGTCCTGTAATGAAAAATGGCCTTTAGATGCTAAAATATAGCTGCATAATGAAAGAATTAAACCAAAAGGTAAAAAATGGGGGGATAATATGTCTATATTTTTTTACCTTTTGTGATTTTATTAGATGATACAAAATGTCCTACTTTCCCCTTTTTTTATGTAAAAAATGAAATCAGGGCACACTTATTATTCTTGATTACATCATGGCCAGCAGTCGTTGTGTAACCTCATGCTGATTGCATTACTGGCCGTCATTATGGTTGCTGTATGCTGACGTAACTCAATATTTTAAAAAGAAGTAATCACTGTACTGCTAATTAACTGTTCGCTAAACCCTGCCCCCAAAACAACAGATGAAATAAGATAAGATAAGATAAGATAAGATAAGATAAGATAAGATAAGATAATCTTTTATTAATCCCACAGAGGGGAAATTTGCAATAACTAAGTTAGTAGCTGTAACTAAGCACAACAGGCTTTCAGAATTTCTCCACATCTTAGAGTGGTACACATAGGGCTCTACTACCAGCCATACTGTGTATATTAAGATTTTAGTAAATTGTATGCTTCATCCAACATCAAAAACACAAGCGCAAAGGGGTAGCAATGAATGAAACAGTGTGTTTATCTGCTCTAACATAAGATGCAACAATTAGCATGTCCGGCTAACTGGCTAACTTCCTTCAGTAGTAATCTGGTGTCATATCCAAAGGTAAGGGCCATGTCCTTAGCTCTATTATTGTGAGGGGTTACACACTACAAAGGAAAATTATCTCTTCGGCCCTGGGACGTCCCCTGCATGGGAGCCAAGGTGCAAATACATCTGAATGTGGAATAACAACAGCAGCTCTGTCCTGCTCTTTATTTGGTTTGGGCTGTTTATGCTCAAGCAACTACAGCCCAATTTGAGATGAGGTGCAGACAGATCGAGGACATATCTGTACTGTATAGTGTGAGTTTTCAAGCAAGGAAAACTGACGGCCTAATCACAAACTTATTCCAGCTAAACAATACATTAACGTGTTCCTGAAAACATCTGAGGCAATGCAGTAACAGAATCTTGATTCATATTTGATCCGCGCTGCCTAATTGGACAGTTTAACTTGAGTTTCATAAGCCTGGTGCATTACGCTGGTTGGACTCGTAGGCATAAAGCTCAAGTCATGTTTATGCAAATATAGAAATGGCAAAAGGTCCATCAACTCGCTGCAGCGTATCCAGGATGCACCATGTGGCCAGATCTCTTGCTTTCATTGTATTTATGAATGAGCCAGATCAAACCGCCTCACGAGCCACATTGGAGGACAGATGTCCCCGACCCCTGACGGAGGCTGAAATCAGCTAGAAATATTCAGTCAGCTGGAGACTGATTTTTCATCCATCACACAGATTTTAGCATACACATTATCTGACGCAAGCGAGCTTCATCTGACCCGCTCTGCTCGTGACGGTCGTCATTTCAGCCAAGAAAGTCCACAGCCATCAGCTAGAAACAAGGAGCCTGCTTTTGTTAGCCTCTGTGTGAAACTGAAGGTCGACTGTTTCAACAACTACTGCCAATTTGATGGTTCATTTGTCACCTTTATTTTAAAGTATATTTTGCCATATTAGATGGAAAGCTTGACAGGCATAACAGTAACTGAGGGTCGCAGGGTTTAGCAATTAACAGTCAGTTATGTATTTATTAAGATTAGCTCTGTTTGCTACACCAGTCTATGCTGTCCAGATGAGCTGGAGGCTGCTTCAAATGGACAAAACATGATTCAACATCCATATAAACAGTGTGTGTGTGGTTTTTTTTATGTGTACCTTAAACAAACCAGCCACATCTTGAAAGACGCTCTATGAATCACGCCTCTCTACATTCAAATGAGCCTCTATCCCTCTTGGCAACCAGGCTACCATGTCTCGTGTTGCTCTATTTGAAGTGATTTTGGCTCGGGTTCAGACTGTTTATCACATCCCCCCCAGATTAGTGTTGACCCTAATGTCTGAGTCTTGAAGAGCACCACTTGCTTCCTCATGCGTTGCCAAGGCGATACCCTGCAAGAGCAAAGGACAAGAGCGAGAGAGCCACAGCCAAGGTGCCGAGCAGAGAGGCTTCTCCTCCATTGATTTTTTTTTTCCCAAGCATTCTTCAAAAGCAGATGCTGCAAGAGAGAAAACACAACTTACGCTTTCATGTCTTTTACAACTATATGTTGTGGAAAACGGGAAAACGTAAATAACTCTTCATACAAGAAAATGACACTCGAGTGTAGAGAACATGTTGTCCCTCTTTGACTTGTATTGACTGGGGCTTCTTTGCAAGAATCAATATTGTGTAATTAAACTTTATAGCAGCGCGTGAATGTCACAAACTTTACAGGGTATGAAACCATTTAATTGCAATGTGTTCCAGTGCTGTGAGATAATGAGTAAAAAATGATGAGAACCTGCCTCCATTCACAGCTGTTCTTTGATATTCATGAACAACTGTCTGGGGTGGATGTTAGCGATACCTCTCACTTTCATCTTCCTCCCCTGGCTCTTCCCCAAGTGTCTCCTCGCATACAGGCTGAATAACACATCTGAGACAGGGTGCTCTGCCATAAGCATTGATTTTGCATGCCTGAAAAGGCCAAGATAATGCCTGTGCATACTTGATGAACTTATCAAACATTGAAATACTTCATTGTGATTTATATCAATAGTGAAAATGGTAAAGAGGAGAAGGGCTGATAGCTGGGAAATGAGAGTGGAAGACAGCAGAAACAACTTGTTGAATGAGACACCAAATGTGAGCTTTTTATCTCTTTACAGATCTGATGTCTTTTACCTCTTTTGCTCCATTTTCTCACCTTTTTATACTTTTATGTGCACACTTCTAAACTCTGTGAAAGTTTTGTTCCTTTCTGGTGGCATTACACATCTGGATGAGTATCTAATTCTTTCCCATTAATGAGCTGAGCTTTGATGTGACACTTTGGATGCGTCAGAGTTCCTGGGAGGTCCCAACATCTGTCTACTCTTCAAACAACATCTGCAGACAAGACAAACAACACCACCTGAGGAGAACTCTCTGACAACCTCCAATAACCTTATTTTACATCAACAGTATTTCATCACGGCGCTGACACTGCGGCGCTGTCTCGTATCGAGCGCTGCATGATCAACAGCGGCAAGATGGAAGTTGACAATCAATGATCCTCATCATTTAAATCACGGCGTCTGTAATACCTGGCAAAGAAGCATCATGAATAAAAGACAAAGCGAAATCCAATGTCTAATCGTTCTGATATTGATACGAGCTGAAGGCAGATCAGTGGCGTCCTTTAGAGTGATGTCTCATTTACTTCTGATGAAATATACCTTTCTATTATTTAACAATGGATTCCCTATAGTTCATTTTGTAACATGTTGCTTTTTACTTATACTTTACAGTGTCAAGTCTGAACTTAAGTGCAAATGCAAATGAAAGCATGGGACAGTTACAGTGAGTCTTCAAAGCATCATGCTTTCAAGGGATTATTCCCTGACAGAGACCTCCGTTTTCTCCAGTAGGTGTGAGCTGACCATCAGTGTGCAGAGTCTAACACTCACAAAGATGTTTGATGATTGCGGAGAGTGTTTACACCTCATGTTTACACAGTTACAACCCCACCAGCCCTGTTCATCAAATCAGAGCCAGAAATGTTCCCTGTCCAATAAGAGGTTGTTAAACACATACTGATACACAGACACCCAACTCTGCTTAATTAACAGTTTGAGCTGTGATATTCACAGCTATCCTGAATATGCGAAAACACCAGCAGGAGGCATAGCAATGAGAAAGAAAGTCTTGACACTGATTGGCACAAACCTAAAAAATATATTTATTTTTAGCATAAAAATCTCACCTGCTGCAGCTTTAAAAACACTGTAGCCTGACTGCTGCACAAATGAGGCGTAAATGCTGCCAAAGGCTATTCCTGCATCTTCATAAATACCACTGTGCTCCTAGAGATTACTCTAAAAGAGTGTGGGACCAAGCTGACAGAGGTTGCATGACGATGTAGCAACAGAGTACTAATTTTAGCAAAGTGCCATACAGGTGCATGTGTGAAAAAAAATAATAAAAGGGTACTCAAGTGATTTAGTATTTCAGTATTTCACTTCCAGAAATCTGGGGGACTCACTGAACACGCCAAGAGATCCTGACCGTTAGCCCATATATAGGTCAAGCTCCAAAAACAATGCAGCCATTACATTTCCCATAATGCAACTCAATACTGAGAAGAGCTATTTTGGCCATCCTGGTTCCACAAAAGTAAGGCCAAGGCTGGTTTGGCTGGGCATGAAACAGTTGAATCATCAGTACAAAAGAGGAACAACTGTGTTAGAAATATCTGGTTGTTTGCCATCAAAGGCACAACCTGTGTGCAAAAACAAATTAACTACAGCTCCCAGGGTGCCTTTCCACAAGAAAAGAAGATCACACTGTTGAGAACACTGACGATACAATTTGCATCTTAAATGAATTTCCTTTTGCATTTGGGACCAATTTGGAATTAATTTTTGCAACTATAGCTCCATGTTTTGCCCACAAATTAAACGACACATTCTTCTGAATTTGTTCACACTCTGATTTTCACTCTGTGCCTGTCAGGCTTTTTCTTTACAGCAATGCAGGCCAGGACTCATGGGTATCATAGTATTTACAGCCTTTAGTCGTGCCAAACTGAGAGAAAACATGATTTCTCAGGAACAAAGAAGAGACATTTCTACATAACCTATAGCGTGGCTTAATCATTCCAGACACTCCTGCACTTCTATGGTGAGGGACATTGAGTATTAAAAGAAAAATTTGAAATATGAATTTACAGTGAGGCTACAATACTTGCAGAACCAGCAGCTACTCCTACTGTATTAAAAACTCTCTGCATGATAAAAGCACACATATTTCAAACCCCCACGCCCATAGTTTAGAAAGCTCCTCCACAGCCTGGACATACATTACACAACTGTGTTTCACAGGCTGAGTAGCACTTCTTGTGATGAGTAAACTGGTCTCAATGTGTAGAATCAGTGTAGTGCTCCTTTGACCACAGAATCCCAAAGGACTAAAATAATGAAAGTATTTCTAATTCAGATTGACACAGTGTTAGTTGTGGTTTGGTAACTTGGCATCTTCAACTTAGTGAGCTCTGTTTATTGAATGGTAATGTGTGGTAATATTATGGTAATAGGGACTGATGCCATCTTAAACCTGAAAATCCTCATCGGCTGAATGAGCCTGTGGATTTGGTGGGACTTTTGAATATAGATGCATGCTCTCTGCAGTCGGCCACATCTCTACACATACTGTACTGCGTGTACATCTGTCTCCTGGACTGCCTGTGAATGCAACCCAGAAAATCCACCGGGCATTTCACAGGGTAGAATATGGAGCACTGCCCAAACTCTGCACAAAGCACTCTCAGCATGATCAATATGTGCATATATAAAAAGTAGGTGAGCAGCAAAAAAAAAAAAAAAAAAAATGGGGGGGCGACAAAGGACTAACAAGTATTTCCCAAGATTACAACAGGCAAATATTAATAAAGTGAGTAACGCTCCATGACTAGCAATGTGTTGTCTCTGGGGGTTGTGAGATAGGCTTTTAATCTGAGTGGGACTAACTCTGATTGATAACTGATGACAAACATTCATTACATGCAAATGCTAATGTTTACAATGTATTACAAGTCAAGAAAGATCCTAATGTGAGATTCCGTGTGCAATTATAATGAACTAAACAGATGGTAGTCATATGTTGATTATGCCGTTTTGCTGACATTTGGTTCATTTCATCCAGTTAAATAACTTCTTGATATATTGTTGCATGTCTCTTTGAGGATAAATCTCTGTGCAACACAGATGTTTTGTAATTTCCCTTGCCCACGATTTGTTATTTGTAACTGGAACAGTTTCAACAAACAGCATTAAAACCAAAATATCGTGTTTGCAGTTTTACTCAAACCTAGTACTGCCATCTAGCACGTTGCTCATACAGACGAAGCATTTTTATGTGCTACGTACTGTGTATCTTGTCTCTATCACAGGGATTTTTTTCTCCATGCAGATTGCTTGCTCTGGTTTATAGCAGACAGCCTGCGCCACTTTAAGATTCCAAGTCAGAGATACATATCGCAAGTCATCATTCTTTTTGCTGAAGGAAGCAATGTTGCTGACATTGCCATGTTGCATTAGAGTCACACCAAGAAAACAAGAGGACATAATCTAGGACATGCTGTCTGGAATCATCCGAAACAACTTCAGATAATCGACTCTGAGCCGCAGAATTCCTTCTTCTCAGACAGGCCAAAGCTCTCAAACCAACAAGATCACAAACTCACAACCCCTGGCAGCCAAAAATGCAAGCGGACCCCATGTCGCTGTACCAGTCATCGGGGACGGATTCCTCGCATACTCTTCAGCCTCCATCAGATTAAGTGAGTAATTATATGAAATTAAGAGTGAAAATGACATAAGCAAAAAAAAAACAGGTCATGTCATATAGTTCATTATCCCAATTTTTGGTGGGATTTCATTGACACAGCTCTCGTTACTTCAAATATGTAATCTGATAAGGCAAGAGGCTGCAAACACTGCAGTGCAGCATGCTGTGTGCTTTGTGTCAGCAAAATAAGTGTTGTGCTACCTTACCCTTGTAGCTCCACCTCATAACAGCGTGACTGTTTAGGGCTGTTACCATCATGAAATTTTACTTGATAAATAATAAATAAACAGTTGCAATTAATGATTTAATTGCTTATTCTGTTTATTTTATGCAACTATTATAGTACAAGCCTAATAATAGTTTAATACACAGACACCCTATGAAGAAGAGGCATTGGCATTGAACATATATATAGATTTCTGTTTGTCTTTCAGGCTTTCTAAAGTTTATTTGGCTCAGACAGCTGATTACAGGGCATTCATAACATTAGGCAGGTTTCCATCCTCATGAAACACAAATTTTAACCAAAGTTACAGAAAATTTGCAAAAGAAAATGCAAAGTCATGTGCGTTTCCATCCATGACCATTATGGAAATATGAGAAGTTAAACTCTGCAAGATAAACAGCTGGTGACGTTAACTCTACACTCAAGAGCCATTAAACACAGCACAGCAGAAGAAGAGGGTGCACTGAGATGACGCCGGTCAAACCTCAAGCGGTGGAAAATGATGTGTAGTAATTTCTGTTAATCTGTTAGTTTCATCCAGCTGCTTTTATATGATTTTGTAATAACTGTGACAGGCCTGCTTCTGTTGAGGTGCCCTTGAGCAGAAATATTTGACACTAGTCTGCCCTAGCAGAGCTACCCAGCAGCGGCCACTTGTAGACTGGTTGTAGTGGAGTGAAGTGTTCACCACAGTGCTGCTGAAGGAAATCGTCTCCACTCACCGCTTTTGCAGATGGGACAGCACTGATCCGGCTCGTACTCCGGGTCCACACACTCTGTCTGAGGGCAGGCTGCCACAGAGCACAACACCTCTCCACTTGGCTCACATCGGCACTTCTCACATGGAGACACCTGGGTAGCGGAGAAGAAATAGTAATTAACACCCCTATAAACAGTTCACACGCAGACATGCAGACACACAAACACACAGACAACAAAGAGTTTCCTCTTAATTAATTTCTTGCTATCTTTGTCCCTGGCTCTTTGTCTCAATGTCTGTCTCTCTTTTTCTACTGCCCTGTCTCTCTACAGCTATCTCTGTCTCTCAAACACACACACACACACACACACACACACACACACACACACACACACACACACACACACACACACACAACACTCCTGCCTGTCTGGTTTGTTTAAGACAGTGTGCATTCAATGTCACAAAACTACATCTAGAGGGAAGTCTCATCCTTCTCAACTTCATTGCTATTGAAAGGCTCATTTTAAGGAGAGCTGAGTCAAGAATTGAACGTCAGTATCCAATCAGGGGATATGTGAAAATCAATAGGAATGGGGAAACAAAGGAAAGATGCTTCCAATTTTCTTGGTGCATGAACAGAAACCTCAGAATGACTTATCCGAGCGTTACTGTATGTCTCAAAATAGAACAAATGTGGAACAAAGGCTGGGACTGATAGTATACGGTTTGAAATACAGCCACCTCCTACATTCCCTGTGAAAGGCTTCATTTAGCAGCCGCTTGTATAAAGCCAAACACCTTTAGTCTTAACAAGAGAGCAAAGGTTAATTCTACCAGCATTGCTGTAGATTGCAGAGGCTTGTGCCCCCGCATGGTACTCCACTGTGAAAAATGGAGTGAGGCAGCACTTAGCACAATGCCTCAGAACTTAGCAATCAAGCATAAAAACCTGCCTGTTGCTTAGTTTCAAAGCACCCCCCTCCACACCACCACACAGCACAAAGGCTGACGTATGCTGCCGTTGAGAGTAAAGCTTTCTGTAGATTTCCCTCAGCACAGATTTGACATAGAGCTGTCTGTCCATGAGCTACACTCAGGAAGAAAATCCCATATTAGCCTTAACCTCCTGCTGAGACACTTGCCAACATAAAGAAAGAAGCATTAGGAGCTGGAAAGTGTAGTGTCTTATAAGACACCAAGATTGTGGTGCCATCCTGAGCCTTTCAAAGAGGAGTCAGAGGACAAAGCATAAAAAGTCTTGCCGGCGCATCTCTGTGTCTCCTGTGTCCACAAACACCTACATCCAGCAGCATGCTGTGCACAGTTGTAACATTACTCTAACTATACCCCTATCATGTGTATCAACAAACTGAATAAGGAAACACTGCTGAAGCTGCACTGCTAAATTCAGCCTTTGGTAATATTCAGGCGTTGTGTGAGAAAAAAGACAAGTGCTGACCTTTGCCATTATAAATCTGCCTGCCTGCTCTCTTGCATGCTGCAAGGCAAGGTAACAAGTTTCTGGGTAGTGCCTCTGATGAACTCCATTGAACAGCAAGGAGTGTTCTGTCAGCACTTCTGTGTTTGAGTGTGTCAAAATTGAGCGAATGCAGTTAATGGGCTCACCTTAAATTCTTCTAGAGAGGCATAGATCTTGCCCCGAAACTCGCAGTAGTTCTTTTTCTCCTTGCACTGCGGGCAGCATTGGCTAGTGTCTACTTTAATGCAGCGGGGGTGAACCTTGGGACATTCTGGCTTGGTGCACAGAGGGCCCTCGTCTGTGCAGAGGCAAGGGCACGTCGAAGGGCCTGGGGTGAACTGCTCACCGATGGCGAACACAAAGCCGCTCTCATCCATGCAGCCTTTCCCCCTGTAGTCTGGGTAGGCGTACTCGTCGATGGCGTCCAGGGACAGGGTGACGTCACTGGTGGGGCCCTCGTCTATTTGATTCAGGCTGTCCTGCTCGCTCCACAGCTCCTGGGGCTTCCCGCCCTTAGATCCTCGTGTCTGGGAGTTGAGGTTCGGTTTGGCACGACTCACGGCAGTCCTGTTGGGGCCAAAGGCATTGATTTCCTGCTGCCGCTGCTGAGCGCCGTATCCTAGCAGTTCCTCTGGGGCCTGCTTGTCCTGGTTTTTGTCCTCCCTGGCTTGGGTCAACACCTTTTCCAGACGTTCTCGGCTCACTGGTAAGGTCGCTATAGGATTGCACTGAGCACCACTCATCAGGACCCCGAGAACAAAGAGAACTTCTGCTGTCATGGCAACGGAGTGCAGCATCTCTCCCCACCACCAGTGAGGTGGGAAAACACCTTGGCTCACATAACACACTTCACATCTCAGGTGTGAGCCAGTCCATCTGCAAAGAGAAAATTAAACTGGGGTCATGTGCTCAGCATTTTGTCACTTTTTATTCCAGGTGTGGGAACAGTACAAGAAAGAAAGGAGAGACTGTAGAACAGATCAAGAAATCCAGCCCACTTCAGAGCTCCACTCCATCATGTCCAACATCCTGCTGAGGGTGATGCAAGCCTGTAGGATCAGTGAATTGGATCATCAGGACAGGGAGTATTCATGGGGCTGTGTTAGGAAATCAATAGCGCTTCATATTGTAACACCTCCTGCATCAATCGGTCCCAGCAGTGACAGGGTAAGAGGAAAACAGCCAAAGAAGGACCTGAATGTAACACTCTTAAGCTCCTGATCCTTGTACGGAACAAAGAATCAGGATCAATGCCTGCTTTTTTTAAATGAATCACAGTCAACTGTACAAAGGGAGAAATTGATTTGAAAATAGAACATAATTCCAGCCTGGAAAGATGAATTTACTATAGCTGACAGAGGTAGCCATATCCATTTCAAAATAAAGCTCCGCCACAGCTTTTGCAAAAAGCTGTATGGGCATCAAAACTCTCTGATTGAAGAGACTGTCTCTCATCTCAGAAGCCGACTAAATATCTCATAGTTTTGTTTTAATCAAAAGTAAAAGCACATCACTTTCCCAACAGTTCTTAAAACTGCGAGGAGTCAATACACAACAGCTGAAGTCAAGTCAAATCCCAGGATCCACTGCACACGTTGCAGAGGCTGCACATTTTTGAAAAGCTATAGTCAATGTTTTTGTTTTTGTCTCTTGCTTAACTTGATTTACTGCGGCGTCTTGAAATTCAAATGCCTGCTATGATGCTTTGCTGCGTTCGGTGGCCTACTTCCATTCATTTCCTCACCAAATGTTCGATGTCACCACTGAGCTCCGTTTAACGGGCTGCAGTCATGTTGACATTTATAGCTTATTTTAAAGAAAGGTGAGATTGCTCCTTATTGACTCACTCAACAATTAATTGCAAGGTCCTGTCTGTGTTTGTTTAAGGACAGTTCACCATATTGATTAATTTACCATCCTCAATGAACACAGCTAATTTCCAGCAGAGCGATAAGGAGCTCTAAACAGGAGGGGAAGAGAAACTAAGCATTAAATAACCCATAAGCAAATCCGTTTAGGTATGTGGTAACACATAAAAAGAAAGAGCAGAGATAATGCTGGGACAACCAGCCACATTAATTCTATCCAACTGCAACTATGAAGCCAAACACCCCATATGTTTTAAGTCATGCATTTTGATATTCATGAATTCTGATCCATTCAGAGGGAAAAAGGCTGAAATTGACTGCTGGCACGCCAGTTGTATTTGAGGGGTGTTTTAGCTGAATTGCTATGTTTGAGGCAGAATCCTTGGAGCTGCTGTGGAACGGAGAGGAAGCAGAATGAGGTGCATACCGATAATGCTGCTGCAGCTGAGAGAGAGAGAGGGAGAGAGAGAGGGAGAGAGAGAGAGAGAGAGAGAGAGAGAGGGAGAGAGAGATGAGCACAAGCCTCATTAGTAAAAGGACCTCATTTGGCTTTTCTCAGCCTCACCTCTCCACCTTAACAGCTGTTACTCGCTGTCACACTGTTACTGCTGCTTCTGCGCTCTCTGTCAGGACTGAGCACTGGGTGGCCCTCAGGCTGGTTGACGACTGGGCACAAACTAGCCACAGCACCACAGTATCTTCTGCGATAAGGCTGGCAATAGATTATTCTCATTATAGACAAATCCCAATGAAAAGACCATGAGCAGCTGCAAATTGATCCTGCTAACAACTTGTGTATAGGTGTATCCAAAGCTTAATTCAGCTTATTCATCTGAGCCACGGAGCTCTGCTGTTCAAAAAACGATTAAAAACACATCAATGAACCGCCGTACTGGCTGTTCCCTCACTGTGATGCACACAAGCAGTGTGGCAGTCCAGTGCATATGGCAAGTGTACTCCACTTACCATATGCTATATTCAGTCGTAGTCTAATGGACCCCCTCTCTCGCTGATGGAACAGTCGATGGCTTTGCACAAATGTAGAAAACTTCTATCAAAATGTCCCCTGTGTGAACATGTTCGCATTGTGACTAATTGAAATGCATCTTATAGAGCTAATGAGGGCATGCAAAATGAAATGTTGCTCTAGGTAGCCGTTAGCTAGCAAAAATAACTTAGTCTTTTATTGTGTGCCAGGTTTTACTGAACCACTTAACTGATCCGGCTGTAGCACTGACAGGCACATATTCTGTTCCTACCCAGACGAGGCAATGCAGCACGAGGCATTTTTAACGAGCCAGTTACAGCAGTGTCGGCTGTGATACACACATACACACATCTTCTGCTGTAAATACTGACCTTAGCACCAAAGGTGTATTCATCTATGGCAGCCAACAAATCTTCTTATTCCAATTTGCGTAACGTTTATCTAAACCCACCATGTCCTGCTGCTTTCAGAAGATACAGAGCTTTCTTGAAAATAGAAACTATTCTGTTTGTGAGAATTTTTTAACATTTGTGTCTTCAGCCTGAATGAATGGGCTCGGGTGTAACACACAGCATAGAGAAATCAAAATGTTCTGTGAGACAGACTTGTGCATTGTTAGCTTTGGTCTTTTCATGGCATTTCTTGACAAAAAGACAAATATAGAGTGATGTCCTTCAATATTTACCTTTTTTATGCCACAAAAACAAAGCCTTTCTGTGGATCTGTGCTCTGTGGAATTAAATTGTTTGCTAGATTAATTAGATCGTAATGGCATCTTGCAATCCAGGTCTCATCTTCTGTAAATCTCATTAATTCTTAGCCACACACAGCATAATGTGTGCCAAATGTCATGCAATTTTACAGGCTAGCTTGAAACATAAATATGTCTTTTTTACTAGGGTTCCTGCTGTTAAACATGTTCAAGACATCTTTGTGGACACTTTTTCTTAAAAACTCCATAGGCTCAAGTGATGGGAGACTTTTTTATATTTTTAGTGTTGCATATAAGCCATTTGGTGAAAGGTCGTGGATTTATCTTTGGCCTACAGTCCTGCAGAGAATTTAGTTTCTTGCTTCACTGCTCTAGCTTGAATGCAGTACTTGCAAAGATATTCTGGCTGGAAAGAAAAAACAATTACAGTATGAGCTGATATAAAGAGACAATACAATGTCTACACATCTCTGCAGCATAGGGTAGAAGCTTGGGGACTATTACTCTTAGAAATTTTAAGTATTAAATTGAGTGTAATGAGTACATGATACATGATACAGTGCCTCCATAGTTCTGTAAAGTCTCATTAGGATCAGAATCTGATGTAGCAGCGCTCTGTTTTTAGCAACACTGCTAGAAAGTCAAAGTGATGTCGCAGTCAGACTCATAAACTCATCACATGTGTGACCTGAAACGGCCTCTGCTCAGTAACTACTGGTTGCAGGCATCAATCAGCAGCACACCGGGGTTTATATAAGCCAGCATCACTGAGTTCATTCACACTTCTGACACATTGGAACACCCACTTCAGAGCAAAAAAAATATCAGCTCTATAAGTGGAAAAACAACTCTACAATTTACACTTGTCAGCTCCAAATAATTATCTCTGGAAAACAAACACTAATGCTGCAAAATTAGCTGTATATTTTTGTCTTAAAGAAGAGCCGTCTTTTTTAACCACACACAGCTAAGTGGTCATGTGGTTTCCCCGTTTCCACATCTGTTCAGTAACTGACAGGGCTCTGTCTGGTTCCAAACACTGAAGTGGTCCAAGCAATTAGCAAGTGATTAAGTGCTAAAACAGCATTCAAATCCAGCCAAAGAAATAATAATAATAATTAAAATGAAATACATAGAAGAACAAATTCTTACAGATTTTAAAATGCAACAACATGCAGTTTGTATTGGACTGCGAGGGGTTGCAGAAAAACTGTTTAGGGAAGCAGGCAGAAAGCCTTCAGTGGTTAAACATGTATGAGGACAGCTCATAAAACCAAAACCTCCACTTGGCTTTGCTGTTGCGCTCAGTTGTAATCTAATGTTGTTTCTTTAATTGAATTTGATTAATAAATAACAATGCAATCAGAAGCTGTGAGAAGTGGTGGGTGTGTGTAAGCTGGCAAACGAACTACACACCCCCGGAGTCAAATATAGGCCTTAAATATACATATTACTAAAACATCTCTGTGCATATCATCAAAGCTTAATGATCAAATGGTACAAGAGTTTAAATGAACTGAGTCGCTAATCCTCCACCAGCGAGCCAGCCAGCTACGGTCGGGCAGCACCGGGATGTGATATAAAAGTTGTCAGTTCAAACCTCAGGCCTGACATGTCGAACAGCGGGAAAACCTCAGCTGGAAAGTCAACAGCAGAGAAAGCTTATTTCTATCAAGTACAATATTACATGATGAGAACTCAGTATCAGTAAGGAAAGTGAGAAAAACAGTACATACTGCAGTGTGAGGATGACGTGTGCACTTGTTACAGCGTTAACATTACATAGTCCCTCCTGTTCGCGGTCTCCAGGGCTTTAGCAGGACTTTTTATCCAAATTCAATGAGAATTACTTAGAAACATGAATTTGAACTAAACATGTTCCAGACGTCCGGTGCAGAAAATGTCAAATTATTTGTTTTTGGGGTCTCCAGCAGTAAAACACGGCTTTAGAGGCTTGTTCAAACAAGGTCTAACAGACCCCAACACGAGCAATGTCACTATGTCAGATAACATCATTTCTTTGTGAACGATTTTTGGCAAACACAGCATATACATTTGTTTATGTTTAGCCCATATAACATATACAACATTTCCTTTTTTGGTGTAGTAACAATGCTTCATGGTCATTTCCTTGCATTGTTTCTTTCAAGCCCAGTTTGTGTTACCACTTCATTGCCTTTCTACGAATATTGTACAGAAACACTTAAAAGGAAGAAAGCAGTTAATATTTTTACACCCTAACAACAAGGAAGTAAAGCCAATGTCAGCAAGACATACGGGTTAATACGGGTTAAAAAAATCAGATCTTTGTCGCGCAACGTTGTCATTTCAGATCTAATGTAGGCCACTCTCCCTGTCTGTAGCTACATGAGCAGCATGTAAAACCTGCGATTCAATTTCAGGGTTATTTTTTACCACTGTGTATTTTTACTGCCTTCAAAAGCAACAACCCCCCCCCAAACTTATCAGTCTGAGCTTCAATGAGGATTCATATTTCTGGGGGAAATGCAAAATAATTTGATGATGTTTTGTACAAACGAGGTCAAACTTAGAGATACTGAACACTGGCACAAAATCCACTTCCACGGACGTAATCAGCTGTCAAAGACCCACAGTGACCAGAGACTCATACCAATTAGACCTGACCTTCCATACATGACAAATAGATTTCCTACAATATTCCAGTTCTCTCGTTGCAAAAATCTACAGCTTGGTTTTCTGCGCACAGTAAATAGCAATTATCACACATGCAGTAGATGCTGCCTTGGAATTGCACTGCAGCAGAAAATTCTAATTATCTGATATAAATGGCTAATTTCACAATAATACAGTTTCCTTTTGTTATTCTGCTCACCTATTAACATTGCAAATTTAAATGCTGCCATGCCATGTGCTATTACTTTTGAGGACTGACAATATTTCCACTTTCCACCGACATTTAAATGCTGCAGTGGCTTCTTGCACTAGAGACAATGAACTCAGCATTAGCCAGCAAGAGCAGCTGTCATTATCGTCACTGTATGTATAAATCCCCCTGTCAAAGGCCAAAGTTCTCTTTACATCTCAGGCTATTGAATGTGGCCGGTTGACCACTGAAGTGCAGCAGCAATGATTAATCAAGCAGGAATTCAACCTGGCTGTTAGTTCACGGTTCAACTGTGCTCACCATCGCATTGATTTATGACTCATAAATTATTGTCGTTTTCATTACCCAGCAGAGCGAATAAGTCTCGACACAACAACCTGAGCTTGGAGGGAAATTCTAGCTGCTCCTTGACTAATAAGATGCTATTATTCATATAGATTGAATTGGCAAGGCTTCAATAACACAAAGCGAGGCAGTTAGGTTGTGTTAAGGTTGGCCTGCCTCTTGCTTTCTTCTTTGATGTCACTCAGAAAGGATTCTTCCAGGGAGGTTGATAGCAGTTTCACTCACACAATAATGCTATAAATAGGGCCAAATGTACTGAGGCAGTACTCTCATCTCCAGGAATTTTCCACACACAAGCTAAGATGTTTTTGTCTGTTTGTTTATTTCTAATTACTCTCTGGCCTTAATACATATGAGCAGCATTTATACGAATATTTGCACATCTGATGTGGATGAAAAAGTTCATGGTGACAGAAAAAGGCAGCACCAGCGAGAGTGATGAGTGGTGAGGCTCACAGCGTCCTTCTTGTTTTGATTTGTGTTAAGCGCCGGCATCACACACCACACAAGTCTGACAATGAGCCTCCAAAACAGGCAAACATCACATTCATATTGTCTTGGAGAATAAAACTCCTGTGATGTCCCTCTGTAAAATCAAACTGGATGTCATTGAGAGGAAAACCATCTCCTCAGGGTTAAAATTAACTCAGACAGACAATATGCCCTCATCGCTGTGTGCACTTCATTTATTGCACATTACAGATTCTCCTACTTACACAGTTCCAACATCCCAACATGCCACTGATGGCACACGGGGAATGTAACAATTTACTTTGAGGTCTACTTCAGTTTATGACAAAGCAGATCATGGGGGACGAGATGTGAAATGTTTAGACAGTGGTGGCTAGTGGGCTTGGATCTGACAGGGCTGAGAAAGTATTGAATTAATGATGCCACATTTTAAAACTCGTTTTTATACAGATAAACAGTGTGAAATGATGAAATCCAATTAGAGCAATAAGGGACACTAAGGCAGGATCCAAGAGTATTAAGCCATCTGCCAGTGAGTAAAGATTGCTGCAGGGCTGCCTAATTGAATTTTATCCTCTGACTGTAAATCTAGTGAGTGACCCAAATCAAAAGAAAGTTTCCCTAAACATGCAACGCAAAACCAACGGCCCTTGCAAAACTGTCATATAATCTTAAGGTTATGTGCAGTAGAACAAGGTGAGACTTTGCTCATACACAAAGCCTGCCAGGAAAAGTCTGTAGCAGGAAATGTATTCAGGAGAAGAGTGTAAATCAGCCTGATTTCTTTATGTTACTCCAAAGGAACAAGAAGAGATGATGATGATGACGACGGCAAGCAGCCTTTCTGACTTTCTTGTGTATCACACCCAGAGATGTAGTGACAGTTCATTAAAAAAAAAAAAATGTGTATAAATCTCAATCTAGTGATCACAACTGCGAAAAACAACTATCACCAAAAAACGAGAGTATATTTTCAGAACGGCACAGATTTTCCAGACGCTGGCATCATCCAAGCACCGACTTTGCTGGAAACTATGAATCAATTAAATGATGAATGCTCTGTGTTATGTGTTTCGGATGCCTACTCCACTGTTGTGAGGCTGTGTTGACTGGTTGTTGCATCCTGGAGTGTGTAGGCAGGCAGTCTTTGTGCAGCCACTGAAATCTCTCTGATGCTTCTAACAACAGCTTCAGTCCTATTTACATCAAAATGCCAGCACAGTTCACTTGCACTGACGCCTATGTAGCCTCTACAGGTGCACCAGCCTTTTGCGCAGGTTTGAACAATCTGCATTAGAGTTCCCCATCGAGCTCATTTGCATAAAGGCTTTGGTGATTTATGCAGTTTAATTTTCAAGCAGGCATGCTGGTTTTGCTGTAACCCTGAGAGAGTCAAATCTTCATGAAACGCTCACAAACACCAATTGTAACAGAAACCAGTTCATTCCCAGTAAACTAAGTTGATGTGAGCGTTCAAGCAAATGAGCCTAACATGCATTAATAAAAGAAAAAGCTGCAGCCCGACACAGCAGCATTGATATAATTCACCTGTGATCCTCGGAGTCTGTCCGCTTCCGTCAGTGCGCTGGGATGAAAGACAGCCTTCGGACTGCTGGACAGTGGAGCCACGACAGCAACAAATGATCAGGAGTGAGGAGATGGAAACTGACGCTCGTTAAGCCAGTCAAATGCACAGTTTCCCCGGAGGATGCTCGCAGGTCATCAGCGTGTCGCGCTCAACTTTAATCGCCACAGTGAGTGAAAGCGCTCCGTCTCCGGCGATCCGCCGCTGCCACTGCCGCGCAGCTTCTGATGTCCCTGCTCCACACTGGCACTTTATTTCTCACGGTGACAAAAAAAAATAATAAATAAATTATTTAATAAACGGGGGGGTGGCGGGGTGGGGGGGCAGAAGCGTTCAGACGTCACTTTCAGCCGAGCGGCCACTAGATGGAGCAGTTTCAAATGACTGGAGAACAACAGGCTGTCAATTAATGAGACGTTCAGAGGTCGGCTCATAAGGTTCACACGCTGCTGGGATTAACGACTTCACTTAATTATCTCGAATTAGGATGTCGTTTCCTTGACACAGTTTGGTCACCGGGTAATTTGTTGCGGAATGGGAAACGACTAAAACATTATGCTATCAAAAATACATCAAAAATGACATTTAAGGTAATGCCAGTGCACATCAAGAATCATGCCGGGCCAAAGCAAGGATTTTAGGAACACTGAGGCCCCCCACACAAGCCACCAGCCTTTAACCAAAAGAGAAAAAAACAATTCTATATTATTACTAAATGCTCAACTCTTATATCTAGTCATTATTTTGATGCATATAGTCTTAGTTTAGCCTGTTAGCATGCTAACATTTGTTAATTTGCATGAAACACAAAGTACAGCTGAGGCTGATGTAAATGTCATGAGTTTTGCACATATTTAGTCATTAACCAAAGTGCCTGATGACGGCGCTAGATGAAAAGTCAGGGGATCCACTAAATCTTTAGAATTCATCCTCTGGAGACTATGACTGTCATGGTGATCTATCAAGTACTTGTTGAGCTATAGAGATAAAAACTTGAGCAAATAAACTGTATTGTTATACAAAAGATTGAACCCACATAAAATAACAATAGCCTGAGCCTCACCTCAACAGCCACAACATCTAGAAGTGAATGCATCAGTAAGAAGAAAACATCATTATGATGCACATTAAAACCAGTTTGCCTGCATATGTACTTTTATCCATTAGGTAAATTGTGCTTACTTAAAGGTGGGGTGAGTCATTCTGAAGAAAGACTGTTGATATCACCATCTCTCTGACTCCCCTCCCCCTCTTCTTGTCCTGTGCAGGGGCACAAACGCCACCTGTTGCTGATTGGCTGGAACAGTGCTGCGTGGCTCGGCGCGAGCCCCTCTCTGTTTCTCACTTACAGAGCCTGGGCTGTGCACAAAAGCAGATTTTTTTTCAGCGCACACACAGAATGGGCAGCTAGTGGACAGTGAGGACACATTAGTGAATATCAACAATCTTTCTCCAGAATGACTCATCCCACCTTTAAGTACAACTTTGAATGCTTTTACTTGTAATGGAATTGGCTATGTTTTATCTGTTATTGTTGCGTTTACTTCTTTCACCACTGGTAGAATGTTAATTGCTAAAACCCGCCAAATTCCCCAAAAAGCAGCACAACTGATTAAGAACTTGAAAGCTATCTAATATAGATAGAATAAGATTATTATAGGAATGAAATAGATAAAGAAAAAACACAGTCTAAGGTCTCCAGGTCTCCAAAACTACTCATTACATTACAAAAACACGATAAGCTCCTTTCAGACGACCCTAGTACTACTGTAGGAGAAACCATAACCCACAATAAGATAACAATCACTGCTATCACATAAATAAATTTGAAGAATATCATATAAGTGTCACAGCAGACTATAAGCCTCTATTTAATTTATGTAGCAGAGAAAGTGTCATAAAGTACTGTGGTTTATGATAACAGCCCTGGCCTATAGAAATACAGTGGAAAACTGCTGAATGAACACCACAGATAAAAGAAGAAATACAATTAGGCACCTCATACATGGTGGTCTGTCCCTAGAGGAATATTTTTAGAGTACTGCAGTGATTTTTCATCAGGGATTGAGTGACAGCACTGCCTCCCAATTTGCCACAAACTTTCAAATGGTTTTGCACCTAAACAAAATTATTTATTTACTTATTTACCTTAAATTGCTTTTTCAACACTGCATGATGGCAGCAAGCTCCGAAAATGGGCCCCTCACTCCCGCCTGTGTCGGGTTGAAAAAGGAAATCATTAATTTAGCATTAGAAGCTGGCTGTGAACCCATAACTGCCCTGGGCACACATCAGCATACATGCAGCACTGTTCTCTGCTGCTACACCTTCCCTGAGGTTCAAATGCCATCTTTCACTGTCATTACATTTCTGCCCCCATTAAGTATTGATTATCTCCACTTCAGCGTTTCGAGCCCTGCTGTGGAAATGGCCCACGTGGCTCGCTACCCATACTCCACGGATCAGGCGGAGCAGAAGTGCCCACCTCCTGGTTTTTACACTAAAAAAGGAGTGGGAGGGGGAGTTATATTCAGGGGCAGGGGCAAAGAGGGGCACAGCGGGACACAGAGCAACAAGGGCTGACTACACTGTACCCTTCCTGCCTATTAGCAGTATGCTTGAGCGGACAACTGGAGGTTAAGTTGTTCTTTTTTCTGGACCCGTGAGAATTTTGCCACAACATGTGTTGAATATTTAGTGTGAGGTTAGTCCAAGTTTGCATCTGTTTTTCAGGAGAGTGCAGGTGGAAAAGTTTGTTTGGGCAGGAGCTTTGTGGCCTCTGCCATCAACAAAATACATCCATAATACTGTAGACTACTTTGTGCAGAGTTGTCTTTGTACACCTGCCAAAAGCTCTCTAATGGGTGTGTGTTGCAAACAGCTAATGGCCGTTGTTACTGCTCTCTGCTGTTTTGTATATTTCAGTATCACTGCTGGTTAATGTTTTACATGTGCAGGCTATGGAGGGGTATTTCTTCTTTGGAGAAAAAATTCAGAAGATGGAGAAAAGTATCTGTAAGCTATGAGTCAGACTTGTGGGTGTCTGGTCTTGTTTTTGTTTTGGGGGTTTCTTTTACAAAAATACAGGAGAAATATAGCCTCATATATAAGTTCACTTATATGTCAAGGATTTTCATTTATAAAATGTGAGACAGTAGACAAATATCACTTTATAAAACCACAGGTGCTCAAATTCCTTATCCACTAAATGTAAAGATGGTCTAACAAACACATTGTAAACAATATTTTGTTTATACAAAAACAGCTTTTTCTGCACCAAGGAGGTTTTTGAGACATGCCACGCTGAACAAAGCTTGAATGCTGTCTGAGTTATTAACTGTAATTCCAGCTGAGTGCAAATTTGTTGTCCTAATTTGTATACAATTAAAGCTCAAAGGCACCTAAGAGTAAACAATGCATAAATCCTCAGAGTAGATGGTTAAAGTCGAGATAATGTTAAATATTTTCTACAACAACAGAATTAGAACAAAACAGCCCATCTGTATTCATAAAAAGTCCCATTTATTTCAAAGTCATTTCATCAACAAATATTACAAATCTGCATTGTGTGGGGGAGACCCATAACAGAAACATATGAATAAAACATTACAATTTTTATTATTACAATAATTGCTCAGCATCCATTTCAGATGCTGAAAGCTGAAGCATTCCACTCATTTAAGATGGACAATAAACAACAAACAAGCTAGCGTACAGACACAGTAAATGAGTTAGTTAGGCCATTCCTGCCTTACAGGATTACTGTGTAGAGTGAAATCCACTAGGATCCAATGTGGCTTTAGGATAATCCCATCAGAACTGCTACAGTGCAATGCTACTACAGGACACCCAAGCCTGTTAGCACTGATGAGAGCCTATAGTAGAGTGAAGCAGTCCTTGTTAAAAAATACTTAACACACAGACTTCTATTATACAAGACAAACATTTTAACAGCCTGCTGCCAACAAAGCACCACGTCTTATGTTACTAGTTTTGCATTATCTAACAAACACTGACTGTAAACTAGTTACACAGATAGAAAACTAAGTCAATATTTGCATCATGGAAAATACCTCCCCTGGAGTAAATCTTCATATAAAGCTCTGTAACATGAATCCATCTGAAAATATCTTTTCCTTGGATACTAATACAAGCCTGAGTTAGCCACTTTAATTGTAATCTGTGTCCTTAAGATAATACTGAGTTAATATGCACCTCTGCTGCTGCCTGTTCTAATTAATGAGGACACGTTTTGATACTGACATCCTTTCATTTCTAATATTCTCCTGATTTATGGAAAACAAGTGCTACACTGGCAAAACTTACACACACTGGTGTAAGCTATTTTTACACCTATATGCCCAATTTTTTTATAATTTCTCATAATTTAATAATGTCTTACCAGTCAGCTACACTGACTAGACTTAAAAAGCAGACATCAATAAGGAGCAAACTTCTGCCGCTCAGATTTTTTGATGCCAGAGGATGACATTTTTGCGGTGTAAGGGGATAAACCCTGTGTTAGGCTGGAAGCGGCTGCTGGGTGGACAGCCAGGACAGGGAGGCTTTTCATGCCAAGCAGGCTGGAAACGGGGATGGCGTAGTGTGGGTTTTGGATGGTTGGTAAGGTGGAGGGAGAGTGGACGTTAATGGTGGTGGGGGCTGGGGTGGTGGCCGCCAGGACGGCCATAGAGGTAGCAGCGGTGGAGGCAGTGGGAGCGGACTGAGAGAAGCTCATGTTGAGGTCAACGGGGGTCGCAGAGGAAGCGGCCTGCATGGTGTATTTAGCCATCTCTAAGCTGCAGGTCAGGACGTTTGGAGGGGGAGTTGAGATGGTGAAGGGTTAAGAGGAGACAGTGAAAAATGAAAAAGGGGAGAATGGGTGAGATAAAGGAGAAGGGAGGTGAGAGAGAGAGGAGAAAACATAAGAATCAAAGAAGGAATGTGTTAAAAAGCAGAGACAATAAGGATTTTAATGCAGTCAAGAGAACAGAGCAGTGAGATGGAACAAATCCAGCCTCACACTGAGTACAATAACTCTGCCCTCATACAATAGCATGGTGTTTGGCCGTCTTATCACCCGGCTGTGATGTGAAGCCCTGCTGGACGTGGTCGCCTTGTGTAATGTCTTACCTGGCGTTGATGAGGTACTGGGCCACACTGATGCTGGCCGGCGAGCCTGTGATCGTGACTTGGCGCATGGCTGAGCCATCAGTGGCGCTGGCAATTTTGATGTGAGCTCCAGAGACCTGGCGAATCTCATTGATCTTGCTGCCTTGTCTTCCAATTATGCAGCCAATAAACTAGAAGGGGAGAGAGTGGAAACATGTAAATAGCAAATCGGCTCATGTTTCCATGCTTTTCAGGAATCAGATTTCAAAACAGGAAGCAACTGCTATGGTGACAGCAGCCCCGCAGTCTCCTGCTGTAGCTTACTACAGAAGAAAACCACATTCCCAGCTGTGTTATTCTAACAGCAGAAAACATCTCCATTATGCATTGTATTGTATTGTATGTAGAATCAAAACCGCTTTCATGCCTGCAATAAATACAAAGCTTCCACCATCAGCTGGTTAGCTTAGCTTAGCACAAAGACTTCAAACAGCCAGCCTGGCTCTTCCTGGACACATTCCAGCACCTCTAAAGCTCACTTATCAACATGTCATATCTTGCTTGTTTAATCTGTACAAAGTGTACAATTGACTGTTTGGTGTATTTCAGTCTCCGCTGGTTGCCTGGCAATCTCATGTTGTCAGTGAGGCTCCAGAGAGTGACATAACCCCCCGTAAAGCCACAAACATTTTTTGGACAGATTAAATAAACATATCAGATATAACATGTTAATTAGTGACAGTGTTTGTGTAGCAGTTTCCTTTGTTTCCAGTCTCTATGCTAAGCTAACCAGCTGTTGGTGGTAGCTTTATATTTACTCTACACGCATGACAGTGGTATCCATCTTTTCATCTAACTCTCCAGCATTAAAGCAAATAAATATATTTCTCAAAATGTTCAATCAACCGCAAAGCTTAAGTTGTGCTATGTGTAATTTTATTGAAATATAAAACCCATTTTCTGTTTCCTAACCTGTGATCACATGTTTCTCTGAGATGATTTCTGATTCTGATGATAGATAAAATATGCATGGTTTATAGACTGCTATAAAGCCATAAAAACAGTCTTATATTTGTTATTATTTTTGTAACATTCAAGCTATAACGAGCTAATACAACTACAATGGTGATTGTAGTATTTAGGCAATAATTTATGTTCGCCAAAAATGGAACAAAGGATAAATTACTTTCTGCAGCTAAGAAGGTGAAACACTTTTGTCCAAGAATTCCTTATTATAGCTGTCCTCCTAGAAAGTGTAAATGAAGTAAGAAGCAGGAGGATTAACGATGCGAGTTTTAGTGCTGGTGGAACACAAACAATGTGGCACTTACATCATTGGGTATTGCCAGCTCTTGTGAACTTGTGGGGGCAGATGCATCCAATCCTGCAAAGTAGGACAAGGAATGCTAACAACAGTATGGCACTAATGGCTTTCACTTTCATGGTATGACAAGTTGCCCTACTTTGTCTAGTTTATCACTTGTACACTGCTAAATTAGGAACATGAAAATGGCATATGGCAAGAAAATCTTTCTAGATAGACATATATACTGTACATGCATATTCAGCACATATGCTGTACACATATTTCACACTGCTAATATAAAATAAGATAGATTTTCATTAAAATGAGTATATTTCATAACTTGTTTCACGTCAGTGTGACTGTATAATCAAAAGGTTATCATGTTCTGTCCTCAGTTAGTTTTGGCAGTATATGAGTACGTGGGGTTGTTGAGGTCAGGGATGATCTGGCCAAGACAATGTTAGATTTGGAGGAGAAATGTTGCAGAGGTGGAGGATGGGGTCGAGAGATTAGGATTTGTTTTTGGAGAGGGAAATTGGGCAAATGGAGCTGAAATTTTAGGAGGATATGAGAAATAGTGAGAAATGGGTAAATATTTACTGAACTGTAAATATTTTTTTCATTTTTCACATTTCCCTCTCAGAGAACTCTGCTGCTTTACTTTTGCATTTTGTTCTGTCTGTTACAATCTGTCACATACTCTTTTGGATTCTAAATATTTCAGTGACTAACGTTCAAAATTGTTGATAAAAAAATTTGTTTGGTGGCTTATCCTTAAAACTGCACTACTCTATTCACTATTTGTTTGTCTTCCCTCCTATGTTAAATGCTACAAATAGATGTAAATACCAGCGCATTATACAGTATGTACATCTCTGTGAAGCCACCTTCTACAAAAAAACCTGTGAGAGAGTCTGTAAACTCTGAGAGAATGGAGACATCCTTGATCCTCTCTGAAGTGACAGGGGTGTTTTGATGATGCGATTCGAAGAGGAGTGAAGACAGAGGGATAGATGGACTTCCCCGGGGAGCCGTGGGTACGTACCAGGGAAAGTAGGGTTGCTCTGCCCAAGGGAGGGGAGGGGGATATGCTGCATAGCCAACTGGTGAAGCTTGGTCAACTGCAGGGTAGGAAGGAAGTTAGAGCTAACCAATCAAACTGGATTATTTCAGAGGAGCTGACAACTACAATACAGAGCCAATCTGAAGTTCACAAACATCACAGATGGTGTCAGTGTGAAGAGATTCATTTCCTTCAGAAAGCATGCTGGCTTCTCACGGCAGTCATCTGAAAATACAGTCACATCTCTGGCTACAAAGCTAGAACTGATCATAATGTCTTAAGGTCTTCACTTTCATTTCAATCAATGCATGCCTCTACTGTTTGTTAGTGTTAGTAATGTAAACAGATCAGGGTTATAGAAGTTTCATTTTTGCAGAGTAGGGAACACAGAGGGTATAGTGGTGGCTTGGAAGGAATGGGCAGGAGGAGGTCATTAGGGCAGATGTCAGTCACTCAAATGAACATACTTACATCTTGATGTGCAAAAGCATACTGCCCTGGGATTGCAAAGGCCTGGGGAAAATAAGAGGGAGATGTGGTTATATGACTGAGACGTACAGACATGTTCTAACATATCACTTGAATCTTGAATCTGTCACAGTGCAACTCAGAGCAGTGAGTGCATTTCAGAAAATCCATTCCCTTCCTCTTTCCCATAGCTCTAATGTATATAGATTTGATGGAATTTCATCTAAATGTCATCTGCTGCTTTTCCCCTTCTTTGACCATGGCCAGAAATCCAATAACAGAAACAGATGTCTGATAGGTCAGAACAGACTGTGCCAAATTCAGGCCAGCGACTAGCCAGCTCATGGAAAACATGAGCTGTAGTCACGACATCTTTCAGGTTTCACACTGCAGGGGATTGTTAATGTAAATGCCTCCATTCATATCTCTGACACGTTACAGCTGGGCTCAGTACTTTCTAATATGATCATTACCTCATCTTACTGCTTACAGCACCACAGTGTGAAGAGCTTATTGCTGTATAATTACACAGATGTGTCCCTCTAGTGGTGAAAATATGTTTAATGATCAGCGTGACTGAGCTCCCACAAAAGAACAAGCTTATTCAATTGTTATGTTTTTACAAAGTAGCTACAATCACCGCTAAATAACTCCCATATGGCTACTTACTTGTGCAGAGTGCTGTGGTGCTAATACTGCATGGGCTCCAGCAGGTATGGCCTTGGGACGGTAGGGAATAGTTGCTCCTTTCGGTGGAGACTACAGACACAGTCATGCAAACCAAAAGGGGAGAAAAATTTATATGCTGCTGCAGCTGAGAAGAGAACTCTTATTGGCACTTTGGCATTTTATATTCATTTTTATATCACTTGCTGAATCTTTTTATATACTATTCATTGGCTGAGAAAGTTACATGAAACCTGGGACCAAAGAGACCTATAATACAACTGTGAATAGACCGGAATATAGGGAATTATTTAGAGTATTTGGCAATGTAAGAGGTCAAGTGCATACTAAACAGGAATCCATTTTACCTGCTGTATGTTTTCAAGCTAAATAAATAATACTAAAAAAAAGTGATAGTATACTATACATTACTGATTCCCTTCCTTCTAACCCAGGGAGTACTTCTGCCATTAGTTCTGCATCTCAGCTAGCTTAACTGAAAATAGAAGCTTCATTCGATAGCTTAACTGGAGTATTTTTACACTGCAGTATTAGAACTTTCACTTAAGTAAAGGATCTGAATACTTCCTCACTCCCTGTTAATATCACATGTTGCAGTTAAGAGTGTGAAAACTAGTTAGCAGGCTAAGAGAAAAGTTTAAATATTTAGCGCAAAGTAATGAATAAACTGTTAAAATAAGCTAAAAGTAATAGATAAACTGTTAAAATAGTTAGCTGAAGGTAGTGGGTAAACAAGTGGTCCAAAAGTGGTGCAAGTACAAATGCAAACTTGACCAAAGCAACCACTGACAAACACTGACTCGACTGTATGAAAAATATTCCAATAATATCCATTTATATATAATTAACACTGTTCAATAACCTCCAGTTTCTAATTGTCAGACACAAAAGGTTGGGGTCTACTGATATAAACCATTATCAGAAAAAGTAATAATAATAATAAACATCATAACGAGCAGTGCCACTGTTGTTGCACATTGCATGAGGATGACCAACCACTACAACCTGAACACAAAGCTTTAGCCCTGCAGGAGTGAAATGTCGCAAAGACTGAAAATATTCTGAATGTGCTACTGAATACCTTTTACCACATCCTAAACAAATGTGACACTCTTGATGCCTAAATAGAGCTGTTGAATGTGAAGATCGTCTGCTGTCTGACAGTGCTTACCTCCAGCATGACAGAGCAGATGTGTCTTACACACTGAGTGATGGCCTGTGGAGTGCCGGAGATTGTGACAGCCCTCTCTGTAGAGTCCGGCAGCATGTCTCCTGCCACCTGAACCTGAGCGCCTGTGGTCTTAACGTCGCCAGACAACAGAAGAAACAAAGGCTATTTATTGCTGAAAAGAGCACACCATCACCCAAATTGAAATGCTGTTTCAAGCACCCACAAATTACCCCGAACACATTTTGACATGCAGGGAGCAGCTGCAAGCCAAATAGCAATGTGTGCTCCAATATTTGAAGAGGCGCACACAAATATTGTCCATTCAGAATGAGTATTCAGCCTCCACCGATCTTTACAAGCATAATCAGAGGGATTTTTCATGAGCAGCAACCAAAAAAAAAACAAAAAAAAAAAAAAATACACATATTTTAAGGCAGAAAAAACAAGAAAAGTTTGAGGGGAGTGTTTGATACTTGAGGAGCCAAAGCACCAGGGTGGATGTTTTCTGTCTCTGTCTGGGTGCAGAAAAACACCTTCCTGATAGAAAATAAGAAAGAAAAGGACTCCTACCTCTCTGATCTCTTTGATCTTTGAACCTCCTTTGCCAATCAGTGAGCCACACTGGCTCCCTGGGAAAACCAGGCGAAGTGTCACAGGTGGCTTGCTTGTCACGTTGCTGTTTGTCATTGCCGCGCTAATATCCTGAGGGAGAATTCAAAAATATGTTCTTCTGCACCAACTGTAAGAACGTCAGCTTTATCTGACAAGTCTCTATTTTTGCAAGACTGAGGAAAAGGTGCATTGAGTGTCCTTCAGACTTCACACAAAACCTTTAAAGAATTTTTCTTAAATTCTAGTGTAAAACAATAGAACTATAGTGACAATATGTAAAAAGTTGCAGTGGAGTTTGTTGCATGCTTGTTTTGCTGTACCTCCTCAAACTTCTGTGCGATCATAGAGAAAGCCCTGAAGATGCCCTCTGTGGGTCCTGTGATGGTAACTATCCTCTCGGGAGATGATCCCTCTGATATGTTGATACGAGCACCACTCTGGAAACACAAATTGACATTATTCCAGCCTCTATTTGCACTAATTGATCTGCCACAAGACATGAACTCTTGATGTTGTCACACTATGGATGCCAAAGTGAAAGCTCACCTCCTCTCTCATTTTCTTTACTGTTTCTCCTTTCTTGAATTATGTTAGACATTACAAAACAGAGGATTTGATTAGTTTTATAGAGAGAACAATACGAGACAATCAGACAGAGAGCAGTATGACTCAATAAATGCTGACGGATTGTAAAATAAATTTACCTTTCCAATTATGCTGCCAACTTCCTGTGAGTGAAAAGATAACAATGTTTGAGCCAGCAGCAACACATAGGATTTTTTCTTGAGAGCTTTTCACATTTAGAGCAGGATGTAATCATTTTAATGTGCTATTACCACACCATTAGGCTATTACTACTTAAGGACACAAAATGATTTCCGTATCTGTCTATTACCTTGCCATGCATCAGCAGCCTCAGTGTCAGTGTAACATTCAGGCTCCCATCTGAAGCCATTTCTTCTTTGTCAGACATTCTCTGTTTTCCAAGCTTTAAAGTAAACACTCTGCAAAAAGACAGACATTGTAAGGCAGGTCGTGTATATAACAAGAACTCCAGCATTTCAGGTGGTTCAGTACATTTTCTAAATAAAGAGGTAAGCTACAAGATCCAAATTTTCTTAAACATATGTAGCACCATTATACTTCATTTTAACTTCCAGTCTTTGCTTTTGTGGTTATAATCGAAGCTCATGCTGACTTTCATTACACCGTTCTTCTTCTGTTTGTTACAGCCAAACTGCTGCAGCTGCAGGAAATGTGAAATACATCATTTCCTGTGCTCAACAAGACTTTTCCTGGGAAACCACTCAGAGAAAATGTAAAGACTTTCATGAACTGGGTGTAACTTGCATTGTCATTGTTATATCAGTCTGCAGCAGGGATAAAAAAAAAAAAAAAAAAGGTCTTTTCTGAAAATGTTAGAGATCATTACCTTAACTACAGGGAATGCAAAGTAATCAGAAAATGTTCCAGAGTTGTAGCAATCATTTTTATACTGCTAAAAGGAGCCAAATTCCCTCTTTCAGAATTTATCAGGGGATTGATGCTCTCTGAAGAGTCATGGACCATTGTTGTTTGTCGTCTGATCATGTAGTCGTGAGCGGGGGAAGATAAGCCTATCACTAGGTGCAATCTTCACATGGGATTGTGTCTTTCGTTCCGGCTAAATTCAAGTTGTGTGACTCCCTTGGATAAGATAAGATACAAAGGAAGGCACTTGTGCTGTGGAGGATCAAGTGATGTGTGTGTGACTGTCTCTTAATACCACACTGACGCCACACAATGTTGGCTCTGTTGTGGACGCGTATCCAATCTGTTGTATTTGCAGAACAAATAAAGAATGTCTCAATGTAGTGTAGGAAGGGAAGCTTATTGCACCATGACAGACAGAGGGAAGATTTCAGGTCTATGAAGGACCAAGGTCACCTTGTTTGTGAGATCACTGTGGTTCTGAGAAGTGAACCATGAGGAGAAAATTGCCTCAAATGAAGAATTTGTAACTAATAAACAAAATAATCAGGATGAAAAAATGTAATTTAACAAAGATTGGACTTTGGACCAAGCAGTCACATAAAACCTCACCACCAAACCCGGTGGTTTCATACACTTTCTGATACCTCTGTGATAAAGTGGAGGGAGCATGGTGGCATGTTGTTGGTGAGTGTGCATGAGGTGTTCCCAGTTAATCCAGAGTTTAATTCAATCCTGCTTCACAGTGTGCACAGTGACAGTTTTAAAGCAACAGTTGGATAATTTGGGATATACTCTCATTTGCTCTCTTGGGAAGAGTTAGATGAGAAGATCATACCACTGTCATGTTTGCACTGTAAATATGAAGCTGTAGCCAGCAGCCGGTTAGCTTAGCTTTGCATAGTTTAGAAACAGGGGGAAGCGTCTCACTTGGCTCTGTTCAAAGTTAATGCTTCCCAGCACTCCTAAAGCTCACTAATTAACATGTATCTCATTTGTTAATCTGTACAAAAAACAATGTGTAAAACCACGTTGTGCGTTATGTGCCAGACTGTTTCATGAACCGGCTGCCAAGCAGCCAGCGGAGAGTCTGGGAAGTTACTGCTCCGAGCAGACACGGTCCTCTAAAATAGCAAATTGTCATTTTTACTTTTTACTGATCAAACAAAAGCAATATAATGTGTAAATTAGGGAGCTTTAAGAGGGGTTGGTGGGTGCATTTTGTTACTGTTCCTCATGACAGAGCCAGACTAGCTGTGTCACCCAGTTTCCAGCCATTATGCTAAGCTAAGCTAACCGTGGGTGGCTGCTTAGATACTCACACAAAGCAATAAATACAGAACTCTCTGCTGCGATTTCACACCTAAAAGAAAGACCAAAAACGAGCGTGGCTTCGAATTAAGCATGCTAACACTGATGATAGCACATGTCAGTAATTACCCAATGAAATTTGGCAACATCATCGTGATAAGAAGCCAATAAAACATGGCTTTCCAGGAGCTGAGACAAGTTTACAATAAGATATTGTTCTGGCACATTCCAGCGTTGATAATACCAGACTGAGCTACAGGACTCAATCCAAACCATATCATGAGTAAGTGGAGGGTGTTTTACTGCTAACAAGGCTCATAACTATTCTCCTCTCTTCATATCATTATAAAGTTACTGTGAATGTATCAAATAAACAGCAACATCTCTATGTATATATATATATATATATATATCCTATAGCCTGGGATTTGTTTAGTTAATGCTAAGACCCCTTTGACCCATTTCTGTCACCTCTAGCACATCAGCGCCCACTCAAGACTTCCGAACAAAACACTGGTGCACAACATCACCCACAGAGTATACATGATAAAACAGATAATTTGGAAGCCAGCTCCCAGAGCACTGACAGGCAGAAGTATGCTTCAGAAATTCAAAAAAAAAAAAGCCCAGAACATTAATCCTTGAGGGAAATGGAGAACAATGTCTAAGTGGATTACTTGAAGGGTTTCATTATAAAATACTGTATATTCTTAATGTGAGGCTAAAACAAAGCAATTTTTAACACTCTGATCATTGTAATGAAAAGATGACTGCATTTTACAAGATGAGTAGATACAATAGTCTTGTAGCTCAGGAATAAAGCTCCTAAATAGACAATACTTCCAAGAATGTTCCACACATTTTGAAACACGTCAAATAATGAACCTTTATCATAATGAAAGATTTCTACTGACCCACCACTAATTACCTCTTGATTATCTAAAGTAACGTACTATTTATAACCACCACACCTCAGACTATAAACATGGGGTCGTACGGAATGGTATTTCTCCCAAATGTGACAATTCATTGTAGTCCAAACTATCTATGAAGTCAGAGAGTGCAACAAAATGCATTTGCAATGCAGCAGCGTACAGAAAAAAACAACCAGCTCACATTAACTCAGTGTAACGAGAGTCAGGAGTAGCGCATTAAAACAAAGCCATGCGTTCTTTAGCTCTCTTTAAATGTACAGAGCTGAAGAGGAACGCTGAATTAAAAGTTCAACTTCAACTTTCTGTCCCCAACACTATTGTACTCTGCAGCAGTGTGACCAATAGAAGCTGAGTCTTGAACAGTCTGACCTTTGCAGTTATGGCTCAGTGAGAGGCCTGTAAAGCAACAAGAAAGGTTGGTATAAAGCACTGACCTGATATACAAATTCTCGCTCCTCTTCTGTATTTCTGGTATCTCCTAAATGAATGGCCTTTTAGTTTGTCGTCCGTGTTCAATGTTGCCCCCTTTGTTGTCAGTTATGCACAGAGTGGACAGATGGTTCCCTGTGCCCTCAGACCGGCTGGAGCGGAGGCTGGCTTTGCTATTAGTCCCTCAGCTTAGCCCAAGATAAGCCCCTACGCAGGGCAAGTGAACCCGCATCTCTTGCCTAATTCTCCCTGTCACAGCCACCAAAGAGGCGTTCCTCCGCACGGAGATCCACAAGCCGAAGAGGCCTGAGGGCAGGGCAAAGAGGCTGTTTGGCTGGAGGGTGTCCAGCACAGATAGAGCAGACTACAGTTACAGCGACCACAACAAAAAAATTGGGAAGGTCTAGCCTTTTGCAGTCATCAGAAACACACATAGAGACACTGAAGAGAGGCTTTGTTAACCGATGTTGCTCTGAGGCTAACAACTCTGCATGACTGCTGTGTTCTTCATTAGATTTTCACAGAGCTTCCTGCCTGCACAGGGCCGGATTTTCTCTAAAAATAAATCTCCCTGTATGAAATCGGTGCTTTGTACAGGGAACCCGACTAATTGAGGGCTGGGAAGGACAATGTGGCGTTTGGGGTATTTAGTGATGTTAAGCACAATGTCTTCATGGGGTGCTTCTCCCCCCCTCACTGCCTCTGCCCTCCCCCACACCAAGCCCTTCTGCCCTTGTAATGAGGCCATACTGGATACAATACAGCCCTTCTGCGCAGAAAAATGTATTCAGCTGAGCTTCAAAATTGTGAAGGAAATGAATCAGTGAAGCATAAGTGGCATATTTAATTACTATTCACTGCGTTGCACGGGGACAATGATGGCTGCTGTGAGCCTCATGGCCGTCTATCAGACATCTAACCAAGCCACATTACATTCACATCTCAACTAGGATTTCAGAACTACTTCCAAGTGGCATTTCTATGATTAAAAGGATTGAATTTTCTTTTGAGGACACAACGATGGAGATAATGCTTTAAATTGAAGGTATCCTACATTCCTCACTTTTCAGGGAGCTTTTCAGGGTTATGTTTAGAATAAGGGGTTAAATAATGGAGGTCAATGAAAGTCCAGAAAAGTATGATAAAACTGTCTTTTGGTTTCCAAACTGGAAACAGAATCAGAACCACAACAAAGCTGTCAAGGGCGAGGCATCTCACAAAGTATGTGACAGTTATTTCTATCCTTTCAAATACCATCAGATGATCAGACATTTCATGCCAATCACTTGTGACTAATTTCCTCTCCTCCACGTACCGTGTGTGTCAATGAGATTAAAGAGTCTGGGATTATATGTAATGAGATTACTGTGAAGCGATTGCTGAGTCTTGTTAGTGTAATCAGTTACAGGTACTGAAACATGGGTAGATTTCAAATTAACTCAAAAATGAAAAGAAATGGGGTCATAGTTGCACTAATGCTAACTAAACTGAAAGAATGGCTCAAGGATGATTACATTATTCTCATGGTTCTTCTATCATTATCGGTCCTTAGCTTTATTAACACTTGACAGTCTAGTAGCCTGACATAATCATTACACTGGAATAATGTGTATTTTAATAAGATTCTGAATGCCAAGTAACATTATTAAATGTACTCCTTTATGCACTGTGTGTGTCCATGAGTACGAGAGTCATTATATATTTTGTATGTAAAGGGATTACTGTGAGGTTATTACTGAGACTTACATTTTATAATAACCATTTAGAGGAGTAAAAGACATGATCAAAATAGTATTGATTTGGTTCCTATATCAATATGTGTGCTTAACTTTAATGTCTGTCAGGCAGCAGAAGATGGTAGGTCACATCTCATTTTCTTCTCAGGATGTTGTTGCATGTATAATAGAATCAAATGTCTTTAGGAGCTGAAAGATTAAGGTCTTTCTTTAAAGTGAGATATTTGCTATTCTTTAGCTTTTGAATGACTTTTTTAGGTTTGAGTTTAGAAGTAGGGATAAACAATTAAAGGGGTTAGGGTTATGGTCAATATATGACATATATTTCAATAATGGTTAATACATATATTGTTTGTATAATTACTTACAGTTACAAAAAGTAGTGTAGAGTGTAGTTTTTGTTTTTTGTTTTTTTTTTTTTTTAAGCAATACCTTGAAAAATGGGGGGGTCACCTCTAATAAATGGCTACAGGACAAACACAATGCTTTGTGCATGGTGCATGGAAACTAAACATTTTGCAAACAACAGATACTTGCATTTGATTCTTCATTATGTCTCATCTTGCACTTACCTATGCAAAGCCACATTTACAACTCACAACATATGCTAGATACATGTTTATATGTCGAATATACGTATATGGCATATATGGCTATATGTTGAATATATACATATATTGTGCAGTATATATTATAAATAGATAGATATTAATATTATTGTACAAACTAAACATATGGTCACATATAGTTAATGCTATAGCAGTTAACTGTGTGTGATA
Organism: Chaetodon trifasciatus; assembly: GCA_037975065.1. Lineage (NCBI taxonomy): Eukaryota > Metazoa > Chordata > Actinopteri > Chaetodontiformes > Chaetodontidae > Chaetodon > Chaetodon trifasciatus. The sequence goes on from JBBMOE010000013.1 coordinate 9,912,251, forward strand.
AACATATAGGTATCATAATTTATCTATGTGTAACCATATATTTTAATCTATGGAGATATTATCAAGATTGTGTTTGTATGGGAAAGGACCCAGCACGGCACCATAATAATGTGAAATAATCAGTCATGTGACTAACATCATTTTGGAAACGTGCTCGTGCTCCCCTGTACGTCCTGTCAGCTGTTGCCTGCGCGCAGTTTCACTCTAGCGAACGCGACATGCAAATAAAGCTAAAAGTTGAGGGAGTTGACGGTTCAAAAGCAGCCTGTCACAAGATTGCAAAGCGTTTTTAAGAAGTGAGTTGAGACTGCTGACCAACTTGGACTAATGTACCAATGTGCGTGCTTTCTCTCTTTCCAGCTGTCCACTTCGACATGCAACTTTAATGGGAGTGACTTCTGACTTCTTTTCAACATCTCCACACTATGTGACGTTACCCCTCTTGTCAGTAAACAGTCTGAACCCGGTTTGCACAAGGACAACACGGGGACAGGGACCAGGCTCAGCCACTGCTCACCGGACTTAGACCCTGAACAATGTCCGCAGGTCGTTGTGTGCTGAAACGCCTGTAACAGCAGCAGCCCCGCGGCGTGCTCTCTGCAGCTCTCCTCGGCGGAAAGCGATCGATGGATTTCCAAAAACTGTGCACTTTTGAAACTTTTAAGCAGGTCTGGAGTCACTACGGTCATGGAGACAACTTCGAAGACGTGATCGAGCGGGAGTTCACGCGGATTAAAGGTAATGATTGTGTTCAGTCATGAGTAGTAGTGACCGTGGGGTAGTGAGAGGATAGCTGTCAGCTGATCGCTTACATGGCTGCTCTTTCATTGTAAACAGGAATAACATATCTGGATCATGCAGCAACTACTCTGTACCCTGAGTCTCTCCTCAGGGACTACTGCCAGGACATTTCAAGGAATGTGTACGGTGGGAGAAAGCACATAAAATCAAGTGTTGTGAATACTTTTTTTTTTTTTTTTAAATCAGTCATAATCAGTCATTCAAAGCATTTAGCTATTGTTATGTGTCCCAATAGGAAACCCTCACAGCTATAACCCCAGCAGCAGACTGACACATGACACCGTGGAGAGGGTCAGATACAGGTAAAGTCTATTCACGCCCTCAGAAGCCTTTTTAATGGGCCCGTGTGACTCCTTTGAATGGCACTTTGCTGCATCAAATGAGTGAAAAACAGCACATTTTCTTACAGGGTATTGCAGCATTTTAACACCATCCCTGAGGAGTACTCTGTGATTTTCACTTCTGGATGTACAGCCGCTCTCAAATTAGTGGCTGAGAGCTTTCCCTGGAGGCCACAGACCGAGAGCGAGGCGGGGAGTCACTTCTGCTACCTCACTGACAGCCATACCTCTGTAGTTGGTATAAGAGGACTGACATCTGCCCGGGGAGTAGTTGCCTTGCCTGTCTCCCCGCAGGAAGTGGAAAACAAGGCAAAGGATGAGGCTCAAGGTGAAGATGCTATTTGCCAGACACCGCACCTCTTCTGCTACCCAGCACAGAGCAACTTCTCTGGGAGGAAATATCCCCTCAGCCATGTGAAAGGCATCCAGGCGAGACGCCTCTACCCAGCATGCAACCACCGAGGCCGCTGGTTTGTGCTGCTAGATGCAGCCTCTCATGTCAGCTGTTCCCCTCTAAACCTACAGGACTGCCCTGCTGATTTTATTCCCATCTCTTTCTACAAGATGTTTGGCTTCCCTACAGGTCTGGGGGCCCTTCTTGTCCGTAACAACGCTGCAGGCATACTAAAAAAGACTTACTTTGGAGGAGGCACAGCTGCAGCTTACCTTTCTGGAGAAGATTATTATGTGCATGCGGCAAACATTTCTGACAGGTGAAGCACCATACAGGCCTGCCAAATCCCAGATATTCTCTGAAAGCTCACAGTTGTTCCATAGCTCCTGCATCTTTACTCTAAAATGTAATGTTTTCTTTCTCCCTGCTACAGATTTGAAGATGGAACTGTCTCTTTCTTGGACATCATTGCTGTGAATCACAGTTTTGAAGCTCTTAACAGGATCACAGGTGCTGTAACAATGCATGTTGATGCGTAGGAACACATTATAACACTAATTTAATAGCATAATCATGATGCATGTGGAAGTAATTCCCAATGTTTATCTGCTTCATGTTAGCATCAACAGCATCCTTGTCTTCATTCCTTTTCGCCCTCAGGAGGCATGCACAACATCCAGCAGCACACGTTTGGCTTGGCACGCTACACTTACATGCTGCTGTCAAGTCTTTGCCATGGCAACAGGCGACCGGTGGCTCGGATATACACTGAAGGCCAGTTTGAGAGTCCAAGCACACAGGGCGCAATCTTAAACTTCAACCTCATGGATTCTCATGGACAGATAATTGGGTATTCTCAGGTGCAGTCAGTAAATGGGATTTATTTCTATTTCACCGCAGTTTTAATTATTGCGTTTTTATGTGTAGGCGGTGCTGGTGAATATTAAAACAATTCCTCTTTTGCCCTCAGGTGGACAGAATGGCCAGTCTGTACAATATTCATGTGCGCACCGGTTGCTTCTGTAACACTGGGGCCTGTCAGTCCTTCCTTGGGATCACCAGTCAGCAGATGAAGAGAAACCTGCAGGCAAGAGATCAGGGAAAAGGAAAAATGCCACAGTCTGTTCAGGGCCAGTGTAGGTAGAATAAAACACTCTCTTTTCCTCTTCAAGGCCGGCCACGTCTGCGGAGACAACATCGACCTGGTGGATGGCCAGCCGACCGGATCTGTTCGCGTGTCCTTTGGCTACATGTCAACATTTGAAGACTGTCAAAAGTTCCTGAACTTTGTTGCTGAGTGCTTCGTGGAGAAACCAGTCACCGTGGACCAAGTGAGACTAGAGAAGCTAAAAACAGCCACAGCAGCGTCCCACAGCTTAAATCAAGATCCTCCAATCAAAATCACTAATGGAGAAATATGTAAAGTAGATGAGAAGGAGAAGCCTACAGAAGCCGTACTGAGGGGATTCGAGGGACAGAGAGCATCAAACAGCCACAAGAAGGCTTATACTCTGACCAACATCTACATATATCCCATTAAATCATGTGGAGCGCATGAGGTTTGACCCAAACATTTCTTTCTTACACTTATTTCTGCCTGTGTCTCTCATAGTCCGTTCCCTCTCTCTGTCTCGATTTGATCCTGTGCTGTTCTTCATGCAGGTCCACAGCTGGCCAGTGGGACAGCAGGGTTTACTGTATGACAGAGGCTGGATGGTGGTGAATGGGAACGGCGTGTGCCTGAGTCAGAAGAGAGCACCGCGCTTATGCCTCATTCGCCCACAAGTCCACCTGCCCTCAAACAAATTGCTCCTGCAGGCATCCGGTCAGACAGTCTGTCAGTGGCTCACTGAAAATACACACACACAGGCACACACACATTGTTTAACCAAAAGAAATTTCAATCAGTTGGCTTTTCTTCTGTGATTTCCTTTTGTTAGAGGATGTGTTTTTTTTCCATTGCCCTGCAGGGATGGATACCATTTCAGTTCCCCTGGAAAACAACACTCAAATGCACACCAGCTATGAAGTGTGTCAGAGTAAAGTTTGTGGTGACAGGTAAGCTGGCAATGTTAAAACATCTGAAAGCAGCTGAAGGAAATGGCGTGACACATATCATTTTTTTCCATATTTTTTTCTCATATCAATGCATTCTCCTACTCTATTGTTCTTGATGCTGCCTTTCTACAGTGGATGGCAATATAAGGCGTCCTGCTCTCCATTTCATATGAAATTCCTGTTATTTATTATGTTTTAATGAAAAAACAAACAATGTGCAGGAGATAATATTAATCTCCTCAGATACCTGCGCGACAAGTCACAAGTTAAAAAAAGCTGCTCATCCAGTGATTCTTGGATTATGTGTCTCGCCAAATAGCAAGCTGCATCAAACTCTGTAGATTTCCCTCAGGGCCTCCGCAATGTAATCCTCCACCTTCCCCCAGGGTGGAGACTGTCGACTGTGGGGATGAGGCTGCATCATGGCTTTCAGACTTCCTTGGACAGCCATGCCGCCTGATCAGACAAAGTCCTGATTTTACCCGAGAAATGAAGATGAAGCCCAGTGGAGGTACCTATATGAGCATTTCACCTGTTGTGCGTGCCTTTCATTTGTTTACCCTGGATTTATCTGTCATACTATACATGAGCAATGCAAGCTCATTTTTCCTGCTAATAATGCAGTGCCTGGTTGTTGTGGCTGTGACCTTGCATTTCTTTCTGCTGGTCATTCCTAGCCGAGTATGCCTGTACCCCAGGTAGGTGGAAAGATTGTGAGTAACTCAAGTAATTTTCAAAAAATAGAAGTTACAATTCAAACGTAGGATCTCCTGAACACCACTTGTTGTGAATAAGAATGTAATAAAACTAAGTGAGCAGAGAAGATGAAACAGTTAGCGTAACCTGATGGCTAAATGGTTGAAAAAGAAAAAGCTATGAATTAATGTTTGAAATGGTTATTTAAAAGTAATGGAAATATGTTTGAAATAGCTAAAAGTAATGGATAATTAATTATTCCACCAGTCCAAGTGGTAGCAGTATGAATGCAAACATGTCACAAGAAAATGACCTTGATGATATCATCAGGGTAGTCAGCTTGGCTGGGAGACGACCATTTTTAACGGAAAGCCTGTGTTATGAACTACAATGAGGAATTTGGAAGACATGAGTGGAGGATCTAATGAAGAGATACTATTGAGTTGCATTGTGGGAAGTGTAGGCTCCAGTGTTTTTGGAGCTTGACTCAAACTAGGGACAAAAAGTACCAAAGCATCTTGACTTTTAGTTTCTGGTAGTCTGTGAATCAAGCTTCAAAAATGTTGGATCCTACCTTTCCGATAATGCAACCGATACATTTGATTGTGCCTGTCGGGTACACAACCATATCTTCTGCTATTTGTAATACAGATTTTCCACCAAACATTTGCAGTCTCCAAACCCAAGCTGAGCTTACCCTGATAAAATCATCATGGTTATTCTCTCAGCCTTTAGAACGCTCCCTCCGCAGCCTCAGAAGACATTATTGGTTTTGGTATAATGTTGCATTAATGAGCAGCACAGTTTTATGGCATTATTGAATTCACAGGTTTTTTGCATCAATATCTTAGGTTTTTAGGTCTTCATTCATTGTGTTAACTGTATTTGATCTATAAAGTTTCTAAATGGAATCTCTGAAATAATTATGCTGTATTGATATTTGACTAAACATTCTCATCATAAGATCCGTTTAGTAGCTGTTATGCAGCTTTTGATGGTATTGCTCAGTCTTTCTCAGCAGATGGAGTGTGCCCAGTTGTCATTGAATTGTAGATGTTCAAATTTACATTTTCAGTGCATTTCAAGGACTTCTTGGTCGAGATTGATAGTTGAGACTTATATCACTGCATAAAATTATATACACAGTGATACAAGGTTTTTTCCATAGCCATAGCCTGTTTCGTGTCATTTGCATTGTGAGTGCACATTTTGATCAAATTGATCAAACAAATTGACTAAAGTCACACATTTTCCACCTCCTGCATTCCAGAAGAATGTCAAACCGCTCAAAGCAAAGATCAGAATGTTTTCCTCAAATCAAATAAATCGAATAAATCACTGGGGTAATATAAAGTCTTTCCTTTCTAGCTGCCACCCCCACATCCCTCTCCCTGGTGAATGAAGCTCAGTATCTCATGATCAACCGTGCCAGTGCAGAGCTCATTCAGAAACTAATGAGCAGCAGGTTTGAACACAGGAGAGCATAAACACATGCGTTATTCAAAACACACAACGCTCTGGTGAAAAACACCAGGACGCCTAGATGCCTGTACATTTACATTACAATGGATGAATTACATAGCGTAGCAAAATATCATGCAATTTCCACATTCCCTTTCTCAGGCAGGACGATTCCGAGGGCGATCAGCTCCTTGACACACAGAATGTCATTAGCCGCTTCCGAGCCAATTTAGTCATCGCTGGAGTAGAACCGTTTGAGGAGGATAATTGGTCACACTTGATTATTGGCAACACTCGATTCATGGTGAGCTGACACTTTGAGATAAATGATGAAATCTTCAAATGCATTGAGTGCGCACTTCTCAAAAATGAATGTGCTCCCTGTGTGATTAACCCAAAGGTCGCAGGTCAGTGTGGAAGGTGCCAGATGGTTGGAGTAAACCAGGACACTGGGACCAAAACAAAAGAGCCGCTAATGTCTCTGTCGGCCTACCGCACTGGGAAGGTCAATCAAAAGCAATTACTGCTTGTTCATGTAGATACTATGTGTGTGTAGTGGCAGTGGTGAGTGGGTGAAGTGCGTGTGCATGAAAGATAATTCACTATGCCTGTTGTTCTGTACATTTTTAGGTGACTTTCGGTGTGTACCTGACCCATCAGCTACCAGAGGGCTCCAATACAACAAGTGTCCTGTCAGCTGGTTCACTCATACAGCCAGAGCCACACAGTTCTTGAAGTAGTCATCTGTAACATCCTCTGTATTTATTTTTGGTGACTCCTTTTTTGTCTTGTCATTGCTGCACTGCACGACCCAAAGATCACCTATCAAAGACTGTGGGGGATTTCTATAGATGCCACTCTGTGTGTATAGCCCTGGTGGCTTTTGTTCTCTGAAGTGTCCTTTGCATACCAAAGCATTCAGATTTTATTCTGTCCAAGTCTGATGAGATGTGAACGAGATTGTTGGGAGTTTTTTCCCCTCAAAGGTTATGTTCTTAAAATGAGTGCAATAAAGTAGATGTCAAGTATTCTACAAAATTTTAATTTGAATGTATTATTGTTATTCGAGCCAAAACATGTCAGAGTAGATGCAATAATCACTGTTCATGTTTACGTCCTCGACACTTCTTCCTCTGTTTATTCCCATGGAGGATTATATTGCTATTTATTCCAAACACACCACCACTGTTACTGCTGCCACAAATCTAAAACATATTGCGCCCTGTAATGGAAAAACCTGCCAGACACTCAACGCTCTGTATGTGCTCCCAACAGGCTGCAGACATGGACATTAGAGTTCACGTAGAAAAAAGGTCTAATTTGATGTAAAGAGGATGGAAACTTGTATTTCCTGACCGACAATAAGGCTTAACCAGAGTGACACGCTTGCATTTAGAGTACATGTGTGCTCAACTGATCTGTCAAGGTCTTGCAATATCCTGTATATTGCTCACGTATAGTGTAGTTATAGAAAGATGTGGCTGCTGTGTGCCCAAGGATTTGTACTGATTGTAGCATGTTTGTCCACATGTCAAATGCTGTATAGAAATTTTATGTGTAATGCATGCACAGATTGAACATGATAGAGAATGAGAACAGGGATTCCAAACAAAAGCTGAACTGTATATATATATATATGGATGACAAATTAAAGGAAGTGTGTACATAAAGTGTTCTAATAAGGTGTTGGGATACTACGAGCCTCCAGAAGCTTCGGTGCTCCTTGGCATTGATTCTCCAAGTTGCTTGAACTCTGAAACTGGAGGGACATTCCCTCATAGGGTGTTTTTATAGGCCTTAGGATATGATTCATGATCATTTTCATGCTCGTTAAACCCGTTAGTGACTCATTTACTCTGACTTTTCCTGTAATACAGTATGTCACCCATCTCCTTTAATATGTTACCCATCTCTCTATGGTGTGCAGACTCACTGGGACAGCAGTCTGTGTACACTGACAATGACTGTTCCTGAGAAATTTGTTTTTAATCAATGATGACTTACTTTCTAACATATTTTATGTATGTGTGTGTGTGTGTGTGTGTGTGTGTGTGTGTTTGTTTGTGTGTTTTATTTATTTACTTTCTTTTTGCTATGGACTTTTAATGTCCGAAATAAGTAATTTGTATCATGGTTGGCTCCTGGAGAAGCAGACAGTATAACAGTACCCCAACTGAGGCATACACTGTATGTTTCCATTTGTAATTTTATGGTAGTCAGAGTCTCTCTCTATCTGTCCTCTCCAGCCACATTTCTGTCCTCCTCAAGCCCCTTCTTTGCCTTTTTTCCTTTTTCCTCATGTCCTCAGACTTTCCCTCCTTCCCTTATCACCTGACTGCCACACCAATCCACACACCTTGTCCCACAGCCCTGCAGTCACCAGAGCTTCTCCACCCATCCCTCCACCTGCATCTCATTCCCTAATCAGCCATACTCATGTACTAGTTCACTTCCTTTGTTCCATGACAGATTGTTATGTCATCATGTCCTTCATGTCTTGGCTCTACAGCCTCTATACTTGTATCGTGTTCATCGGTTTCCCTGAGACCTGTATCTGGAACCTGTTTCTGCCTGCCTAACTTGTGTGTTTTACCTTTTGCCTGTTTGTTGGATTTTGTTTGATGGTGTTGGAGTGCTTTCTAGTTCTGACCTTTGCCCTCCTCACTCATTCTGTATGCCTCCCTCAGTATACTTAAATGACTGAACTGCACTAGATCTGCCTCAGTTGTGTGCATTTTCATCCTCCCTCTGCATATCTGTTCCCTTGCTTGCACAAGAGTCATGACAGTTATGTCATTTGTGTAATTAAACACCTATTTTAGTTGCAGTGCAAGAGTCTGAATTTTGTGTCGCTGAATTTTCAGTGCTGCAGCAGTGCAAAAATGCGCCAGAATTTGGGGATAATGGCAGGAAATAAAGCCTGGTTTACAGAATGCAAAACACTGCGTGCTCCGTTTAAGGTGGCGTCTTGGCCACCACGTATGGTGCTCTGCACTGTACAGCGTTTGAAGCAGTGCTACCTTAACAACGCTGAGTACTCCCCCCCACGCCCCCCCCTCCTCTCGATTATACTGTACTTCGAACAAACTATTTGTTAGCCACTACCCAACTGTCAGAAAAAGTGCTTGATAGGGCCAGGCGTTGGAATATGTATATATAGATATATATTCCATTTTGTTTTTCTTAAATCATACTGACGTTACATGATGAGGAACAGGGTCGTTAAACCGGGTAGTTCATCCTCTGCAGCCACTCAAGAGAAGAGGACTGGCAAAGTCCAAAGGAAACAGGCAGCACCGTGAGTTAGCGAGCTAGCTTAACCTGACCTCTCTGATTAACATTATTAGCTTTCCTGTGGGCATGTATAGTTACTAGTGGTGATTTGAAAGTGGTAGTGAGGTTGTAATGAAAGTGATCTCTGAAGGGTGCAGTTAGTTTCTGCGTTTGCTGCCATATTTTCCACTAACTTCCTAATCAGTGGTGACAGTGATTAAAATCCCCCAGGCTGAAGTTTGTAAGTTAACCTAGCATGCAATGACAGTTGCCAGGTGACCCCCTCCTGTGACTGGACTTGAACTGGCTTATGATTTAGCTATTTTTCTGTTGCAGCAAGACAAAATATAAGAAGCAAGAGTTTGAACCACATAGCAATAGCAGGATGATATAGTGACCCTCAGTGTGTATAAAATAAAATGCCTTAAACAGCTCAGATCCTAGAATAGCCCTCCAGGGCTTTGCAGTAAACATCTGAAAGGATGTATCAAATAATTTTTAATAAATACAAAAAATGTAGGACATTTGTATTACTCAGGTAAACCACACAAGTGGAGAGGACACTTTAATGGACACAGAATTCTCCACTGTAATTAATTTGAACCTCTGTAATTGAAGACTTGAAATGTCCAGAAAAAATGGAAATATCTCTGAACTTTGGTCAAACTTGTGAACTACTATCTTGACATTCAAATTTTTGGTTGTAATCTTAGAGGATGACAGTTAATCGGTAAATTACTGCACCCTAAGAAACCATTTTGTTGAAAATGACCCACTGTGGGGTCAGTAGAGCACCAACGCAACACTGGGTTAATATGACCCAGTACCAGGGGGTAGAAACGGGGGTGTTTTGATCCAGTAACTCAACAGTAAAGAAAAATAACACCAAAACTGGATTAAAACACCCCATTGGTACTGGGTAACCAAGGTAATCCAGTATTGTGCCTGTGCTATATTGACCCCATGTTGTGTACATTTTTAACTCAGCAGCCAGTCCTGTGGAGTGGTTGTCCAGCAGGACAAAGGTTGCCTTACATCACACTGCAGTTGTGCCTTCATTAAAAATCTGCTGTGAGCTTTTGGATATCTTCTGGAAAAGATTTGGAAATGAATGGTACAGTAAAACTCTGGACAGACGAGGCGACAGTTTGATGACTGCTGGAATGAATGCCCTCCTATACATTTCCCTCGAGCGGTGTGGAGAAATCTGTCTTTGACTAAAAGGGCTCTTCTGGATGATTAGAGTGTTAATGGGGTGGTGGGATGTATTGTCCATTAATTGTCAATACTCCGAAAAGCATCCTCTTTTCTGCTGTTGCCTCTAGTGAGTAAAGACTGTCTTCAGTGACAGCCTGTCTGTTTGATTAGATTCAGTTCTTCTCTCCCGTATTAATGTTTCCATATTAATGCTGCAATCACAGAATGGTAGGACATGTGCAGAGCAGCTCTGTATGTGCCAATGAGCCTGAGTGTACGTCTGCTGTGCCAGTTTCACTGAGATGTTTTTTTTTCTTCATTTGCCTACATGGAGGTGCAGGTGGTTCTTTTTGCACCACTCAACAAAATCATCCACCAAATCCTCCTCCACCCTCCCCTCATGCACCAATAGAGGTGTTCATTACATCTATGAACAAATCTATACCAACAAACGTGCACATGGAAGTGACTGTAATGAATCACCATTGTCACTGACTGAATCAGTAGCTTTTAGCAGTGGAGCTCCCCTCAATGGTGACTGAGAGCACCGTTGTCAGCTCAGCTGTGATTTGCATGACGTTACTTCCTCGTAAAAAGGCAGTGGAAGCCACAGAAACAGTCATAATCTAATAACTGTCGTAAATAATAGGCTGTTGAGCTGTAAACCTGATGTGCAGTCCTCATATTGGATAGTTTTGTACTTAAATGAAGGTAACAGCTTGGACTAACAACAGACACTACCAAGTTGAAGACAATGACTGCTGGCTCATATTAGTGGTGATGTGCTCACTTACTGATGTACAGTCTGAAGCACGTTTGAATAGTGATGTGACTGCTTTGCTTGGGAAAAAAGTGTACAAACTGAATAGTCAGTGACCCACATTTGCTGAGTCATCCAAAACCCTCTGCAGCTGAAAAGGAGCTGAGTTGCAGCTGAAATCAGATTTAAAGTGGTGGCGATCTTGGCTTTGAGGAGGGGATTTAAAATTGCCAATAATCAATAATAGCTGTTGTTTATTGAACAGATGGTGATGTATAGTGCTTGTAACACTGCTCGTCAGTCAGTTGCAGTCTGTTTGGCTTTGTTATAAAAATGACAACAAATATTTGAGCTCCTTGGAGACCACATGGAGACTTATCAAGGGCCCCAAGAGGGTCATCTCCCTTTACTGACATCACCTATGTATGATAATGGTTAGATGGTCAGTAGTCACATTGATTTAATCTCTCTCTCTGTCTGTTGTCAGGCCCCGAAGCTGGCTGAAAAGAGGCTTTTTGGCCTGTTTTGTTATCATCCTTTTGGTGCCTTTCTTGCTCAGAGTACTCCCAGAATTAATCCAGCATTTTGTTTACACTCACAGACGTAAGTGAATTTCCTCTCTGCCTCTTGGAAGTACTGTAAATCCTCAAGTTGCACACAAAAAAGGGCCCACCTCTCTTCTTTTCCTGTTTGTAGTCAGGGTGCCGTTCTTTGTTGACCTCAGCCGACCTGCTGATTTCTCCCTTAATCACACCATCAACATGTACTTGACATCAGAGGAAGGAATCTCCCTTGGCGTATGGTAAGTACAACCCAAGTACAACTTACAGCATAGATACAAAATGGCTAAGACTTTTTTTTAATGATCCAATCATCAGCTGTGTCTCTAAGAGTATGTATTATTTTGAATTGTTCAAGGCACACTGTCCCCGACAGTCAGGGGACGGAGGCACAAGGCAAGGACTTGGCGTGGTACCAGAACAGTTTAAGCAATGGTAGTCCAGTTTTCATATATCTTCATGGGAACACAGGCACAAGGTATGATAAATGATTCATTTGTATTATTGTTGGCTCCTGAAGAAGCAGAGAGTAAAAGTGCCACACAGCTAGACATATTTGTTTTCTGGAAAATACCAATTTATTGGCACATGTGTTGTTTGTGAATCATTCCAACAGGGCAGCCCCTCATCGGGTGGGAGTGGCAAAAGTGAGTGATCACCAGCAGAAACATATTAATCTTTTAGAGATTTGATATGAAAGTCTCAATAGCCATTCTGATGACGAATAAGTGTTATGTGTCAACAGGTATTGAGTGCACTTGGTTACCACGTGCTGGTGCCTGACTACAGAGGTTGGTGCAAATGAAGATTTATGACTCTTCGTAACATATTTTCCATCTCTATGCTTCTTTGCCCCTCGTATTGATTGTAATACACAACCCTCACACATTGATGTAATATCATTTGCAGCCATATGATTGCTGTTGTGCTTGATGAGTTATTTGTTTTAAGGCAGTCAAAGGAGAGCGGTTCAACTTTAGGTCAGTATCTAGTGCAGGTTTCCCTCTGGGTGGCTGCCACCTGGTGGCAGTGAAAAACAGCTCTGCGGTCTGTCAGTGAGCAATAGTTGATGTAAGAAACTCTGACAGGGTTTGGAGATTCCACTGGGGAGCCGACTGAAGCTGGTCTGACCACTGATGCCACCTACTTGTACAATTGGGTCAAAGCACGCAGTGGAAAGAGTCTGATCGTCATCTGGGGGCACTCTCTTGGGACTGGGTCAGTAGGGAAGACTCCCAATACAGCATTTGACTCACTTTTAAATCACTGCTGTACTAACAATTTTGGATGTGCATTGCATACTCCTCTTTTTTTGAAATATTAAACTTCAAATTTTGAAATAATCACCTGCAAAATTGACACTTACTATTCATATCAAAATTGATTCGGTACGGCAGCAGCCTATAGCAGTTAGCATGAGCAGTGATGGCTGCAATGGCTGAACAGATGAAGAGGAGAGCTGCACACACAGCAACATAACAGGTATCAACGGAAATCAGTGCAGTGCAAAAAACTTTGCACTACACACAACGAAAAAAGACTGAAGAACCAAAGAGTTCACTAAAATAGTTATGTTACACAATTGCTGCAAACTGCAGACAGATGTCACCATAGTCAATACAATTGTGTATAGCAATAAGATACAAAGTCAAGGTTAAGCAGGAAAGAATATATTTTTAGAAAATGCTAATATAAGGGAAATAGTAGAAACTGAGTGGAAGCAGCTATTTGAATAGTAGTTATGAGCTACTTCTCATTTTTCTGCTCGCATAGCAAATTATACACCAAACAAATCTGACTCTGTCATCAGTGAAATACATGTAACATTCATGACAGAATTGATTGAAATGATCCCACGGCTACAACAAACCTGCCGCAGTCAGGAGTAGTTGAAGAGGAACTACATGTGCACTTGTAAATCTGTTGCTCTTCATGTCTCTGTGCAGAGTGACCACGAACACTGCAGTAAAACTGGCTGAGCAAGGTAGGTTTTGCTACCAGTAAATGTAGGCAAATAGGAAGAAGAAGAAATCTCAGTATGGTGATCATCATTTCCTCTTGTTTTCAGGAGTGGTTTTTGATGGTGTGATCCTAGAGGGTGCATTCAATAGTGCTCGACAGGAGATAACGGGTAATCCCTTTTCTTGGGTAAGTTACCACTTTTGATGATTGGTTTGTTCACTTCTTCTTCTTCTTCTTCCTCTTCGCTACATTATGCATAACCTTTCAGCGTTTTATTTTTCTTCTGTTTAAAGTATTACTGGAAAATTCCAGGCTTTGGGTACTTTTTCCGAGAGCCATGGGCAGACTACAAGGTAGTCTTTCCGACAGAAGAAAAGTAAGTCAACACGAAACAGTCGAATATTCTTAATAACCAAACAATCAATAATATTGTTATTACTGTTAAAATGCAATGAATTAACATGTGTTTTCCTTATTCGCAGTCTGAAGAAAATGAAAAGCCCAATCCTTTTCCTTCATTCAGAGGACGATCACTTGGTTCCCATTGAGATTGCTCAGCAGGTATGACTGGCTCTGAAAGCTACACTGTAAACTGAGGTGGTATTTTCCTTGCAGCTAAAAGTGATTAAGCGTCCTCTCTAGGATAACTTTTTGTTTTCGTAAGACTGAACTTTCTTTGCTTTCTTCTCCCAGATGTACGAGGTAGCAGTGAGTGCCCAGAATGCAGAGCGAGTCCAGCTGGTGTCATTTGACGGTTCTCTGGGGTATCTGCACAACGGTTTATATAGAGACGCCCATCTGCCTGACATCATAAAGTGAGAAAACATTTCACTGATAATGCTACAAGTGATTGTATTTTGGCTCTACAAATCTGTGTCTCTTAAATGATCTGCTTTATTTCTACAACATGTATATCTCACCGTGTCTCCTCTGCAGGACATGGGTGCAGTCCTTGTAATGTTGGAAAGACAAGTGAAGCAGAAAAAACGGGCCAGACTTGCACTTGCAGAGCGCTTATTTAATTTGGTCACACGCTGCATTCAGATGGTTTGTCTTAATGGCTGCATAAATGTTGCATAAAATGTGTTTTAGTTTAAATATCTGATTGTTATGACTGAAATGTTGGGTTGGAACATTTCTTAATTTGAGAATGAATGCAGAAAAAACTTGTGTGTGTGGTTAATGTATTGTGAGAATTAGAAATAACTTTCCTACTGGAAATGCAATTTAGATGAGCTATTGTTGCTGAAGGTGCCCTCTCCTGGGCATTGTTGTATAGTGATAATGCCCATCTATAGTACTGGATAATGATTTTGGTAATCCAAAGCTTAAAATGTCTAGGTGTCTGTGACATTTTAGAATATTACAAGGAGAATGGCTGCATGTGGTTTTAGAAAAAAAAAAAAAAAACATGATTTCTGAAAGTCTGAGTTCTTTCATTTTCATTCATGCGCAGTTTAAAGAATCTCAGTTCAAATGTCATTGCAGTTTAATTACAATAAATTTTGCCTTTATCAACCAGCAGTGCAGAGCTGCGTCTGTCTTGCACTTTTTGTTACAAGAAAACACACACTGGTCTCATTTGGGAAAACTCTTGAGAAGATATCCACCTTGCAGAATTCATGTAACACCACTCTATACAGTAATCAATCTGTTAATCTAAAAACATCATAATAGTGAAACACTGACAGGGATATTTCTTCTGCATAATGAGTACTTTCACTTTGTAGACTTACTGCACATTCATAGTATACTTTTATTTGAGTGAGATGTTGAATGCAGTTTTAATTGTAGTGGAGTATTTTCATAGGGTGACATTGCTACTTCTACTTAAGTAAAGGATCTAAATAACTCCCCTGCTGATTGAAGGAGAAATAAAACTGTAGTACCTTTGAACTACAGCTGTAGATGGATCATTGTCTAAAAGCCAAGAGGCTTGTTTTATTATGCATGGCTGTCGTTCTGATAAGAGAAGTATAACTAACTTCACAAATGACTTACGAACTGAATCCGTCATAGGTTTCTAAACATGGGAGGGATATATATCTTACATTTTCAATAATCTGTCTATTAATGGGACTCATAAATGTAAGTTTATCTTTATTGTCGTCACAGACGCATGAAAATGAATAGTCCTATCAGACAAAATGAGAGGTTAATGTCGTTGTGAATGTGTTAAACTGCATTCCAATATATAAAAAAGAGATCTTGTTCAGACAACTTTGGGGCCATTAGGAGGCCTCATCACACAGTGGACAGACCTGTTTGTTGTGCTCAGGAATCGTGTTTCATGCACCAGCTCTGTCAAAGGTGAGGCGAAGCTCCAGTCTTGGCATTCGGATGACGTGGCTGAAGGTTGCGGACGAGGCGCCGACACAGTTTCTTTATTCACCGTTTGATCCATCGCTCTCCACAGTGACTGGAGGCTATGAGCCACGTGATGCAGTTCAGCCAATCCAATGTGCGTGCGATGTGCGTCCGTGAAGCGCGTACGCCATATGCGTACGAGAGCATCCCTAAAAATTGCCTCTGTCATACAACCAGGAAGAAGGTGGGATAGCCCTTCCAAGCTAACATCCCCAATCTTTCTGTATACTTTCTGCGAAAATAATGGGATCTTCCAGGTGGAAAGTGGCAGCGGCGGCCTTTCTTGTTATAGTGGGCTCTTTATTACCTGTCGACGCAGATGAACACGAACACACGGTAAGACAGCGTTTTGAGAGGCCGATTGAAAGGGGGGAGCCTTGAAAATAATGGACGTTTGTGCTCTGTGTAACCTGCTAACTGTAGCTACGACGGCTAGCTGCATATAGGAAGGCAGAATTACAGACACGACGGAGTGCATGGTTCGTGCCGCTGTGTTATTTATCGATACGTGGGGAGCCATTATACAGAGAGGCATTCAACTGGGTAGCTAACTTGTCACCACTTATCGGCCTAAGTGCTTACGGCTAACGTTTGCCTGCTAGCTTGTTAGCACGTCTTCCACACTGCTCTTCACAAGCTTCCCCTGAGCACCGGCGGAAGCTGCGCTCAAGTTAGGCTAGTTAGCGTTAGTTAGTTGTTCACCAGAATTAAAAATGCTAGCATGTTGAACGTGTAAAGCTTTACGTTCGTGGTAATTACTACAAACACGATTCCTTCGGAGTGATAACTACGATGCCTGTTTTGTCAGGAAACGTTACATTATGCCGAAACACCGGTTTAACGCCGGGGCCTCTCGATATCCCTGCTCCAAGACGCCTTATTAACAAGTTGTTAACTAGTTAATAAGGTCTATAACATTGGCTTCTTCACAAAATCCACCTGTTTTATGCGCGTTAGTGGAAACGGGTGTAGCCTTGAAGTTAACTTTATGTAAGCAGACATAGTTAACACGCCACTTTTCATAGAGTTACACTGGCGCAGCGATAAGTGTGTTACAGTTTTGTGTTTGCATTAATTTGAATGCAGTAGTGTTTTGTTTTGTTTTTTTTACCAATCCGTGTCAGGGGAAGTGTGACCATTACCTTACATTAATCAAGTCTAAACTGTATCTGTCATGAATGTGAAGGTGAACATGTATTGAAATGTATTTAAAAGTCGTTTTCTTGTAGAATAATACATGCCCCTGACTGAACCCAGCAGGAGCAGCAGAGCTGTCAGAGCATTCAGGGACTTTTCAGTGAGAGTCCATGTTTCTCCTTTGCAGTACACAGATAAGGAGGAGGTAGTTTTATGGATGAACACAGTGGGGCCTTACCACAACCGACAGGAGACATACAAGTACTTCTCTTTGCCCTTCTGTGCGGGCTCCAAGAAGACCATCAGTCATTACCATGAAACTCTTGGAGAGGCCCTGCAGGGAGTGGAGCTTGAATTTAGTGGCCTGGACATAAAGTTCAAAGGTATTCTACTGTTACACCGACTCTCACCTGTTGAGCACATATGATCTGATGAGAGCATTGAAGTGATCGTTGTCTCTGAATCTCTGGGTCTGTCCCTTCCCATGCACCGTTTTCCTGTATCTAACAGAAATAATGTGGTGTTTGTGATCCCTGTAGACGAAGTCATGCAGACAACATATTGTGAAATTGACCTGGACAAAGCCAAACGGGATGCCTTTGTCTATGCCATAAAGAATCACTACTGGTACCAAATGTACATAGATGACCTGCCCATCTGGGGTAAGTGACACTTTTATATCCTTAAAAAAACAAAAAAACAAAACATGGTTTCCAGGCTAGACAGATAATACATGTCTGCCACTCTTTGACACTGGCTTCTTGTGTGTCAGTGTGGTTGTCTTCATATTGGAGAAGTCAAACCAGTTTTAATACTGATCATTCATCCTTAGCCAAACTACGACGGGTGTAACAATACACATAACCATGTATCAGATGGCTTACTTTAAGGAACTCAAGTCAGTACGTGTGCTGAATCAAACAATCCAGCATGTTTTTTGTCAAGTCTGTTGAACGGTTCAGTACTCTGGTTGATTAGCTGTTATCTTCAGATTCAGTCACCTGAAATCTAAGTTGATGTGTTATTGTGATACACATTGTATATATTTAACACCTTCTGCCTGAATACCTTACTGACTAATCACACCCCTACAACTTCCAATACTGCTGAAAAAAAGGAATTTTGACCTCAAACCTAACTGTGAGGTTCTCCATTGTTGTTCTGTGCTGAGACGTCGGTCATCACAAACTTCTTAAGGTAGTCACTCCATCGGCCTGATCACTTGCATACGTGGTCATAGTTTGCATGATGGTGCCACTCCGACAGTTGTTCAAACATCACTGTGTTGTCTAATGTTGTAGATGGTGGGTGGGGCACTTGCATTTACTCAGCCAGTTCTCCTTGGTGTACTTTTCATGCCTGAATCACTATAAATAGATATTGACTTTGACCCCATGTCCGGTTTGCCAGCGTGGTAAATGAACCAGTGCACTTACCATGTCTGTTTGTTACCCAGAGTAATGTGGAGTTTTCATAGTAGTATGTATAGTATACAACTAAACTTGTTACCAATGCTATAATCACAAGCAGTGTGATACTCACTAAAGAGACAAACACATATGCAGAGCTTTATGGAAAACTCTCATTGGTAAAACTTTTTTGTGTCCTCACATCTGCTACGGTGCATTTTGCCTCAAGGGAATAACATGAAATTTCGATATGAACATTAACATTTAACATAACGTTAACGTTTGTCACATAGTTGTGCAGTGGAGAAGCAGGAGGATAAATATGCAGACCCAGAATAACGGGCAGACAGCTGGGAGATTCAGAGTGACTGTGGAAGTCAGTTTGATGGAAAACAGAGTAAGAGTTTGTTACGGTGGCCAGCTGGGACAAACTTAGATAACAGCTGAAGCCTAAAGACTGAATGTAATAGATGAATACAGATGACACTGTTACATAGTTAACAAGCAGTGTAGCAAGTGACCTTTATTTGGCATTTACACTCCCTGATTATTAATGTTATATGACCGAAGGCCTCGTGTTTACACCTGTCCATTTGACCACTTCTGTAAGGACCAGATCCATAATTCAATGTATGTCGATTTCTTTTCAAGGCATTGTTGGAGAGGCAGATGAAAATGGAGAAGATCATTATCTGTGGACGTACAAGAAACTGGAGATCGGCTTCAATGGCAACAGAATTGTTGATGTAAATCTGACCAGTGAAGGCAAAGTCAGACTCGTGCCAAACACAAGAATCGCAATGTCTTATTCTGTGAGTACTGAATGACCCACTCAGTGGTGCTTTTTATACGCCCATAGTATGTGTCTTGTAATCTGATGCGGCTCTGCTCTTGTAAACATGTTTATATTTAAGAATGTAAATGAACCTTTCCTATCACAGGTTAAGTGGAAGAAGTCAGATGTGAAGTTTGAAGACAGATTCGACAAGTACCTTGATCCATCCTTCTTTCAGCACAGGGTGAGTGGGATTATACATTTGGTTTTCAGAGATTTGCGGTTCATCATGCAAGCTGGGAGTGCAAGTGGCTTCTTGTAAAAGCACAGATGCACGTTACTTCTCAGAGGTGCGAGTTGAGCCTTGTGCCTTGCTAGGCTCAGTGTAGTTTACCAACATGGAAACTTCTGACTGACTCGTGAACTCTTCCCGCCATTGTGGAAGGAATCCAGTCGGGTTCTTTCTAAAAGAAAGATTGGCTCATTCAGCAGTCTGAATTTTGAAATCCACCATCTACCACAGCCAGTGGGTGAAAAAGTTTGTTTCCTGCCCTGACTTGTACGGTGAGGCTGAGCCCACTGAAAGCAGGGATTTGCAAATGATTATTTGTGTGACTTCAGTACCTTGAACTCTCTTGAGTAATTCATCCAGTAAGTTTTGACTGAAAAATATTTTCACAGCACTACATGGTTCATTTTCATTGATTGAGGTTTTTGATATCTAAGTCTGTTTTGATGTCATAAGCTTTGTGACTTACACATGTACTTACTTAGTAGTACATGTGTTGATTTTACTGTTTCTTCCTTTAGATCCACTGGTTCTCCATCTTCAACTCCTTCATGATGGTCATTTTCTTGGTGGGTCTGGTGTCCATGATTCTGATGAGAACACTAAGAAAGGATTATGCCAGATACAGCAAAGAAGAGGAAATGGATGACATGGTAAGTTTTTATGGACTCAGCAATTTGCTCTGAAGCATGCAGTTATTTGCTGAATGTAAGGCTAAATCTGTTGGTATCGCTATTATTGTTTTCTGAGCGTTACTGACGGCTACGTTTTGTCTTTCATAGTCTTTTTGCCTGTTTTCTTTTTGTTTGGACTTGTACTGCACTGTCCATTTTAATCTTATGCACGTGTCACTAAGACTTCCTGGTCTGTGAGAATGTCTCATTGTGTCACTGTGTCATCAGGACAGAGACCTGGGAGATGAATACGGGTGGAAGCAGGTACACGGTGACGTGTTTCGGCCATCGAGCCATCCACTGATCTTCTCCTCGCTAATCGGCTCCGGCTGCCAGATCTTCTCTGTCTCCCTCATTGTCATCATTGTTGCTATGGTTGAGGATCTGTACACAGAGTGAGTAATTGGCAGATAATTGCATTGTTGTATCTTATTGTTGTGATTGTGGGGTTGTGGCCAGATACCATGTTCCATTTTAAATCCAGCTCAGAGCAAGTGAAAAGGCTGGATTTGTTGAGTTCAAGTCTAAGTAATCTTACATCAAATAGTTTCCTCCTCTTATTGATATATTGCCTAAGAGCAATGTTCAGTTAATTTTGCTAAAAACAAACAGTCCAAGTGAAAAGCTACAAGTTACAAATTTGGTTAAGAAGTATTATTTTCTTGCAAATGGTGAAAACCGCAGAATGAGTGGGTCGTCAGAGCAAAGGAGGGTAATGCTTTTATAAAGATCACAAGTGACTGTTTCCTAATGTGTGTGTGTGAGTGTAAGAAGTCATCTGAATGAGCTTTTCATTGGTAAAATTCAAGCCCTCTGTAGCTTAAAAATGTATGATTCTATGTGAGTGTAGGAAAACACTATAAATAGGGGAATAAAGCCCACAAACTGGGCTCCACTTGTATCATTTCTCTCTGCAGGAGAGGATCCATGCTGAGCACAGCCATCTTTGTGTATGCTGCCACCTCCCCTGTCAATGGCTACTTCGGGGGAAGCTTGTATGCAAAACAAGGAGGTAATAAAAAAAATGTCCACGCTTCACATTCTCTCCTTCCTGAGTATGCACCATTGGCTTGATATTTCCTCTGAAAAGCTGTTGGAAGTTCCTCACATTATGCTTTTTGTTTGTCTGAACAATACAGGCAGAAGATGGATTAAGCAAATGTTCATCGGGGCCTTTATGATCCCAGCCATGGTATGCGGGACTGCCTTCTTCATCAACTTCATCGCTATCTACTACCATGCCTCCAGAGCCATCCCATTTGGCACCATGGTAGGTTTGACACAGCGGCAGCCTCCCTAGAAACCACAGAGTGATGAAGAACATCCTCTGAGTCAGCTTCAGTTTATCTGTGTGGCTGTGCTCAGAGTAATCAGTCAATGAGCGCAAAGGCAGCTGAAGTAATGAGAATCATGCGGGAAGTATTCAGTCAAGTGTTTTAACTGCATCTCATACAGTGCGAGTGCTTGAAAATATGTTTCTAAAAAGCAGGATAGAAAATGATCCTTTGCCTCGTCTGAAGAGCATTAAAAACAGATCACATCAGAGAAAACACATTCCATGTGACAGTTTTTACATTCTGCTGAGTTTATTTCTGCATTTAGTGCCAAAGCACAGAAACTCTTCAGTTTCTTCATTACAAACGGCTGTTTGGTGGCTTGACACAACACACAAGAGTTGTTCTGTGTCCATCAGCACAACATGAGATAGTTGTGCCAAGTAACCATCTTGTTTTGGGACATTTGCACCTCCCGATCAGGCGATGAGCATTAATTATGAAAATGTGGTAATCAAAAGATCCAGCACCTCTTAGAGCTATTTCAGTATTTTATTACAGGGACACAGTCAAAGGACAGCTGAGATAAATGATGGGGGATCTGAAAACACCCTGAATGTCAGCTGTAAAAGCAGCCCGCCCAATTTAATATTAATCATTTTTGTTTTTCCCACAGGTCGCCGTCTGCTGTATCTGCTTCTTTGTCATTCTGCCCCTAAACCTCGTGGGGACAATTCTGGGGAGAAATCTGTCCGGACAGCCGAACTTTCCCTGCAGAGTGAATGCCGTGCCGCGACCGATCCCTGAGAAGAAATGGTAGGTGTGTCACAGGCTGGGTGTCGCTGAGTTTGGGAAATGTTAGGAATTTGTCTTGGTGACGCTGGATGTTGTTGGGACGCTGTATGAAACCTAAATAAAAAAGAATGCAATCACTTGCTGGCATCACGTCATGGTATAGTTATAAAAACCAATGAAGCTGATGAGGTAAAACATTCAATATATTGTCTTTGTGCTGTTTTCAGTTTAGCATAACTACACATCTAACCAACCAACATTAAAATAAATTGCGTGTTTTGTTTTACCAGCAATCTAAATATATTCATTATTTCACAATGATATGAAACAGAACATTTTGGGGGATTTTTACAAGCTGGCATCCGGTGTGCATTCAAACATTGTGGCACAGGGTGTATTTATGGCTGTACCGGGAAGTGTAATGACTGACCAGTGCGCAGTGAGGAAGTTGTACTTAATGCATGAAATGAATCCCAAGTGTTGCAGGGCCTGTGCTCAAGTGTGCTCAAGACATCGAAAATGGTTGTGCTGTCTGCACAAACTCTTTGGGTAATGAAAAATAGCAAAGCAATAAACTGTGAGTGCATTAACATTACAACCTTCTGCCAAGTGCTGTGGCCAGCTGCCAGCAGGAAATGGTAGAAGCAACTTCAGGCTTCTGTCAGTCAGACTTTGCTTGAATTTCCAACTTGTGTCCCCCTTATCCCTTTTCCTTCTCATAACACAACAAGTCATGCAACCTTTGCCCTGGAGGGGGGGATCTGATGTGGACCTTTGACGGTATGCAGGCGTTTCTTCTCACATTGAGTGTTTGGTCTCTCAGGTTCATGGAGCCGGCTGTCATCGTGTGTCTCGGGGGAATCCTTCCATTCGGGTCCATTTTCATTGAGATGTAAGTCGATGCTGCGGCACTGAGGGGTTTGTGTGTGGTCACATGATCTTTGCAGTGGGTGATATGTCGTCATTCCTGTTCTTCAGGTATTTCATCTTCACATCTTTCTGGGCCTACAAAATCTACTACGTGTACGGCTTCATGATGCTGGTCCTGGTCATCCTGTGCATTGTGACTGTGTGTGTCACCATCGTGTGTACGTACTTCCTGCTCAACGCTGAGGACTACAGATGGTGAGCACGGTCGTGTTTTTGCTGCAGTGACTTTTGACTTTTTTGTGGTGGAATATAATGTCTTTCAACATGTTTGCCATAAACCTCATGTCCACCTGCCTCAGTCTCCAACTGACTTTCTTCTCTTTTCTAGGCAATGGACAAGTTTCCTCTCCGCTGCATCCACCGCTGTTTATGTTTACATGTACTCCTTTTACTACTACTTCTTCAAAACTAAGTAAGTTTTACTCTTCATTTAACCACACACCCTGGTGAAATACAGTCCCTGTCTGAGAACTCCAATCCATTTCTTACATGTGGTTTTATCCTGTTCTGTTTCAGGATGTACGGGCTGTTCCAGACATCCTTCTACTTTGGCTACATGGCTGTGTTCAGCACTGCCCTAGGAATCATGTGCGGTGAGTCCCTCCATACCGTTGTTTAAATACTGCAGGACCATCCTGAACTGAAGAGAATCACGGCCGTTCACAGAATTCAGCTTTTATAATGTTTTGGAAACTACAGCAGCCACAATTTCATCTATCAGATATGTGGTGACAGAATGAATGGCAATTTTGGCAATCTGTCAGTGTGACTAATTAGCTAAGAGGCAGAGCTCTTGAATATTTTGGTGCAGTTTCCAAAGGATTGGGCCCAGCGCAAAGGCGTTTTAGTATTATTATCCTAAATCTTGTACTTTTTTCTATGAGCTTTGCTTCTACAAGGGCTCCACGTCAGCCTGCCTTGTTTGACTCTGTCGTTTGTGAGTAGGGCTGCGTTCATTGAGATTTGATCATAAGTGTGAACAAATGCTTCATTCACAAAAATATTGTCAAAGACAAAAAAACTAAGCTTTTCACACCCCAGAGCTTCAAGTTGTGCTGCCAGAAATCAGCAGACGGAAACCTAACAAATGTAGCAATGTCAGTAGTCGAAGGGAACCCAAAACAGAAAGTATTAATACCACTGCACCATCGCACTATGATGGAGATGAAGAGGGACTGATTTGACATGAAGCTGGATGCTGAAGAAATGCCCGCCAATCCAAAGCAGCCCACAAATATGGTGGGAGGTGGTCAAAGGGATGTGACAGTCATGGAGGTGGATGTGAGGAAATTGCACAGCAGGCGATGTTACGTTGTTGATTGGGGCGTAGGGCGCTCCCTTGGACAGGAACCTGCACCTTTACACCTCTCAACAAATTGGCAAAAAGGAAACAATGATGAAGCGGTGTGCAGAATATTAATGCAGCATCAAGTTCATGCACACGCACTCTTAGGGACAAGACACGTACACGTAGTTCTTTCATGAAGTCCGGTGTCTTTTCAGGGCAGCCTGCTCATTTTGTCCACATCGGTTCTTCAGCTTTAAGTGCTGTTAAATAGACCTTTCTGAGCCGCTGCGAGCCAAAGCCATCCTTCACCTTGAAGTGTAATAAGCAGCGGCTGGCACCTTGCACCTTAAAACACCTTTGTGGAGCCATCTCTAATCTACGCTCGCTACTACATGGTGCCTTGTGGGTTTGTTGTATGTCTGACTGGTTATTTTGTGGATGTAGGATGCGCTTTTCCTTGCACACACCTTTTATTGGATACCTTCGCCCGGCATCATTTTGCCCTGTGATTGATTTACCTGAAAAGTTAGAGCAGAACGTGCTACTAAAACTCACAGAACACATCCGTTTGTTCCAGGTGCTGTTGGATACATGGGAACAAGTGCCTTCGTGAGGAAGATCTACACAAATGTGAAAATTGACTAAGGAGGGAAGCAGCAACACAGGGATAATGGTGGATTTGCCTACGTGTATCCTGAAAGACGGCGGGCACAAGTCATTCGTTATTACTTTTCTTTCTTGCAAAGAGATTGTGAGAATCTCACTTCGTACAATGTAGTTGTTTTTTTTTTTCTTTCCATTTTCTGAATGAATTTCAGCGCCGCAACTCAAAGTGAACAAGAGCAAATCTGCAGAAGAGATATCAAACACACAAGGTTCTGTTTTTATCAGTTGCTTTCAAACAAACGTTGGGGCAAATGTTTAAGGCTGACATGGCTTCTCTTTTCCAACCCAGTCCCACCTGAGACCAGAGAACAGAAATGTTTATTGATGGAATAGTGTAGCTCTCTTCAGTGAAGAGGCCTAAGTGTATTGAAAGCCTTTGTTCTGTTGTGTCAGAATATTGGAGGGTTGGGTCTGTGCCCGTGTTCTGACTTGATTTCTATTTTGTATTCTTGAAGTCACTCGAAATATCGTTACTGCACAGTCCACTAGTCTGTTCTGATTTACTTCCACTGCAGAAAAGATGATACAAGAGCTGTGGTCACTCCAGAATCATTCCCCCCATTTTGACGATTCTTAATTCCCCCTTTTGGTAGCAGTTCATCCAGTTAAGGAGAGATTTTAGTCCTGCTGTAGTTTACTGTACAGACGAGAGCAGAGGGACTGATTGATGGTTGAAGTACAGTAAGAACCGATTTTTAAATGGATGTTTGATGTGATCCCATTTCCCCGTTTAGCCGGGGTTTTCTTAATGTTTGGGTTTGAATGAAGTCTACTTGTAAAGATAATATATGGATGGGGGGGAGTGTATATAACCTTAATAATGTACCTTTAGATGTAGATCCCAAATGTATTTTCGTTGTACAGATTTATTACAGGGTGTTTTTTTTTTTTTAATGAATCATTCAGTTAAAAACAAAAAGAAGAGATTTAGTTCTGTTTTTTTTTTGTTTGTTTCTTTGTTTGGTGCTTGGGATGGGGCTGGTGGCGCTGTTACATCTTGCCTGAAATTGCATGAAGTTTTCACCAAACCATCTGCTCATCAAATTCCACTTCATTCAGCGCTGTCGGTTTGTTTGTTTTTGTTTTTTTTTCGATGACAGTAGGCCTGCTTATGGACACTCTTCTTGTTTGGATTTCATATATTATTTAAAGCTTTAAAAGGCTCTACATCTTCTGGTAAGCCATTTCCCTCATGTTCTTTCTGTTGCCTAACCTGAAACATCATTTGTGAATGTCGGAAGGAATGAGGCGGTTGCTTTGTTTCCGCAAACATACTGTACAAAGTGAAGTTTATGTCCACTTAAAACTAGATGTTTTCATAACCACACAGTCTGCGGAGTGTTTCAAATGCTTTTTTCCATTTTGTGTAAATACAGTATGTACCCAACTTGTATGAGAAGTGGCAATGCCTTTTTTTTTTCTAATTTCTGGTTCTCCCCCACTGAAGTTGATTTTGGCACCTCATGTTGTGTACCAATGTCTGATTAGACATTTTGAACCTGCATATTAACTTGCTGTAAAAAGAGAAAATAAACATGTTTATGTACAGGGGTTATTAAGTGTGGTTTTGACTTTGAGGGTAAATATTTTTCAACTAAATTATGAGATAAGCTTATACAAAATGCACTGTAGATGTGTAGTAGAGTAAGAGGAGCACACAGCAGAACTGCTCAATGTCTGATTTATGCAGTGTCAGGTCAGTCGGCCTGAACCTCTGCTTAAAATATAGACCACTACGCCACTATCTGGCACATGAATCAGAACAAAGCGCTGTCATTTATAAAGAATATCTTTATTACTGTATTCAGATGAGTGAGTAAATACAATTTATAAACTGTAAACTAAGAGTACAATTATGTTTAGACTTGAGCCATTCACTGTTTAGGGTGGAGGAGTTGTGAACTTTGTCTTCTTCAGTTGACTTTTTCAAAGTACTCTTTGGACCCCTCTGGGGTTGGTTTAATCTGAAAAGCAAACAGTTGCAAAAAAATCAACTTCGAAAACTAGTTTCCACATACAGAGGACCGACAGACCAAGTGAACAACAGTTTCCTCAATTTACATATCCTGAATACACACACACACACACACACACACACTCTACTAATTAAATAAACATGACATGAAAAGGACAGCGGGTAACATTTAAGTTTGCAGCAGAAAAACAGGAACTGATCTGACTGAGGGAGCATTTGCAGATGGTATCAGAGACTGAAGGAACTCACTGTTGGGGACTTAGGGGTCCAGCTGGCCGGACACACCTCGCCGTGGGTCTCCACAAACTGGAACGCCTTCACCAAACGAAGGGTCTCTTCTACGGAGCGGCCCACTGGCAGGTCGTTCACACTCATGTGCTTCACCACACCGTTGGGATCAATGATGAACAGGCCCCTGGAGGATAATACCATCAAAAATCAGTCACATTTTAACATTTTAAATTGTAAAAAAGTACCATTTCCATAGTCTGTAATGGCAGCACAGGTGAATAGATGCTTCCTAAAATTCACATAATGAACCCACCTCAGTGCAATGCCTGGACCCTCCAGCAGCACCCCATAGTCTCTGGAGATCTGCTTGGTGAGGTCGGACAGCAGGGGGATGTGGATGTTGCCCAAACCTCCAGTCTGACAAAACACCATGAAATAAAACCTGCTAGATTAACACTGACACAATCACTGCTGCTAATACAGGTCCAAATCATGCATTTCAGAGTGTGTCAGCATTACAACATGCATTACATGCGCCACTTCAGGTCAGTCACTTACTAAAGATGTGTCTGTTACACAGTAATTACTCAGTACCTTGCGTGGAGTGTTCATCCATGCCAAGTGAGTGAAGTGAGAGTCCACAGACACACCCACCACCTCACAGTTAATGTCATGGAACTCGTTGGCCTTGTCGCTGAATGAGATGATCTCTGTTGGACACACGAAGGTACTGCAATACGACAAACACAGAGAGAAATGATAGGCGCCACAAGTGGACCGTTTAATAAACCCAGTACATCTGCAGAGGACTGGAGAGAGATACCTAAAACTCCTACCTCAGTGCTCTGTACGTTTAAATCAAAGGTTGGGAAAGCCATCACAATACTCACAAATCCAGTGGGTAGAAGAAGAGGACCAGGTATTTGCCCTTGAAATCAGCAAGGCTCATCTCCTTGAACTCCCCATTGTGGACGGCTGTGGCCTTAAAAGCAGGAGCAGGCTGAGTGACAGCAGGGGCCCATCTGGAAGTGCCTGATATAGAAAAGTCAAACTCAATTTATTCATTCAGACTTTTTGCTTTGTAAAAGCAAGGTACGTCTTACATTGTCAGGTAGTCAGACACCATACTGAAAACTGCAGACACCTTAAGTGATGGGAGCTATTTACAGAAAGGAAAAGGGTGAAAAAAGGGACAGGCAACTTATTTAAAATTCCTTTTTTCAACAACTTGACCCACTGTCCAGTGCTTACACAAAGATCAAACATCAACGTTCACCGCCGAATGCTTTCAGTGCAGTTATATTATGATGACATGAGCTGCAAATGGCAACCATCAAAAACATCAATGACAATTTTAATATTTTATGTGACTCTAGGGAATACAGTTGCCTTATCATAAAACAATAACAAAACATTTTATTGTTCAGCTGTGATGTGACGATGTGCTGTCACAATGAATACTTCGTTTCACTGTCATCTCTTCATGATCCTGGTTAATCAGACACTGACAGAGCCTTTACACTAAAACCCTTTAGATATGAATTGTTCATTCAATGGATTAATCATTTATGTTCTAGCCTATCTCATCAAACATCCACTGTATATTCTGTGACTTTGGTTTTGTACATACTGGTAGAGAAACAGGCTCTCTGCAGTGCAGGCCCACTGAGGCTTCGTGCAGCTCCAGATGCTCCATGTTGACAGGCTGCTGTGACTTTCCACCCTCCTGCTGCTACCCTTGCCTATAAAAAAAGATCAAGCCAACATGAATAACCCACAAAAACACCATAATACTAAGCTGTTTTGGTTAGCGACTTGACAACACTTATGTTTAAACTAGCCATGTTTTGTGTCTTCAACATAAGGTCTGAAATAGAGTAAAAATGTGTCAAACGCTTTCAAGCTTTGTGTGTATTTAATCTGAATTTGTCCTCTGTGAAGTGAAAACATGGCCTTGCTCTATTACTTTCCAGAACCTTCTTTTGCTGCTATCTTCAGAGGTAGGAGAGGGTGTCTTAACAGACAATCAACGTGAGCAGTGGATGTTGCAAAAGACAGGATATAATCAGGTTTGATGTCAACAGGTTCTCCAGGCTGAACAAGACCACATCCTGTTCAGAAAAACATGAATGACACGCTAAACCTCATTCACGAGCTGCAGCTTAGATTCTTAGTGAGACTGAGATGTTTAAACCCTATTTTACATGTTGAGTGTTTGTAGGTGGACACATTTATTGAGAATCATCACATAAGGAGTAACACTGATGCCGCTCTGCTCTCTGTGGGTTTAAAAGTAGAGCGCTTGTGACCACGCCCAGCACAGCAGGTGATTTTCATCAGCTGCCAGCGGCAAAATACCTGCTGAGAGAACAGTAATTGCTGTTACTGGCAAGCACACTAAAAATAAGTCCCCTGAGCCTGCACAACATGTTTTCTTGGCCTGCCGTGGATATGTGGCTGTAAAGAACACGCTAAAAATCATACGTTTCTGCTGAATAGTTTGTCTGTCTATAGGTTAGTTAAGTACTGTGCTAACTTTCTGCAATTAAATGATGAATCCTGTTAATGATCATGAATTGTTGACATTTTCTTTGATTTAAAATGTGTCCTTTTAAGTTCATTAGTTGACCAGTTTTGCTTTTCCAATAGATTTCCCCTGTACACGTTTGACTTATTACAGCAGGAAAAACAAATAACATTCATTATTGCTCTGTTCTATTCAGCTGTCCCCATGCAGGTCATGACCATGAGTCAGCATTTAAAAAAAAAAAAAAAACACAGGACGCTGACACTGAAGCAGCCAAATGAATTCAGCTATCTTTATTATTGTTATTATTAATAATACAGTTCTTGTAATAGTATTATTTGCACCTGAGATTATTATTATTATGTCAAAAGAGGCCTTTTTAGTCATGTTTAATCAATATTACTCCTACTATCCTGTCTTTGTATGACTCTCAAGCTATACACTGTTAATGTAAATGCACAATAACAACCTACAGATGGCCATTGTGTTAAAAAATACAAACTTTAATACTTTTACGCTGCTGTTATGTTTACTGTCACCTAAAAACCTGCAGTTTCCATTAGGACAAAACCATATGTCTATTGATGGATGCTGCACACGTCACAAGACATAGACCTTTACTTAGCAGGGCTGCAACTAATGACTATTTTCATTATTGATTAATCTGTTGATTATTTATCCTCAATTCACCGATTAGTTGTGTGGTCATTAAAACATGCAAAAGTGGTGAAAAATGTCAATCAGTGCTTCCCAAAGCCCAAGATGATATCCTCAAATGTCTTGTTTTGTCCACAACCCAAAGATAATCAATTTGCTGTCATGGAGGACTGAAGAAACCAGAAAATATTCACAGTTAAAGTCAGAGAATTTTTACTAATTTTGTCAGTTTCAATACAAAAGCACACAACATGTAAAGTGCATGTCTTGCTAACTAGCCTGGCTTACTGTAACATGTCAATAGCACAGACGTCATTAATAAATGTCATTAGTTAGACCTGTCCTTTCCTGCTGCGACATGTCCCAGTGTCCAGTGTGAAGAGGCTCTGAATAGAAACAATGACACATTACTCTGATAAGGATTTTTTGTGTTTTAATTGAGAACCATATCCGTGTGACGTAGCGACCGCGGACCAGAGATTTGTCACCATATGGTTCGATGTGCGACACACACGACATGACAGCGGCTCAATGCAGAGGTCACATATTCATCAACACCTGCTATCCACGCTAGTTAATTATTAATTAATTAACACCAAACTAAGGCAAAAGCGTGTCGAGAGCAAATCTGATGTTGTGTTAGAAGAAGTTGCACTTACAGAGGTCCTGAGTAGTCTTCCAATGGTGGCTGCCATCTTGGATTATGTCACAAGAGTGCGGTTTGAGTCGGTCATACGTCATTTACGCACGTGCTCGACGCAAACCTGTCCACTGAGACAATATAAACATAAAGTATTATATTTTGTAATATTCTGTTAATTAGATTTAAGGAAATCCATACCAGTTTCCTGTTACCCGTTTTCTCTAAAAAAAAAAAAAAAAAAAAAACAAGCTCTCCTGTTGCCTTCAGGTGCTCCTCAGATGTTGAGATAATTAATCATTACAGTCTTTTCGAGTTTAAAGGTTCATTACTGATCTTGGAAATAGCAAGCTGTTGTGTGCTGATTATACGTCCAAACGTTTAGCATCAACTATGAGCACAGAACCTTTGCTCTCTGTTCCGTGAACTGAACACAACGGCAACTTGAACTTGCCAGATTTACAACCTCCGATATTCCCGATGTCCTAGAATGCAGCATAAGTCAGCCCACGTGGTTGAAGGCGGAAGTAGTTTAGAATTAGTACTTGACCTCAAAAGCAGGAGCAACACATGCAGGTAAAATATATACTTTAGTTGTTTTATAGTAATTTAATTTATGAGACGTAGATGCGCTCGCCGCTCTAATGGATCCTAATCTGCTGTACTGGAAAGACCATGGACAGGTACGTGTGCACAGCAGTGTTTTAACATGCAGAGCATGATCAGTGATGAGGATGTGTTACATTCAGCCAGTCACAATGAAACTGTGTTTACACCTTCGTTCCTCTCATACTTTATGTTAAGCATTGACCTTCAGCTTTCCTCTTTCTTCAGTCTTTCCTCAGCCGCCTGCGGATCTGGGTTAGTCTCCTTGATCCAGTTTCCCTGTTTGCCTCTGATGTGAGTAGCAGCCTCTGCAGTAATCTTATGCTGTGAGATAATACCTGATGGTTAACTGGTGATACTGCTCACCTCAGGCTGAGATACAGAAGGCCCACGCTCTAGTTGGAAGTGGAGAGAAAGTAAATGAAAAGGTGAGATCATGTTTTAGTGGTCAGTCAGATTCATGAGCCCACCACATATTTACTGGACTCTGCTCTGTTTTCTCCTCTAGGATGGTGACCCAGTGATCCTCTCACTTGTAAGTCCAGCAAGAAAAGCGACACTGCAAATAACATCCTCTCAACATAAAAGAAAAAGTTTTCTGCATAATGGCACACCACTGTAACGACTGCCACCTCTTCCTGTCTGTGAAACCAGAGGGGTTTGACTGTTCTTGTTCATTAAGAATCCATTTATACTCATGTGTTTATGTCTGTGAATGTGTCCTGATGTTTATCCTCTGGAAGCTGTGCTGTCCAGATGTTGCGATTGCAGTGAGTTTAATGTGTCTCGATGACTGCTCTGTGTTTCCAGTCGTCTGTCCATGCTGACTCCGGAGCTGTTCTTCCTCTAGTTTTCCGCCCTCCAGGTACAGTCCAAGCTTTCACAATTTCAGAGGAGTTTTCATCCATCATTACTTTTATTCATAGCAGTAAGTGAGTAATAGTAGCAAGTATAAATCTGTTGTGAAAGAAACTAGAATGGCAGAAACTCATTCAGATCTTGTTGCATTAAATAAGTCTTTAAACATCTCAAATGGCATTTCTCAAACTTGCACATCGTGAATCATGTCTATTATTACGATATAACTGGAAACACTTAATTTGAAACAGAGACGCTGACGCCCTCATTTTCTTTCCAGCACTGTTTCCAATATCAGCGCCTCTGGTACGTGTGCCGTCCTGTGAATGCATCATGACTCTTTGCTCTTCATAGTGGTCGTGAAACGAGTGCTTGACATTTTTTAAAATCTTTTTTGTTTCAGGTGCTTACCAGCTTTTTGCCACACAACACTGTCAAAGCTGCTCTGTTTTCGCAGGTAATGAAGCACATTCATCAGCCTCCTTATAGTATATCACATGTGACTGCAGCACAGTGTAGGTTAATGATAAAACAATGCCCTCTCTCAGATATTGTTGCAGAGTTACAGTGCTGGTTTCAACCATGCGAACAGAAACTCCTCATCAGAGCAGGTAATATTCAGATATTACCACCCAAAATGACTCTTATTTGCTTGACTCATTGATGAGTCTTCAGCCTCTAATCTGTCTTCAGCCTCTCAGCGTCCTCCCTGTGTTTCTGCCTCACCTTATCTGCCTTTATCGCTCACCACCAGGGGAAGCAGATGTCTGTGAAGCAGCTTCTGTTGATGGCTGGAACAGTTTCCTTTGCAACATGTGCAGGGGTGTGTATGACATGATAACTTCTGCTGATTGTGATGTTTCAAGTCAAAAAATTTGGCTTCTTAAAACCTATTTTTTTTATTGTTTCCTGTGTCATTTGTTTCAGGCCCTTCCCCAAATTTTCATTAACCGTCTTCGTGTGAGAAGTGTACAGATCCAGGCTTTCTATAGGTCGATATTGCTGATCCCACTCTCAGGTAAGTTCACAGAGCCGTATATTGTATCAAAAATCAGAATACTTTACATGTCATTAGTGTAAATTCACTCCAGCGTGGATGTACACTTGTGCATCATTAGCTTCTTTTCCTTTTTTCTTTTGATTTAATGTTGAGTCAGCTGGTGTGGATCCAGTAATAACAGGAAGCTCACATGCTGTGTAACTCTCTGCAGCTGCTGTGGCCTTCTTCAGCGTGCTCACTGTCAGAAGTGAAGAGGCAGAAACGGGAATCCAAGTGTTTGATTCCAGCGGAAATCCAGTCGGCCTCTCGAAAGCAGCGGGACAAAAGGTGAAAAGAGGAGCAAATGGACAAAAGCAAGTCTTGTCTTTGAGAAGCTGCAACAATGTTTAAGGTTTTTTTTCTTTTTGTTCAGGCTGTGGGGGAAACTGCGTTGTCCAGGGCGGTGCTCTTTGGTTTCACTGGAGCTGTTCCTCATCTCCTGGTTTTGCTCTTGTGGAGGTCAGTGGCTTTTAAATGTAGTAATATTTAGGTGGAGAAAACCACCCCTGTTGGCCTCTTCACATTGATCTTTATTCACAGAAGCAGACTTCTCCAGAGGAAATCCCTGCTGATCACTCCCCTCCATCACATAAGTGTTGCATTTGCTCTGGGCTTGATGATCCCTGTCTCATTCAGTCTCTTTCCACAACTGGGAACGGTAAGACTCGTGATCCTCCCGTGCCGTAAAGTTCTGCTTGTGATGAACTCAGCTGACGTAGACCTTGTTTTACAGATAAAGAAGGAAAAGGTGGAGAAGGAGCTGCAGGCTGCAGTGGGAGACGGGCCATTATACTACCACAGAGGACTTTGAGGAGCTGTTCCACATAGCAGATACCACCAAAACACGTGGCCATCACTGAATGGCATTTTGATAAATATCTTCAACATCTCGCAGCTGAAAATGTTGGATGCATGTCATAGACTCAAAGATTTTCATGTTTAAAACACTGTTTAGCGGAGTGAAACAAGCTATCAGCTGCTTTTTGATAGTAAATTTATTTAGTTGGAATATTAAGTGCATTTATAGATAGGAAATATTACATCAATTCATGAAAATACATTTAGTTTTCAAAGTTACATGAGCATTTCTGTGTATTGCACTGGGTGTCTTTTCTGAAATACTGAGGCACAAAAACATCCTTTTGGCAATGTGGCTGAAAAAGTACTGAAATGTAAAACAACAGCGCTCTAAGCTATATCATCAACATCAATAAAGAAAAAAATAAAACCTGAACAGTAACAAACACAATGCAGTATAAATCAATGTGGAAGAGGAAGCACCAATCATCATTTGATCAGCTGCAGACTGATGAGGAACGGCTCTTCTCTATAAAACACTTTCTGAAAAAGCCTCATATCACAACCAAGTTTGCTTGTAATTCATTTGTGTGCAGCACTGACGTCATTAGTAAAATACAAAATGTGACATTGTTAAAAGAAACGTCAATAAACCCACATTGTGCAATGTTTCTATCAGCTAACTCATTAATAATAGTAAGTGCCTGTTACATCTGAGCCGGTTCAGCTGCTGTGCTGTGTTTCTACATACATGAGTGTGAATCTTCACAGTAAGCACCCAAGATTTCAGACCAGGAGCGACATTTGATGTTTCTGAGTACAGCTTTGGAGCAGGAGCTAACATCTGGAAAGCACTTAGATGTACCAGCTGAAAAAGTACCAGCTTTTTTTGTCTCCATTTCACGACGCTGGAGACAAATCCTGAAGTGCCTTTTGACCGTAACTACTGTTAAAGGATGAGCTGAGCGTCATCGAATCTCTTTCTTACTGTCACCAAACCCCATGAAAAGACCAAAATGGACTTTCCTATTGTCTGTGGTACTTCACTCCAAGTCTACTGGTCTCTACTGAAGATGTAAATGTTTAAAAAGGAGTCACAAATATATTGTAACCTCATAAAATAGCAGGGCACTGTCATCTTTAACAATCATTACTCAAACAGAAGTAAGTAGTGCATTTGTTGGGGACTATTTTCAGCTGTGGATTAATGCACATTTGGTTCTGTGGTGACTATTTATGGACTGAATCAAACGGCCAGTGTGGCAACGTGACTCACTGATGTGTTTTTAATACCTTTTGATAAAAATGGAGCACAAAGAATAAGATATATCAGGCTTTGGATAGACAGACATTTCTTGGTCTTTTCATGGGATTGAAAAAATAAAACACTGCCAAACGTATCCTTTAATGTGATGACATAAAACATCCTGGTATTGGTTCATGACACCACAGCAGTGGATGATAAAAACTGACGCTAGTGAAACCTACCTTTCCTTCCTCACGAGGAGAAAATGCGTTGTGCATGCCCTCGTGATAACTGTGAGTGTGCACAAACTCTCTCAGAAAACAGTAATTATCCCAAAATCGACAAAACAGTACAGCCAGAGTCCACGCTGTCGAGATCCTGCAGATCAGTGTCTGAAAACAGGTTTATATCCGTAAGAGCTGTTCGGCAGCTGCCAAATGAAAGAGGAAGTTCTCTGTCGCTGGAGGGAAATGATGCTGCTTTAAACCTTCCAATGTGATTTTAGAGTCTTCGCACTCGTCAGCCAGGGCCACCAAGTTGGCAAGGATCTCTTTAGTCTTGACAGAAATGTCCTGTGAACGTACACACAGCCGTCATGTTAGGTTCAAGGCTACATTTCTTGCAACAGTGGACTGAATACAGACACATCTGGGAACTCTCACCTTAATGACCTGAGTGTCTGACCTCTCAGCATCCTCTGCAGACTGGACAATGAGGTGGCCGATGTCCTTGTGGAGCTTCCCCATAGCCATGGCCTCTGTGGTGGGATAGTGAACATCAGTCTGAGGGAAATGCTGTCCTGCTCTGAGACACCAGAGAGCTCTTAGAAGTATACTGTACCTTTGGCACTCTGGGATACTGTAATGACACTGTCTGGGAGGTTCACATACACGTCATACAAGTCTGATCTGTTGCTCATTTCCGGATCCACAAATCCTGCCACATATCCTGAGGAGAAAACGAACACATTGGTGCATAAATAATTCACTTCCCCATCATGAGATCATAGTGATCATAGTGGAAATGATGGCTAATCGCCAAACGTGAGACGTTTACTGTTAATTAGAGTAAATAAAGCAGGAGGCAGCCTCACCGGGGCATTTCTTGAGATCCTCTAGTTCAACATCAGTCGGGTGCACATACGGGTGCAGGATGGACCAGTCTTTCCTGTGCCATGTCAGAGTAGGCAGAACTCTGAAGGGGAACAGGTGCAGAGTTATCTACAGATGACAATATTCTCCACTGCAAAGTGATCATTAAAGTTTCAAGCCAGATCTTTTGAATTTTAGTGTAAAAGGCACCGTGTGAACTCCAATAACGCTTCAATCCGAGGGTGATGGACAATGATCCTCTTCTTCAGCATGAGAGCGGTGTACAGGATGACGGTCTCCATGCCAAACTGAGACACCACATCTGAGGGAGAACGGAAACACGGAAGGAAAGTGGATGACTTGCTTTTGTCTCTGAGGGAAATGTAGTCTGTGTTTCAACTGGATGTATTTGAACTACTTTTAATTTTGCCTGACTGGAAGTAACATCGCTATTTTCTGTTTCTACATTTCGATGACAAATTCTACACAAGTGGTCAAAATATTGCTGAACATTTCTTGGTGACAGTGATGTCTCACCTTTGAGTGATCCAGCCAAGTACGCTTTCCGTACATCATAGTCCTTAATTAGAAACGAGCCATTTTCATCACTCTGGCAAATTCCTTTGGTGAGGACGGTGACATAAGCCTCCATCATTTTGACCGGACTGCCATGTTTGATGTACATCCTGGACAGCAAACAAAAACACACCGCTCAAATGAAGAAACCCTCTCTAAAGGAAAGAGTACAAACGGTGTCATCTGTGCACACTGCACACTGTACCTGCAGAGTATTCTGCTCAGTGCAGCATACTTCTCAGGGTTGAAGTCTTTTGCTGTCACAACTACTGAAAAGTGAGTCACCTTGAAGGCAGATGGAGGCAGAAATACAACACAAGGCACATATTAAAAACATAGAAATGCTGTACTCTCACTGTTCCTGGCTGCAGAGTCTCTGGAAACTCTACCTTGCTTAGTGCTGTGGGCTCCTGCACCTCCACCGTGGTGATGTAGTACCAGGTACGACAGAACTGACCAAACACAAAGGTGTGGAAATCCCGGCCACCCTGTGTCAGACAGCACTTGCTGAGCAGGACTTGCCTCAGGTCTGAGCCCACAGAGGGATAGCACCACACCCACAGCGTGTCTCCATTCACATCTTTCTCTGGGTAGAGGACAAATAAAACCACAGTTCATATATGAATCTGAATATCTTGGTTGGACAGACATTAAAAACAATCTAAGACAGAGGTCCATGCTCAGCTCACTCATGTCCACCGCCTAACATGCAGGACCAAAGAACCAATGACGGACACGAAGCCCTGCTGATGATTATCATGTGACTGCCCCGCACGTACAGCGAGTCTGAGGCGCCAACTTTGCTTGAAAGCCGACCAAGAAACAAGAAACGACCTGTGAACTAAAACTTACCAATTAATCCGACGCTTAACATAAGCTGCGTTTCAGGTGCTGCCATATTCCATACCTGAAAGAGTTCAGAACCACAAGTTAACCGGAGAAACACCACCAACCATCTTCCTCCGTGGACACTAACGTTAATTATGAAATACCCTGAGAGCTCCTGCCAGGTCCAAATACCCGAATGCGATGCTTGACAGATTTGATAAGACAGTAAATGTGTTCAAACTTGTCAGTGGCCTTGCAGGGATTTCTGCTGTAAACAGACTTTCCTCCCTGTGCGAGATCTCTTCCTTCTTCCGGGACTGGAGAATGTACGGGAGGAGACACGCTGCTGCCAACCAATCATAGCAGGCGATAGTTCAGCGGTAACGGTGCGTTCACGGTTAGTGGAATTAAACACTAGATTAAGCAAGACATAAAATACTTGTTAAATGCCAATAAACGATTGTGCCTACACCTCTAATTGGATCGATTAATATTGCAGTTTTTGTTAATCAGCAGATAAATGATCGCTGACAACAGTAAAATAGTATTCTAACTATATTTTGGGCAAATACCTCTTAACTATAACGATAATCTTAAAAGCGTTTCTCTGTAACGTCACAAGGTTCAGTCAAACGAGGCATGTCCTAATCAGGATTTTTTTAACCCGATCCTTTGACATAAAGTACCAACTGATATTGAAACCATTTGCATGTTGGTTTTATTATGTTTTTGTCCATTTTTCCTTAATACACCTTCACGGTGCATATTTTAACTACATTAGGCCTTCACTGAAATTAGTTAAATGATTTAAATGTGACTGACAGAATTGCCCTTCTTGACGAAAACTGCAGTTGGAGCAAACTTGTCAACCAACAACAGAACTTTAGTGCTAGACTGACCAACAAAATACCACAGAAAAGATTATTGCTTACCCTCCCAAGTTAGCAATGTATTTCACAGGATCACTGCAAGCAAGGCAAAATCTCTATTTTGATGGATGTTTTTTTTAGGTGCTGCAAGGCTTTTTTTGTGTGCAGCATCGTCCAACATTTAAGGAAAGCAGTATATACATAGGTAAACATACACAACAAAAAAACAGGGGAAACCCAGGGTTAGGACATATTTGAATAAAAGGGGAAGAAGAAGGAGGAGAGAAAAGAAGAAACAAACAACAACAACAAAAAAAACCCAACCAACAAAAGACAAACAAACAGACAAGAAAAAGAGACATTGCCAGAAACATAAATAGCGTCCGTTATAATTGTTCTTAGAGTGGGGCTATATTGAGCCTCTCAAAGATACAGTTTGTTTTCATGGCTTTTTTTTATTTTTACTGTCTTTTATTGACGTTGCATATCGGTGGATTTCTCGGGTGAATTGTTCCAGATTGGGTTTGGACTCTGCCCACTTTTTTTGTGGATATGGAATTTGGCCATGAGCAGTATCAGTTGTATGAAAAATACTGTGTTTTAATCTATTTTATTGTTTCAAAAAATAAAAATAAAAATGTCCTTTTCCTGTAGAATGATCGTTTGTCCAGTTGTTCTTCTTATGAAGTGTTGAATGTCCATCCAGAATATTTTAGAGTACATTTATAGAACAGGTGCTGTATTGTTTTGTTTTCCCTTCCACAAAAAACACAGAGAAAGTCCATATCAATTTTAAATCTTTCCAGAGTCTTTTTTGCTGGATAGATGTTGTGCATTATCTTGAAAGATACTTCCTTTACTTTGTTTCCAATACAGAACCTTTCACCAACCAACCACGCTTTGCTCCAGTTGATGTCACCATATTGAGAGTTCCAAAAGAATTGCCCTGGTGGCAGAGTTGTAATTTGCAAGCAGTTTCTAATATATTTATTGGAGCAACGTTTCTTTGTGATATCTAATTCATCAGGGCGGCACGGTGGCGCAGCAGGTAGTGCGCGTGCCTCACAGCAAGAAAGTTGCCGGGTCAGGCGGGGGCCTTTCTGTGTGAAGTTTGCATGTTCTTCCCGTGCATGCGTGGGTTCTCTCCGGGCACTCCGGCTTCCTCCCACAGACCAAAAAGATGCTCACTAGGTTAATTGGTGACTCTAAATTGCCCCTAGGTGTGAATGTGAGA